>JAUTXW010005114.1:0-282500 GCA_030620095.1 Kuschelorhynchus macadamiae | reverse complement strand
CCACAGTCGGTTAATCGGACCTTTTGAGCTACCAAGGCATTTAACAGGAGAGGAATACCTTTAATTTTTAACTAATGACTTGCCCACTCTTTTAGAAGATATTCCTTTAGCTCCGCGAGCCAGCGCCAGGTTTCTTCATGTTGTGGTTTATTGATGATGGAGCTCCTGCCCACCCTCTTAGGATGGTGTTACAACATCTGGATAATACGTTTGATAATAAGTGGATAGGTCGAAATGCCGCAAACTAGAAAATTATTTCCAAGGTCACCTGATCTAAATCACCTTGATTTGACACATGAAAACATTAGTGTATATTAGGGTTGAAATTGATAATGAAGGTGACCTTAGAAACCGTATTTTGCGGCAGCGGAACAAATTAGACAAAGACCTAACGTTCTTGAATCCGATCAAGAAAATTGGCTTCGCCGAATTCGTGCGTGTTTAAATAATGGCGGAAGTCATTTTCAGCATTTACTTTACGTTTTTAAAATACTTTTTTTATGTATGGATTACCTACCTAGTGCTATAAATTGGTATGATTGGTAAGTTCATATTCTTTATTAATTTTTGGAAACTTAATTAGGGTTGCGCAGTTAAAAACTGTACAAATAAATAATCTAAAAAGTTTTAATAACAGGTTTTTACTATTTTTGAATGCATGCCGATATTAGGCTAACAAACTACAATTTATTAAAAAATTAGTTCATACATTCCAAAAATATAGTCAAAATAAAATAATTGAATCGTTTTTTTTTGTACTTCTTTATTGACAAAACACAGGTGATGAGATTGTCATCACATTGATGTCCAAGCAAATAGCAATATTGCCATGTTGTCTTGGAATTAGTTGAAATCTTTTCCAAAATTAAACATAAAATCCTTTCAAATTTACCGATGGTTTATAAAAATATTTTATTTAAAGTGGTTCATACTATCCTATGTTAAAATATTTGTAGTCAAACCCCTAACACCCTATATATATATATATATATATATATATATATATATATATATATATATATATATATATAAAATTTACCAGTGACGTTGTTTATATTATAAATTATTTGTATATGAAAGAGAGTAATTAATGGATCATTAAAAAGAGAAGGTATCTAATTTATTTTTAAAAAGCACAAGTTATAATAACAAACCAAGTCATTATTTTATTTTTGCAAAGTTGAAAACTCATTATATTAATTGAGGAAGCGGGTGCAAATTTAAGCCTTCAGCAGAGGAAGAATAATATAATACTTACCTTTTCGCTGTATAAAGAATGCAAAGCTAAACTGAAATTTAAGAATCTTCCAAACATCAATGTATTAAATTCGTTCATAATCTTAATTAATAAATCATAGTGTCTTATTACAATTTTCAGCGTGTTTGATGATTTCGATAGTTTCATTTTTCTCTCTTGATGCAAGAGCTTGGGTTTTTTCAATGGTTTTTTTTTCAGTAGAGTTCTAGTGTTCAGCTACAGCGGTATTGATCAATTTGTTTTTTACTTATACTTCTCTCATGTTACTTAACTGTAGTAGACACAGACCGTTCACTTTTACCTTCATCGCAGGAACAAGAAATTTTATAAACATATTCTAATTTCAAAGGAATTATGAATATTAAATGATCTAAAACTATACATTTTCTTCTCCATGTGCCTTACTATAAAAGTATTTTCGACATCTAAACCAATAGGTACTTAGGTTGCAAAGGAGCCGAAGTTAAAGAAGTTTTGTCAAAAGCTTTCATCAAGATGTTCGCTACTAAGTACAAGAGATTGGAGTATAAAAAGCAGTGGCGGTTGCTCTGTAAGGGTATGTGGCCACGAAGCCCTTCTGTAAAATGTTAACGGAACACTATTTCAATTCTTATAAATTATTAATATTTAAATAAGATTATGTTACATACATTTTATTCAAAAAAACATCAGCTAACATTAATCATCTGTCCTTATTGACACGTGAGAATATTCAAACATATTCGGGCGTCCTAACTCTGTGGCAACAGAGTCAATATTATAGGCGAATCAAATCCGAGGTGACACGATTTTTCGCACATCACATCGACAGGTATAATTTATCCTTCTTGAGTCTGTCCGACAATAATTATTGGTATTTTAAAGAATTTTTTTTTGCTCGAGTTAAGTGTAATAAGCTAAGTGACAATATGAACACTGTAAACTGTTTTGTGCAAACAAATTTCGACAGTTTTTTATTAGCAAATAATTCTAAAATTAATGAGCTGGATAAGCCTTTGCCAGATATAAAACTACCTCAAGCCTGTGAACGAAAATTCCAAAACAGGGCTTTTACGTGTCGGTTTCCAAAAGAGACAAAACCTGAGCATGTGAAGTTGCAAATTTATAGTATTATTTCCGGTGTTTGTTATTTTATAAAGCCGATTTTAGATTAAAATTAAATTACCAGTAATTAAGTTTACTGGAGAATTATAAAATACTCTAAAAGAACATTTACACAATTTAACCGTCTTTTTGAAAAAAAAAATGAAGTGAAAAGGGAGTCGTGTAGAATACTGGATGGGAACTTAACTCATTTTTAAACGGCGATAATTCGTAAATGTGGCAGGACTCAAAGTTACAAAACTCAGATATTTTATTTCTCAAGTGGTTCTTAATTGTAACGTTTTTATGAGGATAGGGGCTAAATACCCGTAACATGCATTTACTGTAATTAATAAAATTAAAATTTTTCTTTTTTATAAAACACTCTGTAAATAAAATACTACATTTGGCCCACCCTCTTCTATAAGGATATTTGAATGACCGCCAAAATAGACAATTTTATTGCCCCATATTCTAGGATACATTAAGGTCTTTTAAATTATATATTACTCAACCCTCCTTAACTGTATTTTTCATTCAATTTAATTAGTTATTGAAATGTGCCAATTTTCAAATTTTTGTCCTACCTAATTGGTTTAAAAAATAATGCACAAACATTTTATAAGCACCTATTTTCAAGCATTAATTTTTGAGTTCCGGTGCGCTCCTCCAAACTCAAACCCCATAAGCCGCCACTGATAAATAGTGCCTTGAGAAATGAAACAGATCTACTCTAAGCATTTTCTAAAATATTCAATAAAGATCGGATCAGGAATTTTATGCTAAAATGAGTTAAGTTCTGTTCTGTCCTAAATGTTGGTTTAGATATGTTGTAATATGATCACATAAAGGAAAATGTAACTATATTTTTAGACAATAAAAACTAACATTTTAATTTAAAATTCACTATGGAAATTGAGTCAGATGGAGCAATTTCATTCCTTGATGTGTGAGCACAAAAAAAAATGGCAGTCTAGGTCATTTGTGTTTACAGGGAACCGGCGCATACGAATTGATGTTTAAATTTTAGTTCTCACCATAAGAAAAAAGGCTATCCAATTTTCTAGTGTTTAGGGCTGCTCTGTCAAATAAATCGGATATCATACTAATCTAGGCATCAAACAGTATTCTATACTCAACCATCAATTAGTACGTACGGTTTTACCTCTTATACGGGGTATTACAGATGAAAAATTATATTTTACATTCGTAACATCTTTAATTAGCACAAAAATACTAAGCAACGCCTAGGATTGCGACACATGTAATAAGACGGTCTTACTAGACTTACAGAATCCGATAGATGTTTAAGTAAAAAACAAAATGTTCAATCCGCTATACCAAAGTTATAAAAGGAAGATTAGGGAATCTGATTAAATCATCGAGCACCTTGAAAATGTCAAGAGACACACTTAGCTAAGTGCTAAGGAGATCATGCATGCAAACCAATAATTACAGTGAGTCACGCGTCGACTAGCACAGGTGAGGTATAAATACCCGAACTCGGCTCATTGGAGCTCATTATGTGTAAAGAATGGAAAGTAATTCCAGTTTGACTTCGTCTAAACTCAAGAACCATGTATTCTTAATTGACTCCAGCCATAAAAACTTTTGCATTCAACTTAATTAGACATGTTTTATGAACAAAACTTTTTAAATTAATTTATTCAAGAAATATAAAAGCAGGTCCACCCCAAAGGAAACATATCGTAACTTTTTTACTAATTAATGCAATTTAATGTCGGAGAAGCATTTTACATACGTCATTTTTGAATGAACGAAACTAGTAATGTAAATTGTTTACCCCTAGGTGTGACGGAAACCATTGTCTGTTTAAATTGAAAAAAAAAACGGTAATTTAGGGGTGATTCGTAACATAACAATAAGTAATGAAAAAATTAATGCCAGACGTTTTTATTAGAACACAGAGGGTGCGAGAGGTGGTTAAAGTTGCATTTTACAGCTAGTATTTGTATATTTTTAAATATAAATTTTGAACGGAATCTACAAGCTTTAGTTTAAAAGATTTAAAAAAAAATTGAATACAAAAGTTTTATCCGCCAGGATTTGCTAAAATGTAAACAAAATGAGCATAGACTTTGTTATTTTAAATTGAACACTCTGTAATATACATGATGATATTTAATTGCAAAAATGCAGGACGTAATTTTTTACCTCGTTTTAGGGCTAAAAGGTCATATAAACATGTGTCCGCAAAGCTTTCGCTTTTGAGATAGAGAGTTTTAATCTTTTTTAAGTTTTTTTCATGAACCTCGTACATTTGTCGAATTAAATCATTCAAATTTAATACACTGTATGCGGTGAGTACTGCCTTCGAAATGGCTAAAATTCATTTCAGAAAAATCTACAGAGTGTTACCATTTCCCAAGTCGAGACATCTTTTACCCCCTTCCGAATTTTTTAGTGCGATACCACTGGCCATTTTTACAACAAATTTAAATTTCTTGTTCTGTAACTTTTTGGTCTTTTAGTTTTTTTTTCGATATTTTGTACGGTTCAGAAATTATGTAGTAAAGTGTTTATTCATGCCTACCTAATTTCAAAGTCATAACGCATTAACATTACAATTTTACTATTTTTCAGTGTTCTATATGCAATGACCATGCGTGTATAGACATTTTGCTAAATAATTTCTAAACTGTACAAGATATCGAAAAAATCTAAAAGACCAAAAATTTATAGAATAGAATAAGGAATTTAGGTTGGTTTTAAAAATGGCCTGGAACGTCACAGTAAAAATTTCAGGGGGTAAAATGGGTCGCGATCTAGGAAAAATTAATACCCTGTAGATTTTGTACTTTGCTCACAGCATACAGTGTTTCAAATTTGAATGATTTATCTCGAGAAATGTAGGAAGTCCATACGGATACATATTTATATGAACTTTTAACCCTAAAATGGGCTAAGCCATTACACCCTGAATTTTCGGCCATCAACTAAATAACAATTAGTATTTGATGTACTAGGTTTAACAACTTTATCTTCTAAAGCAAACCAGAAAATTGACAAATACGCCACCATAAAAAGCAATACATTCGGAAGTGAGAGAACCTTCTAGCACCTAAATTTTGACTCAAGGTCTTATATGACAGGATTTCCCCATTGTTTTTAAAGATAAATAACAAAGTCAGCGCTAATTTTTTTTTACTTTTTTTCCATATGTCAGTTGTTTATTTTTTTAACAGGTCCTGGCGGTTCATATAAAATCTTAAAACCTTTGTATTCAACATTTTTTCTTATAATTTAAAATAAAGCAATTAAAATGTATGTAAAAACGCAACTTTGGCCACGTCTGGCACACCTTTTGTGTTTGGCATTATTTTCTCAATATTTATTGTTATGTAACAAATAATATCTACTTTCATCTACTTATAAATGGCGTAAGTAAAATGTTCACTTGCTCTTCACTGGGGAATAGCAAATATGTTTCCGAGGCCAAAATAGCAAAATCTTACTTATTTTACTATACTAATTAACAATCTGTCTTCCAAAAGTCTCAGCTGGCTACGGTTTTATAGATCCATGCTTATTATGCTAATTTACCTATTTGCCCTAACAGTATGGGAAAGTTCGATCAATAAATGAGAAATACCTGGATTTATTATACTAGGTGTACTTTATAAAGGGTTTAAATACATACAATACCAGTTGATCGAGAACTGTTTGTATTTGAGAAATTAGAGAGTTTTGCAGTGGCGGCTCGCGGTGAAAGAGTAAGTGAAGTGCAAATGAAGCAAGAAAATATCGCATTAATTTTTTTTTCCAGAATTTTTTTATATGTAGAGGGAGTAAAATATTTTTTTACGACTTACCTAAATTTTGTACACTAAATCAATTCTTCTATCCTTCATAGCAGCAAATTTATTTATAACATCCTCATAAAATGGATGAGTTGCCCTAATCTCCTCCAGAAATTCCTTTTGAATTGAAATATTGCCAAGAGAAGTAAGTCTTTCTTGAGATCTTGTATTTCTTAAATAAGTTCTTACACATTTGAAACAAGATAAACTTCTTTCTACTGAAGCACTTGTCGAAGGTATTGTCAAAATAACGAAAAACAATTAATATGCTTCGGTAAAAATATATTTATTAATTTTTTTCACTTGCTCTTGCAACGATATATTCCAATTACTCTCATTGACAAAAATAAGAGCAAGCTCATTTTAACTAACAAATTTTCAAACTTGCCAGTCGGAAAATTTAAACTATATTCGGAAAATTTAGCAGAACCTGCCAAACATGAAAATGTAAGTTTTTCACAGTCTTGAAATCTTAGTGCCATTTCCATTAAAATATGGTCCAATATTTCATAAAAAAGGGTTCTATACTTAGCCCTAATTTCTTTATGTGAAAGCTTAGCAAGCTCATATCAAAAATGGTATTAAAAAAATGTTCATTTCTTTTTTTACAGAGCGCCTCACGACAGCGTTTTATATTGGATATGCAAAAATGAATGTCAAGCGATTTTTTGAAGAATGTCAAATAGTATGTCCGTGATTGAGAAAAGGCCATTAAACACTAATACCAGAAACGTAAATTCAAAATCGTCCATCTCACCTAAAAATCCTTTCGCAAGGCGGATTGATTTTTCATCAGATTTGTCACAGTTTGTAACAAATTCAAAGACGTCTTTTAATTTATTCCAGTCTTGAATAATCACATTTACTAACTTCGAATTTGAAGTTGTAACAACACCATAAATAAATATAACACAAAACGGTCGAGCTAACTGCAGAGGAACTCACCGGTTGCAGCGAAATCCTCGAAAATAAAGTAAACAACCACCGCAAACTGAACGACACGTGGGTGTAGTGTACTGCTCCTGCAATTCACTGAGAGCGTTGTATGGCGCTGGGCTCGACGTCATCGGATACGCGTTGTCATGGCAACATAGTAGGAAAATCGTAAACTAAACATAGCACTTGCAGCAAAGTCAGAGCGCTTTGCGCCTCTGTTATAGTTGTTATAATAAAGTTCGATTGAAATTTTTAAAAAGACATGCCGCCAACGGTCAAGTAAAATATTTAGTCGAGATGTACAGTTTATTTTTTACCAATTGGGTGAATAAATGAATGTAAAAACTAAAATTTTAAGAGAAATATAATAAAATATAGTTAGATGTTTGCTTGTTTATTTTTCCTGGTGGAGTAGCACTTCACCTACTTCACCTGAATAGCTGCCACTGGAGTTTTTGTCAACATGTCGCGAGTTTGTGTAAATAAGCCAGATTATTTTTGTTATATATTTGGTGAAGTGACTTTTGTGAAACAAAAACGTACTCTTAACCATTTAATAAAAAAGGCTTACTATTTGACCAGAGATAAGAATTGGGGTTTCCATAACCGCTGCAACCAATGTGTGCCCGATATTCGCGGCTGGCTAAGTGGAAAAAAGCGTAAGATGCTCTTTGCTGTTCCTATGATCTGGCGAAAACCGAAAGACCACATTACTGACTGTTACTTTTGCTTGATAGCTCTAATCAAAAAAGGCTTTTCGAAGAAAAAAAGTCTGCGATATAGTATTCGAATTTACATGCCTCATAGTGACGAATTGCCTGTGTCTAATCCACATCAGGAATATACCCTTGATTCGGTTGATGATAAAACGGTAATGTACCGGAAAATGTCGCCGGGCCATCATTCTCCCAAGATTCCGATTTTGTCTGTGAACTTTCCAGTAAAAAGCCTCACAAAATAAGTCAAAGTTAATTAAGTGACGTTATAAGGCATTTAGAACTGCCCAAGAAAAAGCAGAACTATTGGCCTTTCGATTTCAACAATGGAATTTACTTCAAACTGAAGTAAAAGCTTCTGTGTACCGAAGCCGTCCGAAAAATCTAACAAAATTTTTTAACATTGAAATCAATTTGATAGCCTGTAGGGACAATAAGGGATTAATGTCAGCTTTATATCTGGATTACTATCCAAAAGACTGGAGACTTTTCATTGATTCATCAAAAGTAAGTCTTAAAGCTGTATTACTCCATAATGGAAACAAGTTGCCTTCAGTCTCAATTGGCCATACAGTTCACAATGAAAGAAACGTTTATCTATTTGAAATTATTACTGGAGACCATACAATATGAAAGATATAAATGGCAAATTTATGGGTTTTAAAAGTTATGGCGATTTAGCTAGGTTATACCAAATACTGCTGGTTCCTCTAAGAATGGGGCAGTTGAGCGCGATCGGATCACTACACAAAGAAAATTTGGTCACCGACACAGTCTTTTGAGCCATGAAAGAACAATGTAATCAGCGCGCCATTAGTTCCCTTTGAAGAGATTTTACTACCGCCGCTTCATATAAAACTGGGACTTATGCAAATTTTTGTGAAGGCCATGGACAAAGAAGGCTGTGCTTTCACTTATTTAAAAGAAATGTTCGCTAGAATAAGTGGGGAAACTTTTCGGAGATACGCAATTCGATTCCATACTTGTAGGCAAGGAATAAGACGCTTGAAATGCATTTAAAATGGTTGCAACAATTTTTTTTCCACCAGGATATTTCAAACATGGAAAGAAGGTATCAGAAAAAATGGAACTGTGAGATGTTAGCCGACTACTGCTGGACTATTACGAGGGATGCCCTAGAGACTGCTTTCAAAAATCAGGCTAAGAAGCGCAAAATGAGTGTCCAAACTTTAGACTCAATGATAAGAATGTGCTATTTAATTGCTTTTGTTGAACCAACAATATAATGTTATCTGTATTGTAGGTTCATTCATTCAGCCTATAAATTAAAATGTTGCAACAAATAATTCAGTTTTTTTTGCGAGCCAACTAAATTCTTTAGTAGGTATTTTTTAGTTACTTGGGTGTAGTTGAATAAAAAAAATAGGTTTTGTTCAAGGAACTAATAAAAAGTTAAAATTGGTTCCCCAGTGAAATTAATGGTATGGATTAAAATAATGCAATAATTTATTAAACATTACATTTTCAATGGCTGAAAATCAGCTGTTCTCATAAGAAGGTCCGCAATTCCGAAATTTTCAGGATATTTCCGGAGTTGCCTTATAGGGAGCATACTAAAAAAATATTAAAAATGGCGGCATTTTGAACAGTTTACGCTATGGGAGATTGTGCAATATATGAGTCCACCATTTCAGAAAATTATGTTACATATGCAGTGGACCCAGTTGATTTTTGTTAAACCTGATTTTTAAAATAAAACTCCTATAAATAAAACTAATAAGGATGAAATAAAAATGTTTACAAAAAAAAAACAAAGCACACTTCAATAAAATGCACTATATATGAAAAATAATATTTTATTGTGTCTTGAAAATTTTACCCTTTGAAGTGGGTGCCAAATTAATAAAGACAGTAAAACATTATACTCGTGGTATTAGACATCAAAACATTTGATACATAAATATATTAGTGTGATTAAATAATTAAGAATAAATTTCGCGACGAGTTTAGTAATTTTTTCAGGATAGAATAAAATATTAGTTTTTACTTATTAGTGCATTTTTTTGAAGTTTTATAAGAAATTAGGATGATGACAACCTGGCATTTAAAAAAGTCCATTATAATTGTTTTATAGAAAATACTATATTCCTTAACTACTAAAAAACTTTAAAAAAGAAGCTCTTATTTGAAATGTATCTCGTTTACTTGTAGCTCATAGGTTCAAATTGTTCAAAGAGACAAATTATTCTAATTATAATAAAACACAATTTTGCCTATATATTAGTGATTTCGTGGGTAGTCTACATTATTTCAATTTACAGATTTTTTAATTATTTTTAAAGAAATATACAAATAATTATTCATTTATGTTTAAAAGTCTTACATTTTTTTTACTTTACTGGAATGTTCAAATATTTGTTTTTTTTTACCCTAAATTTTTGAGACTGAAAAAGGCTCTTGGTTTGGAACCTAAGCTTCCATATGGCTTTCTCTAAATCAGACTTCAGTAAATAATTATTAAAATTTTTGTAATTTCGAGACCACTGTGACCGAGATCGAGATCGAGAGTCCGTAAGTCTCGGTCTTGGACTCGAAGCATCGAGACCAATACCAAGACCGAGTCCACAAATAGATTTCGAGACTGAAATCGAGAATGTTCCAGTCTCGGTTTCGGTCTCGTGAACCCTTTAGACGTAATTTCATCATTTTTTTGCAGTTTAAACATATGCATCGTTGTTCTATCGTCCAGCTGCCAGAATTAAGTAAAATGTTTACTTGCTCTTAGACTACGATTACTGAGAAAAAGTGCCTATATTAAAACCAGCAACAGTTCTTCTGTATGCGCCTTATATAGAAAAATAATGAAAAATTTTGTTTGAGTGTAATTTATTCAAGTATAAATTATTTATATTCTTACACTTTACGACAAGATGTACGTGTTAAAAGTCGCCCTAAAAGCGGAGCCAGACTTACACAAATGCTCAGCTTTAAAATAGCTGCCAAGACGCACATCTCCTGCGTTTTATGATAATATTTCTAACTAGGGAAAGTCTTTTAAATTTGTACGTGTCTTGAAGGTAAATCTAAATTTAAAAGAAGATTAGTTTTTTTGCTCATTGAAATATTTAAAATGGCGTATTTATTTATTTAGTAAATATTCAAATATAACTCTTTTTATCATTATTAGACATTTAATCATGACGTCAAGGGCTATATTTAATTATTTACATATTTATTAATTAGAGTCTGTCACAATTTATGAAACCACTGAATTTAGATATTTTTATCTCCGTTTTTCAACCACTCTTTATTTTTTAAGAGGGTGTTTTTATTTGCTTATTTTTCAGTTTTAGATTTTCCAAGTTCTGTTCTTACTATTTTATTACCCTGTCTATGGTTCTAATATACAACTATATATTTTATAAATGTAATGATATTAGACGCTTCTGGTTATTAATTTTAAAGTTTCAACTTTACTTAACTGACAAATCTTTAGGGTTTAAATTTGTTTTTGTTAATATCTTTTATCTTTCTATATTATCTTAGATCCATTGCTTTTGCTTTTTGTGCTTCGACACCGCTACTGAACTTAACAAAACAGCAGAAATATGTGTCAAATGGTCCTCATTACCCGTTTCTTTTAGCGGATGTAACCATGATTTATTTACTGTTTCCTCATAAGAATGATCTCTTTAGATAAATTTCCGTAACTTCCAGGGCTTTCGTTGGTATAGAACATGTTGATCCAATTGCGTTCAAGAAAACACACACTTAACAAGAACTAAAAGTGACTAATTCTACATGGTTCCAATTTGTCATTGACCTTTGTTGAAAGAAAAAAGACGTTCCCCATTTCTTCTTTTTTGATATTGAACTTTTTCTTTACTTTTTTATAAATATAGAATTTTTAAACCTAAGCTAGATTGTTGTTGTTAGATGTTTTAAGGTTTGTTTACAATTTTTATCCTTTTATCGTTTTTCTATTTTAGTATAAAAATCTAATGATTGTTTCTTTCTTATATATTGGTATTATGTCTACCAGTTATCATCCAGAACTGAGATTCATATTCTTATAACAATGAAAGATAGCATAAATATTATAATTTAAAATCTCTCGTTCACTGTCTATTTTTTTTAAGTTGTTTGTATTACCCTGTCTATGGTTCAAACGTAAAACTATATATTTTTTATAAATTTAATAATATTGACATAATATTAGACTCTTCTGGTTAGTTCTCCTCTTGAAGTCTAAACTTTATTTAACTGACAGATCTTTGCGGTAGTGTATATTATTTCCATGGCTTTTAATTTTTGGATTTGCTTTAACAAAATAGCAGAAATGTGTCAAGTGGTTGTCATTACTCGTCTCTTTTAGGAGATATAACCATGATTCATTTACTGTTCCTTCATAAGGAGGCACTCCCTTAGATAAATATCCATGACCTCCGCTTTCATTGGTATAGAGTACGTTGATCGCGTTCAGGCCCTTAACCCCTTTGCATTTGGCTCAGGTTAAACTTTTTATCCAATTCTATAGTAAAATTCTTTTCATGACAAGATTTAGAAAACACACAGTCAACAAGAACTGAAAGTGACTAATTTAACATGGTTCCAATTCGTCATTGATTTTTGTAGAAAAAAGACGTTCTTCATTTCCTCCTTCTTTGATATTTGAACGTTTTTTTATTTACTTTGTTTTTTGACCCTAAGCTACAAAAGTAACCTTTCTAATAATGTCGACATTATTCAAACCTCAGCATACTTAAAATGTGAATATCTACCTTTATCTTTTTATCTTATTTTAGCAAATAATGATGAGTTGAGACAGGATAGGGAAACACTGCATCTCTTAAATCGCTTACATAGAACAGATTCTACTTTTGTGTTTAACCAAATGCTAAAATCCTTTAGGAGGGACTACCGAGAAAAGATTGAAACTAACAAAAAATGCGCAAACCATTAATACTTCAGAGAATCTAGCAACAAAAGCAAGGCAGTGTGGGATATCATAAAAAATAACAATTCTACCACTAAAAAACTCTAGTCATCAGAACTAAATGCTACTGATTTTAACAATTTATTGCTGAAAACATCATTAGGGATATTCCTATGGCAGCAAAAAACCCAATGGATTATGTATCTCCAAACACAACCACCGTGGATGAATATTTTAAATTTACCTACATGTGTCCATTAATAAGGTGAGGGATATCGTCATGGGTTTCAAGAATAGCTCTACCAAAGATTACTTGAACTTAAATGTAAGGATTTTAAAAACGAATTAACAAACTTTTGTATAAGCGAAAATGTTTTTCCTGGTTGTCTTAAGATTGCTCGTGTTGTGGCTGTTTTCAAAAAGGGTTGTTGCGATGAAATTTCAAAGTACAGACCAATCTCAATTGTGCCCTTATTTGGTAAGGTCTTCGAAAAAATACTTAAAAAGCCGATTTATAAATATTTGAAAAGCCATTATTAATTGAATTCCAGACGGTTCGGTTTTAGAAATAACATGTCTGCTACTTCAGCGATTGGCCAACTCATAGACTTTGTTCAAGAATGCTTCGAGGGCAAAAAATTTTCTCAAGCTTCCTTTTTTGACTTGACCAAAGCTTTCGATTGTGTATCTCCATGACTTGCTGATTTAGAAACTTTCTCTATATAAGTTTGACATCAATGGCTTGAACCTGATTGAGTCATATTTGTCTAAACATTTTCAATATGTATCGTAAAATGGTAAGTTCTCAAATAGGCAGTCTATCAGCCATGGGGAACCCTGTGATTCTGTGTTGGGGCTAGTACTATTTTCAGTGTATATTGGAGCCAGTATTCCGAATGAGGCTGGAGAAATATTGTTGTTTGCTGATGATACTACAACAAGCAGCAAATAGTGGTCAACACACACAGGGATGTACAGACTTGGTTTATACCCAATATTAACGCAGCAAAAACAAAAACATTCCATTCCTCATTGAGGGCAGGTCCCGTGAGCACAAACCCCATTATGTTTCTAGATGTTTATCTCGATACAAAATTAACATGGGATGAATATGCGATTCAGGTGGCAAAGAAGTTAAGTAGAAATCTCTACATGTTACGTAATATTAAAGATTTTGTATCAGACAACGTCCTTATGTGTGTGTATTATGGCCATATTATGGCCCATCTATGTTATGCTATTCTGTGTACACTCACAACCGCGACTATCATGAGTACAACACTAGGACAAGAAATAATATTGCTACAAATTACAGTGTAGAACTGCAAGAGCCAAAGACGGGAGGAATTATTATTGCATACATATCTATAATGTTCTCCCTGAGAGAATTAAGAATTTAAATAATAATAAATTTAAATTACATATAAAATAATACCTTATAAAAAAGCTTTTTACACGAGTACTGAGTTTCTTCGCAATAATTTTCATGATATTTATTAACTCAGATTAATCAAAATACAAGAGTTCTAACCACACTACACCACAACTTGTTACGTTCTGGACGCGCGTTTCGCTAACCAAGTTAGCATCATCAGCAGATGATATAAACTCAGATTAACTCAAAGTGGCATTTTTTTGTTGATATATTCTATTTTACATTTTAGTTTTTATTAAATTGACTGTTTTTTTTTCTGTTTTTATTTTATTGTCTTTTTGTATCGTGTTCTTGAGATTTGACATGTAAAAATATTTATGTATGTACATTTACCAATAAATTTTGATTAATTGAAATATTGATTGAATACTAAAACTGATTGGCTGGCATAACTAAAGCTGCAAAAGAAACTATGCATATATATATATATATATATATATATATATATATATATATATATATATATATATATATATATATATATATATATATATATATATATATATATATATATATAATAAATCCTCCAGAACATCAATGATCTGCTCTCTTTTAAGTTGAAAACTTAAAGGGCGCAGCCAGAGATACATGCTTAATCAATCAATCCAATTTAAAAGCCTACGTGTAATAAAAGACAAAACGATGACGATGACGAACACCAAAATCACATATAAGGAAAAACAATATGTGCCGGAAGCAGCTATCTTCTACAAGGGCTTGGTGGAACAGACAGAGAACTGGTTTAATTGCTGAAAAGGGAGTAAAAAAGACAATCGACGAGGTTGCCGAACTGACATGGGATTAAAATTGAATATATTTACTAAAAGGTTATGATATCGAATCTTTAATGTGTAATTTTTAAGTGACTAAAATTTTACAAATTAAATGAACCTAAATCATTTTAACAAAAAAGGAATTTAAATAGAACGAACATTGCTAAGTTATGAAAAATTAATAACAAATCAAAATGAAAACTTTTTTTAAGTACAACCACTTCTATCGACAGTTATGCTACGATAGTACGCTCTACTCCAACTTACAAGTTGACAATCCGACTAAATAACGTCATTTAATTCACGTAGAAGCTAAACTCAAAACAATTCAATTTTAGGATATTTCACCAGAGCACTATTCTATCATTTGACCAAGTGGCTTATCTCAAATCCTTGCTGGTTTTATGTTATAAACATCATTATCCTCGGCTTAATTCATAATTTTCAAAAGTAAAAATTCACAAATTGGCATAGCTGGAGATAAACCACTTCCCGAAATTGCTTTTGATATAATTTACATGACGCATCTCAGGTTCTATTGTGGAGATTGTAAATTTTAACGGTCGCGTTACGTGTGAAGGACAAATATATTCTCAGTGTTAATTAAAAGAGCCAGAAGATATTTTTTATTTTTTTTTAGAAGTACTTATATACTTTTTTTAGAAGTACGAATCTGTTTACTGTAAAGAGAAAATTTATATAAAAATAGATGTATTCGAAGTGTGGGAAGACGGCTCTAACAATGTGGCGCATTCTAACTGAAATGTTTTAACTAGTAAACGTATAAAAAGTAAAAACACGTGATACCGGGAAAAGTAATTTGCATAGCGACAGATAATTGAAAACTATACTTTTGAAAATGTCTTTTTTTTTTCAAAAAATGTGATTTGAGTTTTTCTAAAGGTCATTGTGTCTGTAATGTCTACAGGCATAGGAATACATAATACCTACGGATATTGTTGAGAGTAATAGTTTAAAGAATATTGTATTAGCCGAAAAAGACTTCCAAACATTAGAGATCCCTATCTAGTACTTGGTCAGCACTACATATGCTACGAGTAACGAATGTGAAAGGTTTTTTTTTATTTTGAGATAGGTGGTAATGATGTAGTTAGTATTTTTGGAGATAACTAGATGAAATTTTATCGTGTAAAACGCATTTTCGCTAGAAATTACTAAACAGACAGTAATATACGTCTAAAATCACTGGTGACCATCAGCCTGATAAACCAGAGGTTTACTCGGTTGAAGGAGAATGAAAAGAAGGCGACGCCTTTTGAATACTTAGGATTTTGTAGACAAAAACTTCCTCAAAAGTTAAGAAACGTTTCTGACAACTTTACAATAACTTAATATATCTACATCTAAGGTCTTTATGTGAGGGTGATAAACGAGTTATAAAATTAATTAAATTTTAACTTTTTTCCGAATTCCGAATTTTAATTATTAGTTTTCGTTTAAATAAGTTAAGTTTAATTTCTTTATTAAAAAATTATTAAATAATATATTTGTGTTGAAACAATTTCTTAAGCAAAACAAAAATGATATTGAATTAAAATACAAAGAATATTTCGAATAGATCTGGTGTTTATGTATCTTTTTTTAACTTTTGGAAAGATAGGGTTTTTTTCCATTATTTTTGTCCCGTTAACGAAGCTGTTCTAAGGAATTTTTTTAAATTATTCTGTGTTTTCTTGTATTTTTTAATGAACAATATTACTTTATAAGTTTTAACTTAATAAGTTCTAACGTTTTTTGAACTTTTGATTTTATTTTGATAGTTAACATTAAAATTAAGTAATAACACGTAGTTCCGTTCTTAACAATTTTTAAGTTATTCTGTGACATTTTAGGGTCTTTATTTTTAATTCATAAAAATACATTTTTCCGTCAATAACTGGTTTTACTACTGCCCAAAATTTCAAGTTCCAATAATTATTTATTTGTAATTTTTAACATTAAAAATAAAAAGTGCCGTTTTTTTCTCTTAATGGCTTTTTGAAGGGCAGGTTTTTTTATACCTGTACATAAAAATATTAATAATATCACCAAAATTGCAGATTTCAAAGATTCATTACTTGAATTGGAAAGTATAAAATCCTTTTTTTTAATGGAGGTGTGGAAATGACTTCACGCACAACGTGTGGGACTCGCGTTTCGAACCAGGGAGCACTCTGATCACTAAAACCATGCCCTCTTTTCTAGCTGCTCATACTGGAATCCGCTTTCCAATTTCGTCGGCATAAGAGCCGAGAGAGACTTCATCCTATTTCTATTATCCCACCTTTGTGTCTAGAATATGTCTCACAACCTTATAGACCTGCTTCCAGATCGATTCCGGTGCCATCAGGCCCTCCATCATGCTTGAGGAGCTGAAACCTCGTCCCCACTTTCTCATAAAGACTGGTCTACTTTCATCCCATATATAAGGAGTATGTTCGATATCATCCGTTCTCGAGCAGTATGAACATTCTTTATGCCTCTACTTTATTTGGAGCTCTACTGGAAGTACTCCCGCAATAACTCCAACTGCATCAGCCGAGATTGTCCTATAAGCGCAGCATATCCTAATTGCCGTTTTTTTCTATGTTCGTTGAAATCTTTAGCAGCTTCTGCTGTTCTACAACGCAGTGCCACACATATGCAGTATAGAGAAGCTGAGAATGAATCACTCCTGACAGAACTCTTCTATCTGAGGATTTGCGTCCTCCGATGTTCGGCATCAAGCTACACGACGCCGTTATGGCTTTCTCCATCTTCTCAATTATTTTGTCCACATGTTCTGAGAAAGTAATTTTTGTATCTAGCTCTACCCCAAGTGCTTTATGGCTGACTAGGTGTCACCATAGTGCCGTTAAAAAAGGATGGGCGCTATCTTTCTCTTTGTCGTTAGCAGAAAGACTCCTGTTTTCTCTGGTGCTAGCTGCAACTGCCCCGAATCGTGGCCAATTTACAAAACCGGACCTGATAAACGAATCTCAAGCAAGGTGGACAAATAGTAGTAATGGCAGGTGGACGTGGAACCTCATACCTAACATTGCGGAGTGATTAGCCAGACCATACGGAGAAGTAGGTTGACTATTTTCTACCACAGGCTCTTTCAGGACGTGGTTGCTTTCGCAACTGCCTCGAGTCCATCCAGCTCTCGAGTCCATCCAGCTCCCTACTCGATGGACTCAAGATAGTTGCAGCTAGCACCAGAGAAAACAGAAGCCGTTGTGCTAATGACAAAGAGAAAAATAGCGTCGATGCGTGTTAACGTCCAGGGCACTACTAAAGCCATAAAGTACCTGGGGTATGGTTAGATACAAAAAATGACTTTCTCAGAACATGTGGACAAAACAATTGACAAGGTACAGGTACCACTTTAGTAAGTTCAGCGATGAGAACACAATTTTTAAAACAAAGAGGGGATATCCCTGTAAGACAGTATAATTGGAATCGATGGAATCTTCTTCGTTAAATTCGAACCAAGGGAGACATACAAAAACGGTTTATAAATATATATTTTGCCCTTTATTTTAGTATAGATTTCAATATATAATAAGTAATTTATCAAAATAACCTTTCTGGGAACATATTTTAATTACTCAGCTAGGGTCAGGAGATGGTTAAAAAAGATATGATTTGTTCCAAAATAATGATATCGCTAAATTGAATCGTGTCTCAAATAACTGATAGAGTAAGAGCAAGCAATATAAATTTCACGTTATTTTATGTAAAAAAAAACACTTTAAGTGCATGTTTTGTGACTATCAATAGTCTGGCTACTGAGCGCAGTTGGTAGGGGAGGGGTTGAAATATGATGAAAATTGAACAACATTACATTTTTTCTATTATTAATGTTTTTTTTATTATAAAATTTATGAAATAAACAGTCACTAAGATATGATGCTAGACTAATTGCGTCTTGCTGAGATTATGAGTGATCGCATATAATGTCCTCTCCCTTATTTTATTTCTTTGTCACTACAAAAATTAAAAGATATGCGTTGCTATAGGAGTTTTAGTACAGCTTTTGTGTATGTATGGATTCACTATATAAATTTAAATATATACCTACAGGGTACATTGAATAGCTACAATTCTAAATGAAGCACCCTGTTAATTATATGTGCATTTAATGACTCTCCTCATTATGTTTATAAAATATTGGATTTGGTACTTTTTTACATGTTTTTTCAATACCCGTGCAGAAAGTAGACTTACATCCAAGTAGCTTACATTAAAAAAATTGTAGTGTTAAGAATAAGTAAGTTAAGGGGTGGATATTTTACTTGATGACCCTTTATAACCTGTAAAAAGATGTAATTAGTCTATCATCATTTGTAAGTTCATGTTTATTTTAAAAATGTATAACCAATATTAAAAAACATAGTAATACGTAATTTTGTACAGTTTTTATTACAGTCAACTCCCTCCGCTTCCAAAGGTTCAATTGCCAGACTATTCTACATGTTCTAGAACATGCAAAAATTCAGCTAAAGTTTTTTTTTGGCATAAAATGACGTTGAATTTGTTCAAGTTTTCAAGTTCTCACTCTTTGAGAGCTTCGTTAGCTGACTAATAGGATGTAATATTTTTTCGATAAATTTGATGCAGCACAGTCGGTTTTATTATTGATTTGGTGATGAATTCTTGGGCCTATTTTATAATCCCGACTTATGTCTTTTACATTTTATCTACTTTATGTATGAAAGGTACATAAAATTAATCGTCAAAATAGGTACTTATTTTTCCACAAAATTTATCCACATGCTTACTGCCTTGGACATTATCAGCGAAACTAATAGGTTTTGGCCTGGTGGTTGGTGCAACATTTTGTATTTATAGCTCTAGATAACAATGTTTACGAAGTAGCTCTTTATCATTTTTAAACGAAAATACCAAGTTACAAAAATTAAATTATTAGGAATTATCTTAAATGGGCCGGTACGTCTTGTGAAATTATTTAATTTTATTTAATCCACCAAAAGTAAGTTATTTCATCAGGTTTACTGGTCTAGGTAATGTATTATCTAAGCAGTGGCTAATTACTCTTGGGTTCGCAGCACGACAATAACTAAGTTTTAATATTGATGATGCCAAATCCCGGAAAAGAGCGTACTGGACGGGGTGGCAAGATTTAGGGGACGTGGGAGTGGTCGCGTTGCATAGTGTTATATTTTATTTGAATTTTGACTGTGTAAGGAATAAGATAAATGTGGGATCATAAGAGGTGTCAGAACTAACCATAAAGTAATAAATGACCAGGGGAGGTTAAAATAACATTAAAAAGACTGAGGTTCGATGGAAACAGAAAAATAACTCCATATAATGATTCCCTATTAGAAAGGAGAGGCCCGAATTGGAACAATGCGAAGGTAATTTCAATTTACAAGAAGGAAGAAGATAAAACTAATATATATTTGTATACCTTTGCAAACTATTTAAACATTTTTACTTGTTAGACCAACTAGATACAGTTTGTCTCGGTATATGTTATGTGTTCTACTGTATCGCGAAGTGGAACATTTTAAAATCCCTGGATAGAGCTCGAATAGATTTCAGGTACTTTGAAAAAGCTTTTTTTCAGATCGTAAAAATATATGTGAATTGTGGAAAAAAACCATAAAGACTGAACATATGTATTAAGAATGAGTTTAGACAGGGGGATACAATATTTCCCTAGCAAAGGCAGCAGCAGCAAAGGATCTTTGATGATGTCACAATAATATTCAACGGGATAGATGAACTAAGGACAATAAGCATCTAAATGAATCTCAACGAAACCAAAATTATCAGTCTAGATGACTTCTGTGGACCAAACCGCAGAAATCACGGGACGAATTAGGCTAGAAATAATGTCAATTACAAAAAAAAATGAAGGTAATGTAACGAGCTATGAAAAGAAGTACACTGGGAATCACTAGGGTACAAAACGAGGTAAGGAGGAGTCGAAAAAGAGAGAATATCGAACAATAGATAAGCACTGAAGATCATAAGAAACAAATAAAAAATTAGGCCTGGGATAATGTGGGTTGACGACATCCGTAAGTGGACTGCAAAGGGGTGAAAAATAATAAGATCAGTAAATACTTTGTGTGCGTGACCGCTTAATAATTGAAGGGTTGATTTAATTATTTTTATTTTGTTACATTTTGTCCATACCTGTTTGTTAATGGTAAACAATAAACAAAAATGCCGACCAATTGACTGTTGTTGAATGTATTACAAATTTTCGTATTTGGTGCACGAGTCGAATCATTAATTTTTGTTTAAATATTTAGTAAATATTTTTTGTTTTTTTTAAAATATGATTTATATAAAATAACAAACCCCCTTAGAGATGTGATTTTATTTAACTTTATGTTATAATATTAGGAATTCTACTGTTGTTTGATCTGCAAAATAATTAATTTTAATGAGAGTATTATATATATATATATATATATATATATATATATATATATATATATATATATATATATATATATATATATATATATATATATATATATATATATATATATATATATATATATATATATATATATATATATATATATATATATATATATATATATATATATATATATATATATATATATATATATATATATATATATATATATATATATATATATATATATATATATATATATATATATATATATATATATATATATATATATATATATATATATATATATATATATATATATATATATATATATATATATATATATATATATATATATAAGTAGTAGTAGTCTTACCATATGTAAAAGGACCAACAGAGAGAATCCGAAAAATTCTTAGGAAACACAACATACAAACAATACACAAGCCACAAACAATAGGTAAACTACTTGGAAGCCCAAAAAATAAAATCAAACTGGAAAACCACGGAGTATACAGCATTCCGTGCCAGGACTGTGAAAAGATGTACGTGGGGCAAACTAACAGGCGAATATCAGCAAGAGTGGAAGAGCATAAACTCAGCAACAGAAACAAACAAACAACCTCAGCTTTATACCTACATCATCAGGAAACCGGCCATAAAATAAATTCCGATGGGTGTAGGGAGATTGCCAATATAGAACATTATAAGACCAGAATAATCCGAGAAGCCATAGAAATTGAAAAACAAGGCGATTTGAATAAAAGGGACGAATCATTAAAACTACCCACAGTATGGAAGACAATAATCAACAAATCTAAAATCGCAAAAACTCAAGCGCAACAACAGCACCAAGCGTCGCATTTACCAACACTTCAGTTTCTATTCGGACGCGAGAAAGAAAGCTTCGAAAATGCCAAATGTGATTTTGGCGAAACGTCAGCAAGACTGTTCTTTTCAGAACGACAGTGAACGGATGTACACCCGGAATGAAAACACATTGTATTTTTCCATCTGTGAAGGACTAAGAATCAACATATATATGTATATATATATATATATATATATATATATATATATATATATATATATATATTTTATTCCACGTATACCAACGTCATAATAAGAATATGATCCTTGTTTGGAACATGTTCTGTATCACAAAAGACACAAAGATCCATATTTGTCAAACGACGATCGCGATTTCGCTCTTATTAGAGCTCATCAGGCCGCCATAGCGAGCCCCGTGTAGGGCAAAGGCACAAAATGGAAAACAACTACTCCGCTGGCTAATACCACGACCGACATTGAATTACACTGCGACCTCTGGCTTTCGATGGGAGCATTAAATGATAGTATATTTTTATTCCACGTACATCAACGTCATAACAAGGATATGATCCTTGTTTGGAACATGTTCTGTAACACGGCAGATATAATGATCCATCTTACAGATGAGATAATCCGAAAAAAAATGTCGCTGGAAAATATTACTCTTAACTTATATAGAGATGTTATTTTCAATTATGCAAATTACCACCAAGCAATAGAACAGGACCTATCATTGTATAGGTGTAATTGTGCGGATCAATACCATTATTTGGAAACAGCCCTGCCTCCGTCGGATATTCGCAACCCTTTAAGCTTAGAATGCAATAATTGATAACACGCTAGTACAGATATGTTTTTCGGTTTAGATAACGCAAAAAAAGTTGCGGTTTGCGGTAGCGCGTACATATTTTGAGGGCAACAGCTGGTCACTGAATATTTTTCTTTCTCAACGAAACTATTATTTATTTGTAATGTAAGACTATTGTGAAATTATAAGTTGAATATTATTAATTAAAGAAGATGCAGTCTTGAGCATTTTGATCTCATACTATATTATGCAAAACAATCTATTAATGCAAAATGCAGAAAAATAGGGTAGAAAACTACAAATATGAAAATCATCAGTAAAAATAACCAGTTTTTGAGCTACAGAGCGATATTGAAAATATTGCACTTTCAGGTACCACTTTATCTCATTTGTTTGACAAATTATCAAAAAGATAAGAACAACTTCTTTTTGAACTTTTTATGTAGACTCCAGTGGCGTAGTAAGTTTTTTTCTAAATATTACTGTTTTTGAAATATTGACCAATGCTTGGTTTTTTTTTAAATGAGACACCCCGTTTTGTCAATAAATTTATATACATATACATATATATATATATATATATATATATATATATATATATATACTTGAAAAATGATTTCTTAAACCAATAAAATATATTCTTAAAGTAGAGTTTCTTGGGTATTTGGTTCTTTAATGGAAGGTATTTAAGACATCATATAAGTGTAAAGATTCTTATATATTACCAAACGTTTCGACTAGAATCTAGTCTTCATCAGTGCTAAAACAATTTATTAGTTATGTTTTTTTTTTGAAAAGTTTAAAATATGTGTTTAGTTCGACTCACCTAATGAAGTAATTACTTAAAAATCCTAGTAGTTTCATCGTTGTGCTCTATTAAAATAATAAACTAACATTTAACACAACATGTATATAGTTTCAAAACAAAGACGGGCACAGTATTTATAACATAGAACGGACACAGTGCTCACATGTATTTTAAAATATAAACTGACTAGTCAAATCTCATATTATTCTTATTTCTACCTTAGCCTTTTTTTTTCTATTAAATATTGATAACGATAACATGTACTGGTGGAATAATATATATATTTATTTTGATTTTAGTAGGTGGGGTATTAATTAATAACGTTGTAATAAATTTTACTGAAGTTTTTTATGTCAGATTTGTTATTTATAGAATTTTTATTTTTTTATGTATAACATTTCTAGGAATTCCCTCTTTCGCTGATTTGGCTCAGTTTTTAAGATTTTTGTTTCTTTAAAATTAAATTTATGGGAGGTTTGGGTCTCGTGATTTGTTAGGGCTGTTTTATTGTTCTTGTCATACTTGTGACCATTTATGCGATTTTGTAGGTATTGTGTTGTTTGTCCAATGTATACAGACGAGCAGTCAGAGCATGCTATTTCATATATGTTGGTTTTCGGTTTTTCGGTGTTTTACTTTTAACTGAACTAAAATATTTTTTGAGAAGATTATGTCTTTTATGGCACACTGAAATTTCATGTTGTTTAAGATATGATTGTAGATTTTCAGACAGTCCCTGTATATATGGAATTGATAAATAATTTTCAGTTTTTTTATTTGATTGTTGTGGATCGTTTTTAAGAATTTTTAGCCGGGTGTTAAATAAAGTGTTAATTAATTTTGTGGGATAACTGCTTTATTGCTCTGTCTGCTAACCCGATTATAACTGACTTTTTTTGAGATATGGGGTGTTGGGAGAAGTAATTTAAATAACGACCAGACCAGGTTTTTTTGGTATATCATTCTGTTTGTTCTTTATTATTTTGGTTATGGAGTGTCATGTCTAAAAAATTGATCTTATGGTTGTCTTCTATTTCGATGGTAAATTGTATTTTTTGGTGAAATGAATTGAATGAGTTTAGGAGATAATCGCATTTATTTTTCGGAATTGCACTTAGGCAATCATCAACGTAACGGAGAAAGAAGGGAAGTTTAATTTCAAGATTAGGGATTATTGCTGATTCCAATTCCTCCAATGCAATTTGAGCTATGACACTAGAAATGGGGGAACCCATAGCACAACCCTCAATCTGTCTATAAAACTTTTCCTTGTACATAAAATAGGTAGAGTTAAGCGTTAGCTCTATTGCTTTTAAGAATTCTTCCAGGGGGATATATGTATATTTTTTTATTTGGTCCCATTTCATTTTTATTAGGTTAAGTGCCATTTCGATTGGGACGTTTGTATATAACGATACTACGTCTAGGGAGACTAGAATATAGTCATCTGGTAATGTTGCTTTATTAATTTTTTCTTTAAAATCCCACGAGTCTTTAATATACGTGCTAGTTTTGTTAACAATGTTTTTCATTTGTTAGAAATTTCGAAAGATTGTGTAGAGGTGATTGCGCACATGAGACTATTGGGCGCATGGGGTATCCCTCTTTATGTAGTTTTGGTAGCCCGTATATCTTGGGTGGTTGTACGTTATGAAGCTTTAAGTCTTTAGCGGTATTACTTGAAATGTAGTATTTATTTTCCCATTTTTTTATTATTTCGTTATTTCGTTTTTGAAAAATTAAAGTTGGATCATTGTTTATTTCTTTATAGGTGTTTTGATCATTTAGAAGTGTTTCCATTTTATTTTCATAGTCGCGTGCTTCCATGATGACGGTTTTATTTGATTTGTCGGATGGTAGAATTTTAAGATTAGGATTTTGTTTCAGAAATGTGTTAGTTTTTTTAAGATTTTTGTTTAAAGTATTATTAATAGAGTTTTGTTTATATGTATTTTTTTTAGAATTTAATTTATTTTTAGAGAGAAAATTCCTTCAAAATATTCTAGAAAAACTTAAAATCGATACAATAAAATTACTTATTTCTGATGCGATTAATATAATTAAAAATTTAGAGACAGATATCATTAAAATTAAAAATACGCTTAGACTAACTTTTCTACCTCATATTTTTGAATTATATCTAAAAAATGAAACATCAAAGTACGAAATTATATTTAATTAAATAAATAATAAAGTTAAATTCATAAACATAAACAAAATCAAATTTTTAATATCTAAAAAAAGAAACATTTCACCTACGAAAATTAATACGGAAAAAAACTGGCTAGAAAATTTAACAAATACTTTAATTCCCGATTATGCAATTGACACCCTAAGTTTAGGCTCTGAATTTGCTTTTCCTCTTGACAATTCTAGGGGTTTACCTGTGGCTGAAATCATTTCGTCAATCGAACTATCTATAAACAAATTTGCCATGAATAAAAAAGATGAAATAAGAGCAAACTGTTGTAATATGTTAACAAACTCTAAAAATAAATTAAATTTAAAAAAAAATACATATAAACAAAACTCTTTTAATAATACTTTAATCAAAAATCTTAAAAAAACTAACACATTTCTGAAACAAAATCCTAATCTTAAAATTCTACGATCCGACAAATCAAATAAAACCGTCATCATGGAAGCACGCGACTATGAAAATAAAATGGAAACACTTCTAAATGATCAAAACACCTATAAAGAAATACACAATGATCCAACTTTAATTTTTCAAAAACGAAATAACGAAATAATAAAAAAATGGGAAAATAAATACTACATTTCAAGTAATACCGCTAAAGACTTAAAGCTTCACAACGCACAACTACCCAAGATATACGGGCTGCCAAAACTACATAAAGAGGGATACCCCATGCGCCCAATAGTCTCATGTGTGCAATCACCTCTACACAATCTTTCGAAATTTCTAACAAATATTCTGAAAAACATTGTTAACAAAACTAGCACGTATATTAAAGACTCGTGGGATTTTAAAGAAAAAATTAATAAAGTAACATTACCAGATGACTATATTCTAGTCTCCCTAGACGTAGTATCGTTATATACAAACGTCCCAATCGAAATGGCACTTAACCTAATAAAAAAGAAATGGGACCAAATAAAAAAATATACATATATCCCCCTGGAAGAATTTTTAAAAGCAATAGAGCTAACGCTTAACTCCACCTATTTTATGTACAAGGAAAAGTTTTATAGACAGATTGAGGGTTGTGCTATGGGTTCCCCCATTTCTAGTGTCATAGCTCAAATGGCATTGGAGGAATTGGAATCAGCAATAATCCCTAATCTTGAAATTAAACTTCCCTTCTTTCTCCGTTACTTTGATGATTGCCTAAGTGCAATTCCGAAAAATAAATGCGATTATCTCCTAAACTCATTCAATTCATTTCTCCAAAAAATACAATTTACCATCGAAATAAAAGACAACCATAAGATCAATTTTTTAGACATGACACTCCATAACCAAAATAATAAAGTACAAACAGAATGATATACCAAAAAAACTTGGTCTGGTCGTTATTTAAATTACTTCTCCCAACACCCCATATCTCAAAAAAAAGTCAGTTATAATCGGGTTAGCAGACAGAGCAATAAAATTAAGCGATTTAAATTTTAGAAATAATGCTATAAAGAAAGCAAAAGAAATTTTAATTAAAAACAGTTAGCCCACAAAATTAATTAACACTTTATTGAACTCCCGGCTAAAAATTCTTAAAAACGATCCACAACAATCAAATAAAAAAACTGAAAATTATTTATCAATTCCATATATACAGGGACTGTCTGAAAATCTACAATCATATCTTAAACAACATGAAATTTCAGTGTGCCATAAAGGACATACTCTTCTCAAAAAATATTTTAGTTCAGTTAAAAGTAAAACACCGAAAAACCGAAAAACCCACACCATATATGAAATACCATGCTCTGACTGCTCGTCTGTATACATTGGACAAACAACACAATACCTACAAAATCGCATAAATGGCCACAAGTATGACAAGAACAATAAAACAGCCCTAACAAATCACGAGACCCAAACCTCCCATAAATTTAATTTTAAGAAACAAAAATCTTAAAAACTGAGCCAAATCAGCGAAAGAGAGAATTCCTAGAAATGTTATACATAAAAAAAAATAAAAATTCTATAAATGACAAATCTGACATGAAAAACTTAAGTAAAATTTATTACAACGTTATTAATTAATACCCCACCTACTAAAATCAAAACAAATATATATATTATTCCACCAGTACATGTTATCGTTATCAATATTTAATAGAAAAAAAGGCTAAGGTAGAAATAAGAATAATATGAGATTCGACTAGTCAGTTTATATTTTAAAATACATGTGAGCACTGTGTCCGTTCTATGTTATAAATACTGTGCCCGTCTTTGTTTTGAAACTATATACATGTTGTGTTAAATGTTAGTTTATTATTTTAATAGAGCACAACGATGAAACTACTAGGATTTTTAAGTAATTACTTCATTAGGTGAGTCGAACTAAACACATATTTTAAACTTTCCAAAAAAAAAACTTAACTAATAAATTGTTGTAGCACTGATGAAGACTAGATTCTAGTCGAAACGTTTGGTAATATATAAGAATCTATACACTTATATGATGTCTCAAATACCTTCCATTAAAGAACCAAATACCCAAGAAACTCTACTTAGTATATATATATATATATATATATATATATATATATATATATATATATATATATATATATATATATATATATATAATAGTATGAATTTATTTTAATAAACTACAACAAAAATGCTAATTTTCATAATTCGCATGCATAATTTTGCAGTAGTAGTAAATCAAGGAAATTATTTAATAACAGCTGTTTATCAATGTATCTATTGATAATTTTGCACAAAAAAAGTGCTACTTACCTAGAATTATGTCATAAAAGGACAAAAACATTATTTAATAATTATTATCTCGTAAGCCTATCAGAAAAAAAACAACTTTGAAAGTCGTAACATAACCACGTTCGTTTTAAGGAATTTAAGCAAATCAAAGGGATGATTTTGTAAGTAGCGAAAACTTTCTGTTATTGCGCTTTCTAAATCTTGAAAATTATCGTAATGAACTTTGTACATTTTATTTTCCAGTTATCCTCATAGAAATAATTCTAATATCGGCAAGTCTGGGGACTTAGGGGGGCATCTTACAAGCCCATTGGTTCCGATTCATTGATTAGTAAAATTATTTTCCAGAAATGACCTTGCCATTTGCGAAATGTGTGCAGGAGTCCTGTCATGCTGAAAATAAATTTAGTTTACGTGCGCTAAAGGAACGTGATCAATCAAAATACAAGAGTTCTAACCACACTACACCACAACTTGTTACGTTCTGGACGCGCGTTTCGCTAACCAAGTTAGCATCATCAGCAGATGATATAAACTAAAGTAACTTATCCTAACCGAGACTATTTATAGGTAAATGTGGTCACACTTGGTTGCACCCGACTGCACCGTTGTCAAGTAAACAATAGAGGGGACTATAGGGAATAGGCCCTTTGTCTTTATTTAGTGCTTTCTTACCACATTTAACTATTTCTATACTCTCAAATGCATCCAATAATCTATTATTAGATACATTTTTAATCAACTTAAGATTATTTATTCCTATTCGGTGATTGTTTTCCAAAGCATGTTGGGCAACGCTTGACTTTTCTGTTCTTCCGTATCTTAAATGTGTCATGTGTTCTTTAAAACGAATGTTTATGGAGCGTTTAGTTTGCCCAACATATTTTAGATCACAGTCATTACAGCTAATTTCATAGATGCCACTCCTCTCCCTCAAGTCGACTTTGTCTTTGGGATTTCCAAGGAGATTTTTCAAACTATTCTCCGTTTTGTAGGCTACTCTAAAACCTACGTTTTTAAATACTTTTTCTAGACCTCTCGTATATCTGGGATCATATGGGATTACTATGAATTTATTGGGAGTCTCAGGTATTTGAAGAGAAGTGGCATCTTTTAACATTTTCTTATGCTTATGTCTATTTACTAGTTTATGTACAAAATTATCATTATATCCATTACTTTTAGCTATATTTTTAATCCGATTCATTTCATTGTTAAACCGTTCTTTACTTAGTGGAAAATTGACTAACCTGTGAGTTAAGAAATGGAATGCTGCCATTTTGTGTTGACGGCAATGAAATGAGTCGGATGTTATATATCTATCAGTATTAGTAAATTTCCTATAAATATCAAATTCTAATTTATCGTTATTTCTAATAACTAACGTGTCGAGAAAAGGTAATTGCCCATTGTTCTCCTTTTCGTACGTAAAATTAATGGAAGGATGTTTATTGTTTAATGTTTCTAAGAAAGTGTCCAAATTTTCTGTTTTAGTATCAAAAATAGCAAATATATCGTCGACGTATCTATACCACACCCTTGGGAAATACTTCAGTTCTTTTTTGAATTGGGTTTCTAATCTGCCCATAAACAAATTTGCAAGGAACGGAGATAAGCAATTGCCCATCGCAGTTCCCTCTAGTTGTTTATAATATTTATTGTTGTACTGAAAAAAATTTTGATTCATACATAATTTTGTGAGAAGTAAATACTCATCAATAATTTCTTTCTTCAAATTATTGATTTCAAGTAGTTCCTTTAGGTACTCTAGTGGTATGGGTACACTAGGAAACAATGAGCTTACATCAAAAGATATTAAAATTTCACCTTCTTTTAAGTGAACATTCTTAATTTTATCTAAGAATTCTAACGAGTTAGTAACCTCAAAGTTATCATACGAGATATTTAATTTGCCGAATTCTACTACTACTAAATTAAATATCTCGTATGATAACTTTGAGATTACTAACTCGTTAGAATTCTTAGATAAAATTAAGAATGTTCACTGAAAAGAAGGTGAAATTTTAATGTCTTTTGATGTAAGCTCATTGTTTCCTAGTGTACCCATACCACTAGCTTTAGAGTACCTAAAGGAACTACTTGAAATCAATAATTTGAAGAAAGAAATTATTGATGAGTATTTACTTCTCACAAAATTATGTATGAATCAAAATTTTTTTCAGTACAACAATAAATATTATAAACAACTAGAGGGAACTGCGATGGGCAATTGCTTATCTCCGTTCCTTGCAAATTTGTTTATGGGCAGATTAGAAACCCAATTCAAAAAAGAACTGAAGTATTTCCCAAGGGTGTGGTATAGATACGTCGACGATATATTTGCTATTTTTGATACTAAAACAGAAAATTTGGACACTTTCTTAGAAACATTAAACAATAAACATCCTTCCATTAATTTTACGTACGAAAAGAAGAACAATGGGCAATTACCTTTTCTCGACACGTTAGTTATTAGAAATAACGATAAATTAGAATTTGATATTTATAGGAAATTTACTAATACTGATAGATATATAACATCCGACTCATTTCATTGCCGTCAACACAAAATGGCAGCATTCCATTTCTTAACTCACAGGTTAGTCAATTTTCCACTAAGTAAAGAACGGTTTAACAATGAAATGAATCGGATTAAAAATATAGCTAAAAGTAATGGATATAATGATAATTTTGTACATAAACTAGTAAATAGACATAAGCATAAGAAAATGTTAAAAGATGCCACTTCTCTTCAAATACCTGAGACTCCCAATAAATTCATAGTAATCCCATATGATCCCAGATATACGAGAGGTCTAGAAAAAGTATTTAAAAACGTAGGTTTTAGAGTAGCCTACAAAACGGAGAATAGTTTGAAAAATCTCCTTGGAAACCCCAAAGACAAAGTCGACTTGAGGGAGAGCAGTGGCATCTATGAAATTAGCTGTAATGACTGTGATCTAAAATATGTTGGGCAAACTAAACGCTCCATAAACATTCGTTTTAAAGAACACATGACACATTTAAGATACGGAAGAACAGAAAAGTCAAGCGTTGCCCAACATGCTTTGGAAAACAATCACCGAATAGGAATAAATAATCTTAAGTTGATTAAAAATGTATCTAATAGTAGATTATTGGATGCATTTGAGAGTATAGAAATAGTTAAATGTGGTAAGAAAGCACTAAATAAAGACAAAGGGCCTATTCCCTATAGTCCCCTCTATTGTTTACTTGACAACGGTGCAGTCGGGTGCAACCAAGTGTGACCACATTTACCTATAAATAGTCTCGGTTAGGATAAGTTACTTTAGTTTATATCATCTGCTGATGATGCTAACTTGGTTAGCGAAACGCGCGTCCAGAACGTAACAAGTTGTGGTGTAGTGTGGTTAGAACTCTTATATTTTGATCTATCTTCCACCACAGGTTCCAGTGTTAGGACTTAACGTGATCAAGCAAATCAGGTCTCTAAAATTTGTACGCAACGTTTGGCTGTTAGATTTCTCTCAAATATATAAAATTTTATCTGCGTCCCTAATATGAAGCAAGACACATTTAGACCAAACATGCCCTGCTGTCTTCTGGAAAATATTTTGTGTTGGTTTTCCTGGGACCAGAATTTGCTATTGGGCCTATGAAGTATACCAAAATTACTAAAATCTGCTGATCATATAAGTTTCATTTCAAAATCTCTAACCATATCACATTTTTCTCGACACTAATTGCAGATGACTACCCGGCGTTGAGCATCGTCAGGGTGTAAGTTCTGGACAAGCCTAAATTTGTATGGCTGATATTTGTGTTTTTCACTGGCTCTACAGGAGTTCGTAGGGTAAGCTTCTGCATTAACTAAAACTGTAATGTCTTCAACTGTCGATTTTCTTTATTATATGCTTTTGATCGAGGTTTGTTAAATGATTCGTGATTAAGTAAATTATTTTTTATTCGGTAAAAAGGTTGATATATTAGGTTGCCTCTTTTCTGAATATCTAAAAATAAAAATTAAGCAATAGTATTTAAACATACCCAAAAACAAATATTTACCTGTTAAAACACATCCAGATGCTGCTTTAACATTTTTATTACTTGATATAAAACAAGCTAACATCTCGTATTTATCAAAATGTTCAAAAGTTTGATTTGCTGCCATAAACTAGCATAATTTAAAAATAAAACCCAAAATTTATATAAACAGACGAGTAATGACACGGCATAGGACAACATTTGGAAATTGTCTCTTGCTTCCAAGTAAACAATAAAAAGCAGCATTGTTTCGCATGGTCTACTACAAAGTTTTGAATGTGAATTATGAAAAGTATCGCCCTGTAGCTCAGAAACTAAGAAGGCTATGATTATTGACGGCATCTTCCATTTCACAAAAAAGTAGCTCAGGTTCGCAAAAACCGTAATATTCTATCTTTAAAAATAAGCGCAATTGCAACGAAAATGGGACACCGTGTATACAAAATATGATTCAATAAAGTGTAGAAAAGCCAAAATATTTGATAGCAGCATTGGGTTACGTATAGATAAATCCACAATATCAGAAGTGGAGTCTAGTTTCTGCGTGAATATTGTTCCGGATTGGCCGATACATACACACACGGTTTCTGAATGCACTCCTTTTATTTAGAACACAGCTTACAGGTAGCAAAGGTAAACACTGGGTATACCTAACAATCGTAACTAAGATAACTTTAAACTTGTCACTGTTCTTAATTATATTGTTTATATTTATATCAATACTCTATTTATGGATATGCAAGAGACCCAATCCAACAGGTCGCTCTTGTACTATACTGTTTGCTAGCCAAGCTTTTAATCGTAATTTTCACGAACACATAATATTTGACCGGTCTGGGGTGAGGGAGGGGGGTAATTTCTTCATTACCCCCTCACCGTAAAGCCGCCTTTTATTGGCCTTGAGACTCGGCCGACCCTAGATTTTAGAGTACGAACCGTCACTGTACCACAGGATCATTACCCGTGGTTTTAGTTTGTCGGACGCATAAAATATTTCGGTCGTGGACTCTCGGACTTATATTATAATTAAAGGAAAACAAAATTACGAACATAAAAAGAAGGCGAACAGAAACTTCTTAATAAAGTGAATAAATCGTATAGTGAATTAATTAAAAACCCTTAACTAGAACTGTGCCATCTAGTGACGTCTACAAATTTCTTGATAAATTAATAGCAAATACGAATTCAGACAGGTAATTCCATATAAATAGAGGTTATTGATTCTCTACCTATCAGCCAATTTATAGTTATTTCACATGATCGCCTATTGAAATTCATAATTAGTTCCTCTCAGATTGCGTTGTTGCATCGACATGGCGAGACCGTCGAAAGCCGCACCTAACAGGAGGATACAGAATTTGCAGAAGCATACTCTCTTCTCATCGAATGAGAAATACATAGTATGTCGATATGCCTGCATATGTGCAAATCTCAATATAGTGGATGTTTATAACAGGTTATGACTTTTTCATTAGAATAATCATTAAATTTCTTATCTAGAGAAACATTTTTTGTTTTAGTGTATTTTGTTAAAAATAAATACACGCAGTTAGTTTTTGCTAAGAGATAAAATATCCTATAAACAAAATACCTTCTTATACATATACAGCGTGTTACAAAAGTAAGAAAATGCCGGATGCCGTTTTTCCATTATAGAACAAAAATTATTTTTTAACGGAACACCCTATATTATATTGCTTTTTTAAAATCTGCGTAAAATTCTCAACACTTTTTATTAAGAGCACTTTTTATGAAAGTCAACAGTTTCTGCAAAAATAAGGGGCTAATATCCACAATTGAATGTATTACTTTTTATTAAAATACCTGCACTTAAAAGTTTACCTGATATCTTTCACAATGTCAGTTTTGTTGATTTACATAACGGATCGTTTATTTTCTTTTTATTATACTGGATTATGGCGATAGAATGTGTAATTTGCAAAATGTTTCTAAGGCGAATATACTAACAGAAATTGGTGTGGTATAAATGGGGCAAAAATAATCGGTCCCTTCTTTATCGGAGACACATTAACTGGAGAAAGATATTTGAATCTTTTAAGGACCGAAGTTGTCCCAGTTATTGTAGAACTATTTCCGAATAACCGTGTTGCGTTAATTATTATAGGATTATTAATTGGAGTTGATTTTGCCTATCTATTTAAGACTTTAAAAGTTGAAATTTACCCAATCTTTACCTGCTGCATTAAGTATTTAAAATTATTTTTTTAGGTAATGTTGCACCAAATGATGAAATAAGGTTTTAGCAAAATAAAAATCTACTTCAAAGGTGAAAAGTGAATTTCCTAACTTTTTGAATAGTTTCTAACTTCTTTATCACTGGGGAGGTTTGATTGTTATATAAGATTAATATAAATCAGATTTTTTTGTGAGGAAATTTATTTTATATACTAAGATACTGAAGTTACCATTCAGTTATTAACCTAGTAAATTACAGTATGCCTCTGGCAGAGTTAACACTATCTTTACAAATATAACTCTAATACTGTCAGCCCTAAATTAAAAAAAAAACTTTAAATATTGTGATTCCCAATTAACGTATTTATTCGTCAAAGAGTTTTGAAAATAAAAATAAATGTTGATTATAAGCCGTTACATGTTTACGTAAATTTATCTAGTAATACGAATTATACATTGAATAACGTGTTCCTATATTGCCGTCAAACGACGGATACTCTCCATAATTGGAATTTTAATTGAGCTAGAATATCAAAATTAATTAACAAATTAACAATGGCATTATCTATATAATTTAAAACACAAAGCGATTTTCTCTCCGGTTTCACCGGAGCCGCCGCGGCTTCCACTTGATCAGTTCGGATATTTTTTTAAAATTAGAGCTCTCTTCTCACATGCGTGAGTGCAAGCAAATATTAAATAAATTATTAAAGGCGTCGCCGCGCTGCTGGTGGAAAGCCAGGTGAAGGGTTGCCCCTATGTATACAATATCCAATACGTGAGGTGATAACTTCCCATATTAATCTAAACAGTCCAATCAGAAGTACTTTTTGTCTTAATAAATACAGAATATTTATTCTTGTTTTTTAATTACAAATTTTACCACTACTACTAACATTATAAAAAGGCCTGAATATCCATTTGTCTCTTGGTAAATCGGCAAATAACCCATAAGATGAATAAGGTGGCAACGCTGCTTGTTAGCCCTACTACTCGAAGATTCTTGACAAAATCCGACGGGTTTCGTTATAATGAACGAAATCCGTCGGGTTTCGTTCATTATAATCTTGGAGTAGTAAGGCTAACAAACAGACCTTTCATTTAATCCGTGTTTTGGGTTTGGTATGTGTCATTTGTATTGATTTTGCTTTTAAGGGATCGACCTGAAGTAAAATTATCATGTTTAGAGGGGATTATCAGGAGTTTTGTTGGCTTGATCATTGTTTCTATCTTATTAGTTTTGGAATTAAGTTTTATCGTGCTGCGTTAATTATTATAGGATTATTAATTGGAGTTGATTTGGCCTATCTATTTAAGACTTTAGAAGTTGAAATTTATCCTAATATACTGATACCAAAATATGTATATATATATATATATATATATATATATATATATATATATATATATAGATATATTTATTTAGTTATATGATAGATTTCAAGTCAGATGAAATTTTAAAACTATAATTACCGTCAGATTTCGATGGGGCCTCAATCTTCTATATATTTAAAACAGTTTCCACTTGACCAATTTGGATATTTTTTTAAATTAAAACTTTCTACGCACAGACGGGTTATCACTACAGTATTTATATTTATTTTAATTCCCACATGAAAAAAGGAAAATTAAATAAAAAGCCGCTTTCGTGCTGCTGACAGAATGCCATCGCAGAGTTGCCTTCTATGTGAAAGAATATAACGTATAGAATTTGTACCCTGATTTTTCTAGAGACGAATTTTGCTACTACTACCTTCAAAAGTACCTGGATATTCATTTGTCTTTAACGTATCTCAATATCTCAAAGGGTATATCGGCATAGAACCCTTAAAACAAATAAAACGGCAATGTTGTGATGTGCCTGGTGCACTTTTTAGCCCAACTACTGCCAAATTCAACGTTCTTCGTTGTATGGATATGCGCTCAATCGTTTCTATTGTTACAATTTTATGGACAAAGCGAAATTTGCCTTAAAACAAAAAAAAAACAAAACAATGAAAAAACGAAACACTAATCGAAAAAAAATAATAATATTTTTCGATAGGTCAGTGCAAATACTTAAACTGTAAATATAACATTCGTTATATTCGTAACATTGCCGTAAAGCGGTTAATGAATCCAGGTGACCCTAACAAAAGGAAATAAATAATACGTATGCGAGGTGAATAATTTCAATGACATTTAAATTAAAATAACGGGACCTTAAACTCTATTTTGATATCGTTATACAAGCAAAATAAGTTAAACAAAGAGTGTACTGAACTAATATAGTAATTTAAGTCTATTAGAAAAAAAAAGAAAATGTATAAATTTAATCTCATACGTAACAAAAATAATTATTGTTAACAGACTATCAGTTGATTCTTTATAAAATATTTTCAAAGGCTATGCAGCAACATGACACCCAAAAATATTTAAGTAAGCAAGCAAATAAAAAAAATTTTAATGAGACTTATTCATTATAAAAATCATTAACGCAGTAAAAAGGTCTTTCAATGGTTTGGTTTTTTTCGAAAGAGTGCAAACATAGGGATTGTCTTTAAATGTACTGGAAGATGATTGTAAAGTTTTATGGCGTTGTAAATAATTGATTTTTTTGTTAGTTCTGTGGAAAGAATGGGAAGGTATATGTCATGTCTAGAGTATCTGGTAGGATATACGTGTTGTGGCCTTTCCGGGAATTTGTTTTTATGTTTTCTCATCAAACAGACGGTTTCTAAAATAAATAATGCAAGAAGTGTTAATATTTCATGTTTTTTGAAATAGTATTGCGCTCTGTTGTTTAGACCAAACAAATAGCGAATTACTCTCTTTTGAAGCCTAAAAATACTAAGAAAATACTCGGTGGTACATCAGCCCAAAAAGGGAAGGCCATAGCAGAGATGAGATTCGAATAGAGAGAAATAAGTAAGTCTGGCAGGAGACACGTCCAGTTCTTTTGAAACTGATCGAATTGCAAAGCAAGCGGTAGAAAGTTTTTTAGTTAAGGTGTCAATATGCTTAGATCATTCTAGGTTGCTATTTATATTCAAACCCAGGAATTTAACCGACTCAACGAATTTAATATTGCTGTTAAGTAGCAGAAGTGGTTGTAAAGTCCCCTTATAAGATAAGGCCACCATTTTATCCACATTGAAGCATAGTATATTGGAATCGGACCGAGCCTTAATCATAACAAGGGATGTTGGAAATATTAGAATGTAAAGACGTTGTATCAAAATCACTCCATGTTATGCTTGTGTCGACAGCAAAGAGAGATAGTTTCCCATTATTTTTTAGGTTGGTGATATCATTAAAGTATAACAAAAAAAGAATAGGTCTCAAGATCGAACCTTGAGGGACTCCACTTGTAACCAATTGACAATCAGAACCATTTGCCCTTACAAATAGTTGCCTATTCCCGAGGTAAGATTTAAACCAGTATAAAGAAATACCACGGATTCCATAAAAATTCAGCTTGCTTATCAAAATTTCATGACCAACACAGTCAAAGACTTTTACATAGTCACAAAAAACTGAGGCGGTAGTTGTTATTGAGGGAAAAGTAGACGTCGCTAAGCAAGGAGAACATGGCGTCACTGGTGCAGTTGTTGGGTAAAAATCCAAACTGATCCGGAGATATTATCTGATGTTTAAGGAGAAATAGCGTAAGACGATTGTTCTGTAATCTTTCAATGATTTTTGATAGCACTGGTAGTAGCGGGCAATTGGGCGATAATTACAAGAGTTAGTTTTTTTTGCCCCCTTTATGAAGAGGAATAATTATAGCTGTTTTCAGGCATTCAGGGAATATACCTTTCATAAGGAATTCATTTATTAGTGTTGTAAAGGCTTCTATGACTGTGAGCGACAGGTTCATTGATAGGCCATCAGTGCTATATTTTGCTTGATAGGCCATCAGTTGTTACAAGTTGTTGCCTTTTTCCAAGACCTTAAATTTCTTATGCTAAAGTATACACTGGTGCACTTGTTGGGTAGAAATCCGAACTGCTCCGGGGATATTATGTGATGTTAGGAGAAATGGCATAAGACGGTTCACGAAGATTTGCTTGTGATGTTATTCATTTTTTCGATAGTTCCATGCTGCTAACAGGGCTTAAAAAAGGCTATCAGCAACATTTTTGGATGGAGAGTGGGTCCAAACTTGGCAAGATACCAGAGGTAATATTTTTGCTTACATTAATTAAATAATCATTTAGATCATTTGGCCTTAGCAAGACCTGAATCATTGGGTTTGATTTGTTTCTGAGGTCATTGATAATAGACCAGGTTTCCTTTGAAACGTTTTTAGACTTTGTTAGTTTTGTGTATTTTTTTTTGCTGACTTGGTTAGTTTAATGTAGATCCTTCTATAATTAGAGATATATTCGAGAATAAGAATGGATTCGGTGAATTTTTTTATATATAAGGGAGAACGCATATGTAAACGCATATGTAAAATAACCCTGTTTAGAAGGGATTATATCAGGAGTTTTATCTTGTTGGGTTTGTTATTATAGGATTATTACTAAGAGCTAATTTCGTATCTGCCTAAATATTTCAATATATAAGAGGTGAGAAGGAGCATCCTAATTTAATTTGACTAAAAATATTTACAACGCTCGCAAAAAGTGATCGGCAAATATTAACAAGGTCAAGTCTTAAGATATCGGCGCTATTTTTTATTTTATATCTTTCAGATGTAATTTTAAATCAGTCCAGTATCAGAAGTTTTGACGACTCGATTATTGTTTCTATTTTATTAGTTTAAAAGTTGAAATAATAGAACATCCTAATTTGATTTGACTAAAAATATTTCCAAAGCTCGCAAAGAAGTGATCTGTAAATATCCACACCGTCAAGTCTAGAGATGTGAATACTATTTTTTATTCTATAGATTTCAGTTGTAATTTTAAAACAATTGCTGAATTACGACGGGATTAAACATTAAGTTTGGTTACCTGCACAAAAGAGATTTTTTACATTGTTATATATTATCTATAATTGCCGTTATTGTTAAAAAAGTTTTTTCTCGAATCACTATTATGTAAAACATTCGTTTTTAATAATATGTATGTAATGTTTTTAGATATAGAGTCAGTTTTTGGTAGTAGGCTGGGATTGCCTAAACAAAACAAAAGAAAATTGTTGCCATGTTAAATAAATTACTTCTCAAAAACCTCTGGTTCGTTTTGAAGCTAGATTAGATAACCGCAACAATTATTTTAAATTTTATAATAGAAAGTGGCTAGAAACCGAACGTTTTCTAATCAAGAAAAATACGACATGTTGCTCTGCTTTGCACAATCTAACGAAGATGTTAACGAGGCTTCGGAACTATAATTATTAAAGTATGATTAGCATTCGTCAGACTAATAAATACATTTTTATGATGCTGTTGGCGTTTTAAATTTAAATTTTTATCCAGAACGAAGACAACCCTGTGATATTACATTTCTTAGAATGAAAAAAAAATCTAGTTGATTTCGGATCTTTCAATAAGCCGCGAAGCAAAACCTATAACAAGGAAAACAAGGAAGACGTAGTTAATGTTCTGGCGTCCATTGATGTAGATCCTTCAAGTTCTTGCAGAAAATCCGTCACAATGTTGGGGTTCCAAAAAGCCCGGTACAAAAAATTTTAAGGAAACAAGGTTATAACCCATTTAAATTCAGATTGGTGCAACACTTACATTCGGGCGACGGGCAGCGTCGTATGATTTTTTGTAACTGGTATCTAGAAAAATGCGATAATGACCCTAACTTTTATAGAAAAGCAATATGGTCCGATGACGCATATATAAGTAGCCCTGGAGTATTAAATAGGCATAATTCAAGATATTGGTCGCAAGAAAATTCGAATATTTCCCCGCGAACGACAGGGTAGGTTTAAGTTTAATATTTCTTATTTTATATTGGGTTCAAAAATAATGTAACGTATATACCAGGGGAGCTTAAATACAGATCGGTATTTCCAAATACTGGAACTTATTCTACCAGAAGTACTCGATGATCTGCCTTTGGCCTATTTACGAGACATATATTTTTAGCAGGACGGAGCATCTGCTCATAATTCCGGTAGAATAAGGCAGGATTTGGAAAATAATTTTCTTGGAAAATGGATAGGGAGCAATTGTCCTGTAAAATGGCCGGCGAGATTGCCAGATCTCTCGGTTTTGGATAACTTCTTGTGGGGTACTTTAGAAAACGAAATATATAAGACAAGACATGACACCTTAGCAGATTTAATAAACGCCCCAAGAAGGGCATTCAATGAAATGCAACACCGACCAATTGGTATTTTTTTTACTGCCGATGCCGTAAGAAGAATACGGAAATTATGTAGGCTTTGTGTAAAGCAAAATGGACATCATTTTGAGCAATATCTTTAGAGTATAGATTTAGTTTTATGTTTATTTTAGTGATCTTTAGTGGTAGGATTAGTTTTTGTTGTTGTTGTTAGTTGCTGTTTAGAGGTATTAGAGGTAGAATTATTAACATGTTCATTTTATTCAATTAATAATAATTAACAAAACAGGTTAATAATAATTCTTTTTATTATAAAACCGAGTTTTCGGTCCCATTTTGAACTTTCTTCAAGGCAACAGGCTAAAATTATAACAATGTAAGATACATAATGCTATAATAGTTATTACAAATCTACTTCCATTTTACATTATAATTATTGAATTATTAAATTGCTAAAATTTGAACATTTCTTGTAAAATAGTATAAATACAAGGATAAACAAGGTAATAATTTATTGTAGATTTTTTAGAAAAATTCTTGTTACTATAAATAAAATATACCTAAAAAATTCATTTGATTTGTAAGCAATCCCAGCCTACTACCAAAATAACTATTTCTAAAAAATGCAAATCACTGGGCGATTCGAAAAGAAAAGTATATACCATTATATATTTTCGAGAAGCTTATTGTGAACTGATAATATAAAATAAAAATATACGGGGTGTCCCATTTAAAAAATTATAAGTTTGTCTTATATCTGAAAAACTACTGTGACTACGCCACTGGATTCTACGTGAAAAGCTGTATCAGAGCCAGTTTTTACCTTTTCGATAAGCTAAACAACAACCGAAACACGAGGGGTGCCCAAAAATTCGATATTTTCAATTTCACACTGTATCTTAAAAACAAAGGAGGCTATGAAAATTTTGTTTGGGTCATCTTTCGTTTCACAAAAAAGTAGCACCATGTCGGGAAAACTGCAACCCTCTATCTTTACTAATAAAAGAGAGACCCCATAAAAACAACGAAAACGGGATACCCTACATTCTACATTAGTGCCAGAGCGAGAACGCTCCTCGCTTGCCTAATGCCGGATCTAAGTTGTATAATAATTAGTAGTGGGTAGTAAATTATCTGCATGAAAACAAAATGAGCATATCATTTTCGGCTCGGTCTACATTTTTATAAAAAGAAAAACGTTTAGTGTTATATTGCTTACGTTGATCTTAATAATCCAATGCTGGTTTAAAACCCACTCACACAGGCAAGGCAGTTTAATTGTATTTTCTTTAGAAAATATACATTAATTTAACTTTGTTAAGGAATGCTCAATGACGCTGAACGAGCCTCAATTGTGTCTATATAAAAAAATCTAGTGAAAAAGAATTCAAGAAGAAAATTTATGATATTCAGCTATAGATATTCAAAGTAGTTAACAAGTTTTCTTTTATTTTCAGGTCATTTATACTGCTGGATGGTCGAAACTCAGCAGCAACTAGCAAACTATAACAAGTCACTATGTCAAAAGGCCAAGAGATTTTCTTAAATTGCGAATCACTACGCCTCCAAACGATCTAACAGTAGTTACGCTCGCGGTATGGATTAGTTACAGAATGTATAAATAGTGAACATTTAATACTAAAGCGGACACTAGAAACGCTAGTGACCTTTAGAATGTACATGAAAACTAAATAATTATGCCTATCGCAATGTTTTACAATAACGGGGCGGGGTACACGCACTGCCGCTCTGGTTCGGATAGCGTGATACATCGGCGAAGTTCGGCCGCCTTCGGTTTAGGTCGAGAAGTAGACGCTTTTGACAGTGGAGATTCAACTTTGTCGGATCTTGATGGTAAGTACTTTTATCTTAAGACTAAATAAAATTAAAACTTTAATTCATATCTATCTGCAAGTAGTCAGCAACCAATAAAGTGCGGGACACGAAAGAAAACCGGGCGGTCCTTAAAATAAAGGTTCATAGTCTTAAGCAAGCGGAAAAGTAAAATTTGTGTGCGCAAACGAATTTTATGTTATTTTATTTGTTGTACTAGTTTGCCGCTTCACTATAAAGTGTGCCAGCTAAGCGGTACGGAAAATTAATCGAGGATTTAGTAAATTTCGCACTGGTCCACTTGTAATTGGGATGTGCCTAGAGTCTGTATGCACTTGCCGCTAGAAGGTTCTAGCTATTTCCAGTGGCGCCTATATATTTCGAGCATTTGTTTTCATTTTCATATAAATGCGTTGCATTCAATTTGAATTTGAATTATTATTTCGAAGTAACGATGTCGAGCAAAAGAGGAAAAACAATTCGAAGCGGTGCACGTGCAGATATTGCGAGCGTTATAGAGGCCTGTACTAGAGAAGCTGAAAATAATAGTGTGACTATTCCAGTTCAAAATCGAACAGAACGCGCTGCATTTTACACTGGGGTTTCGGAAAGTAGTGTAAGAAAAATTCATAGAGAACGTAATGATCGCTCATGTTCTATTTCACCTTTAAAATCTCCTGGTAAAAAAAGACCCTGATTATCATACAAAGACAAAAATGACGATGGTGATTTTCAAGTAATTCGACGAACAATAGAGGATTTTTATATAAACTTGAAGAAGGTTCCGACCTGCAAACCCCTACTTCGTGCTGTAAAGAACAAAACAGATTTTCCGTACGGGTATAAAACCTTAAATCGGCTTTTACGATCAAATGGTTTTGTTTGGCGCAAGTGCCAAAATAAACGAAAATTGCTCATTGAGAGACCAAATATTTTTCACTGGCGGTTGAAATATCTATCAAATAGGCAAGAAGAACGCAATATTGTGCATCTAGACGAAACCTGGGTAGATAATAATATGACAGTGAACAAATGCTGGCAAAGTGAAAGTGTTGCAGGTGTTGTTCAGGGAATCCGCTCTAGTAGTCGCTTTATTATAGTTCATGCTGGTTCAAAAGCCGGATTTGTTCCAGGTGCTGCTTTAGTTTTTCGCTCGAGACTAACAACTGGAGACTATCATGGACAGATGAATAGAAATAACTTTGAAAAGTGGTTGCTCGAGAAGCTTCTACCTAACATTCCTCCCAAATCAGTCCTGATATTGGATAATGCGTCTTATCATTCTCACGTAGAAGATAAAGTGCCAACTAAATACTCTACAAAAACTCATATGATATCGTGGCTTAAATCGAACAATCTTGTATGTGATCCAACATGGAAAAAATATCAGTTATATGAAGTAATATCAGCCAACAAGCCTAGAGAAAAAAACTTCGGTCATACACCTTTTAGGCTGCCTCCATGCATGTGCGACCTCAACCCTATTGAACTTGCATGGGCAGGAGTAAAAAAATATATTAGAGAGTGCAACACCGGTGAACTTTCAATTAAAGATTTAAATAAAATAATATTAGAAGCGATTGACTCAATATCGGCTGGAAATTGGAAATCGTATGTTAAACATGTTCGTCCTATTGAAGATAAATACTGGGACGTAGATGGCAAAATTGAAACGCTTATTGATAATTTAGTTATGGATCTTCTTCAAGTAGTGACGACGAAACCTCATCATTTTCAGAGGAAGACAACGATTTAGAAGGAATCGAACCATTAGAATCACAGCCGTCAACTTCAAAAATGGCTTAGTTTTTTTTTTATATATTTTGTAAAATTGTTCGTAAAGTAATGGTCAATAAACTGCTTCAAAATAATTAATTTTCTGTTCAATACCGGGTGTCAAAAAATATCTAATATTGCAATTAATATTTGAAAAACTACAGAACTCATATTTTTCCAAAATTAACACATCATTGTAGTTATAGTAGGGGAGCCAGCACTGACTCCAGTGAACAAGATTTATCAAAATTTTAACTTATGCAGTTCGACTTTGGGCTATTCGGGTATGCCAAAAGTGACCGTTTGTCTCCGTCTATCATATTACTTTGTACAGGGGGAGTCATTGTGAAGTACTATACGGGGCGTTTCCTAATTGAGTGCTAATGTTAAAGGGGGGGTGATTCTTGGATTTTTAAAAAAAAAGGTTTAATATGAACCTAAAAGTCTTAACTTTGGAGATACAGGGTTTTAAAAAAACTTTTTTTTTTTAAACCTAATTCTAATGCTATTATAGATAAATAACTGTGTAAAATTTGATACACGTCTTTCATGCATAAAAGGGCATTTTTTATTAACAATCAATTTTTGAAATTTCTACTAGTGGCGTGCATATGTAATTAACCTGGGTAAATCCGTATGCTCCTTAATGCATAGAAGACGTGTATCAAATTTCATGCAGTTATCTACAATAGCATCAGAATTGGGATGAAAAAAAATGTTTTCTTTTTAAACTTTACCATCCTGTATCTCAAAAGTTAAGACTTTTAGCACATAAAAACACCCCCTTTAATATCAGCACGCAATTAAGAAACGCCCTGTATAGTACTTCACAATGACGGCCCCTGTATAAAGTAATATGACAAACGGAGACAGACGGCCACTTTTGGCATACCCAAGTAGCCCAAAGTCGAACTGCATAAATTAAAATTTTGATACATCTCGTTCACTGGATCTGATGCTGGCTGCCCTTGTAAAATCTGGACTTGTAAATCGTGTATCACTATGCTGGGTAGTCCAATAATAGTGGATGTAGGCAGTAGCTCGGGAACCGTTAATGACAGAACTCAAGAAAAAATATATTTATAGGTAAATCGATAAAGAAAAATCAAAATTAAATCATTTTAAAATTCGAAAGTTCGCCGTTTTTGCAACACAAGAGATATAGAAGTGCGGTACACGAAAGAAAACAGACGAATATAGATAAAGGTTCATTAAGCATAGTTACATTTTTTAATTATTTGAAGTGCGTATAATCAAAAAGGAGTGCCATATTGTTTAAAGAACGACGGGACACTACTGGTTTAAAGAGATTTCTTGGCCGACCTTCCTAAACCGATTGACTCCGCCCGGTGTCCCGCACTACCAAAAGTAAAGTAAAAACTATTTTTTTTAACATCGGTTGTAATAGTAACAATAGCCTAAGATATTTCTAAAAATTGTAAATTTATTAAAACAATCCAAAAAGTAAAGAACAAATCCCGGGTGGCTCGTTTATCTTGGGAGGACACTACCTTACATCATAAACTATAAAATATAGAAAAATGTAAAATACCAGAGGTACGTGATGAAAAAAAAGATTTTTATTTTTTTTCGAAATTTTTATATCTATGGAGTGTTTCGTTTTTCCTAGCCGGGTACCAACTTTCTTAGTTTAAATAAAATGTCGTGTATACAATTTCATTTTCAAAAAATTTAAAAAATATCAATAGGCATTTGTTGTTGAGTTAGAAGTAGTTGAAACTTCTACTGCCATGAGACTGTAAAAACTAAACGGCTTTATTTAGAGCAACATAGTTTTGTACATTCCTATCCTAGTTTTGAAAGATTTATCGCTTGATATCAACTTACGGGTTAACCGGAAGATCCGATTTTGACTTTTCTTTTTAAACCGAAACTTGACGTCAGGTTATAGATCTTTTATAAATAAGGTAGGAAAGTGTATACCATTTTCCTCTAAGTAAAACCTTTTAGCTCCTATCGAGTCGGAAATTATCAAAAGGGTCATTTTCAACTTCCAATAATTTAAAAACAAATTAATTATAACATATATTAAAATATACAAAAATTTTGTAAAGTGTTAATGGAGTTTAAACATTTTATTAGCAGTTCCGACCTATAAGCGTTAGAAAACAAATTATTTTAATATATTTTCTGTTTTTTCGAAGGACCACTTAATCAATTAAAAAATAATCAAGATCAGCTTATCACAGCCGCAACAATTTAATTTATTCTCTTTTGTGAACTGATATATCTTCTCTAAGTTTATTTCTTTTTCTAATTTAATTTAGGCTAGTCTAAAATAAAAAACAGAGCTTTAAACAAAACCAATGCAACATCTCTGCAAGTGAAAATAGAATTATTGTAACATTGACAAAATATAAATTTTTCAACCTAGATTTAAATCATTTACCCATTTAAATCCATATTCTAAAATTAACAACAAATCTGAGCAGCAGTCGGTTGCAAAATCAATCCAGAAATATTAAAATAGCAAATAAGTTAGATGACAATTATGAAACTCTTACTCTAGTCCTGTTTGGTTTTTTCTTTACTTTTAACACTTATTACAGTAAATAAGCTATACATAAAACTATACTATGGTTTAGTATTAAGCACTACCTCTGTAACTCAGCTAACTTGAAGAAGTTTACTTTTCAGTTCCACTTTTCTTCCAAGACTAATTTTGAAAAGAAGTTGAATTAACTTTTGCCTGATATATGCACAAAGGAAGAAACAAATACCACTTGGTATCTTATTGCCTTACACTTGGCAAAAATCCGAGAAATTAATTCTTGTAAATTCACTAGAATCTCAAGTAAGATCTTTAATCACTTAATATTTAGGGTAGAACGTTTACCCTTGAAAATACTTTAATTTTTACTAATTGTATGTAAATATTTCATATTTTATTTGTAGTAAGGGAGCACAAAAGCTGTGACTCTGGTCAAATTTTACCTTGTGCTAATACGTAATTTGTACACTTGCAATAAGTGGAGAACAAAAGCAGTGACTTTTGTTAAACTTTGCTTTGTACTTTCTATAGATATAATTTTTTTAACCAGTTGGAGCCTGTCTAGGAATGTGTATTTACTTCACCCTGCAAAGTCAAGAGGTCTTACTGAGATGGGGTAATACTATGTGACACGGAAAGAGATGCAATCATAGGAGACATGCCAGCCGTGATTATTGCTGTGATTATTGTTTATTTGTATCCATGTGTATATATAATTAGATTAAATACCCGTATTCAATTTAATATTTTTCGGTATTTTTGAGTGTTTGGGGAACCGCGTTCCCGAACAAGGGTGTTTGATTTAAAATTAAAAAGTTGGCGCCCGCCTCGGAAAAACGAATAACCCAGTAGATATAAAAATATTTTCTCAACTAAAAATCTTTAACACTATAGTAACTGAGATAAAGTAGTGTCCCAAGTTAAACGTTTTATCGTTGTCATACAAAATTACTGTAAATTAATAAAAAGTGAATTTTTATGTTTGAATAAATTTTGTATTATAAATTATTAAACAAATAATTAGTGCGCATCCTCAGGGGACTAACGTCCAATCAGGTGTGATAAATGTAATAATTTCTGAACACGCGCGGTTCGCTGATACCGATACAATTCCGAATATGAGTATCTATCGCTAAAATCTTACCTTCAGTGGACCTGTTTGATTAACTTTTAACCGTACAGATTGATTGAAGTTATTTAAGTCGTCTCGATCTCGAAATTTTGGTCGAGACGAGACTAGCAAAAGCCGGGACGAGATGAGATGAACCTTTAATCACGTCTCGTCTGATTTTTCGGCATCAGTAAATACTTTATGTATAAAGGTCTAGGCTTTTGAATATTTCAGATAATCTGTGCCACATTCGCTTTAGCTAAAATCTTTTATAAATAGTATTTCCTACTTGAAAAACTATATTACAATAACCATTACCTTTGCTTACTGCCGTAATTGCATGACCAACATTATAAAACAATAAATTCAAATGCATGACAAAAGTCGGTCTGAACCATGTAACAAAATTATACAAAAAATATATTGCCAGCAAAATGTTTTTGATGCTGTCGATTAAACGAAAAAGCTTCTCGTAAACAATTCCAGCTTTTTGTTCACCTAATCAATAAAGGTCTAATTCGAACTGACCCGACAATTAAAGTAAATTATTTAATGTATTTGTATAATTTTCTAATTTTCAATTCAATATTTTTAAACAATCGACCTATGTTGATGTTAATTTTTTTTGTTACATTTTTTTATTGAAAAATGCTATAGATAGACTCGTTCAATAATATATATATATACATATATTTATATATATATATATATGTTGATTTTTACTCCTTCACGGGTGGAAAAATACAATGTGTTTTCATTCCGGGTGTACATCCGTTCACTACTGTCGTTCTCAAAAGAACAGTTTTGCTGACGTTTCGCCAAAATCACATTTGGCATTTTCGAAGTTTAGAATTAATTATAACATATATTAGAAAGAAAGAAAGCTTCGAAAATGCCAAATGTGATTTTGGCGAAACGTTAGCAAAACTGTTCTTTTCAGAACGACAGTAGTGAACGGATGTACACCCGGAATATATATATATATATATATATATATATATATATATATATATATATATATATATATATATATATATATATATATATATATATATATATATATATATATATATATATATATATATATATATATATATATATATATATATATATATATATATATATATATATATATATATATATATATAGTTACTAGATTTTTCTTGGGTTATAAGTTCATAGAATTAAAACAATTCTCAAAAATTATTAGTCATCTATTCAATTTAAAATTTGACGTTTCGGCAGGTGGCTCCGTGCCTTTCTCAAAAATACTTTCTAAAATAATTTAAATTAGAGAACCTACACACTTTAGTAAAACAAGACAGACTTACCTTGAAACGTATATTAGTAATTAAATTATCGAAAGGTGTTTAAAATTACAAAAGACACGACGCTGATTTGAACAAACATTTTAACAATACACACATGAAGGACGACGAACAGTTATTGACTGAAGAGCAGATACGTATGATAGGTAGGATGTTATGGTTTTTTTGTTTTTTGACGTTTTTTAAGTTTTTACCGGGCGGTTCAGAAAGTAATTTTATTTTGTCTAAGATTATTATTTTTAAGTTTTTCAAATGTATGTGAGAAAATAATTAAATAATGTCAAAATAAATTTTGCTTACAAGGTTGATATCTTTTTTGTTGTTTACTGAGTTTTTATTTTTCTTAATTTCAATAGACTCGTAAACTTCCCGCTTGCGTTTGTTGTTTTCGGTTTTTAGAATTTTAGTTTCACTAAAATTAAATTTATGTTTTTTTTGGATTTCGTGTTTAGAAAGGGCAGTGGGATTCCTTTTATCATATTTATGAGAGTTAATTCTCGAGCCTAAACATTGGCTGGTTTGTCCAATATAAACTCCAGCGCAATCTCCACACGGGATCTCATATATAACATTGCTTTTTTTCATTTTAGGTGTCTTGGTTTTTAGAGAAGTGAAATTTTGATTTAATAAATGGAAGCCCTTGTGTGCAACATTTATATTATATTTGTTAAATAGATGTTTAAGTTGCTCAGATAAACCTTTTATGTATGGTAGTGTTAAATAGTTATTAGTTTTGTTTGTGTTGGCTTTTGAGTTGTTCGTTTTATTGTAAAATTTATTAATTCTTTGTTTAAATACTCTATTTACTAATTGTTGGGGATATTTATTTTCGAAAAGAACTTGTTTGGCTTTATTAATTGAGTTTTCCCTAAACTCGACATCTGATAGCTGAATTGCCCTATCGGCTAATGCTATAATAACTGATTTTTTTTGAGAAAGCGGATGTTGGGAATTATAGTTGGTATACCTTGAGGACCAAGTCTTTTTTGTGTACCATTCTGTTCTGATAGTATCCTTTGTTTTATGTAAGGTGACATCTAAAAAGTTTATTTGATTTTGTTTTTCGACTTCGATGGTGAATTGCAATTTATCGTAATAGCTATTAAATTTATTTAGAGTTTGATCTGCATTATTTTGCGGAATCGCAGAAATGCAATCATCAACATAACGGTAAAAAAAGGGTAAATATATATATATATATATATATATATATATATATATATATATATATATATATATATATATATATATATATATATATATATATATATATATATATATATATATATATATATATATATATATATATATATATATATATATATATATATATATATACATATATACATATATACATATATATATATATATATATATATATATATATATATATATATATATATATCGTTTTAACTCGTGTAAGTTAAATGTTTTGATATCGATATACATATATTTGGTTTTTTTTAATGCAATTGTCATATTAATAATTTCGATTTTATGTTCGGATATTGGGCTATTAATAAAATTTACTGCACTGTCTTTACTTTGAATTTGACAAAATATGATCTATTAGGTTTCGGAATTTCCAAAATCTCTTGTAGAATATTTTTCATTGCACATGTAAAAGTTGTTTGAATAATAAATATCCTTTAGTTTTTTAGTTTCGTTGTTTAATTAATTTAATATATTAATATTTATATTTCTAGCTAAAATAATATATATATATATATATATATATATATATATATATATATATATATATATATACATTTCATATTTACTTTTTGCATCGCCTTCTACAATTATTCTACATTTTATAACATCGCGATATTGCAGAGTGTCTAAATAATGTTTTTCCTGTCATGCTTTAGTCACTTTATTCTTTAAAAGAAACCTGGAAAAAACTTTTTTGCCTTTACGCTCTATATAGCACTTACAAAACGTTTCAAAATCTTTTGCTCAAAAATATACGTTTCAGTAAGGTCCATTGCAAATTTTTTATCTAATCTGATAGCTCAAATATGAAATAGATTTCTCAAAAAGCTTTTAGGAAAATTGCGTATGTATAATGTATATGCTTCTTGATCTTTGTAGAAAATGTACTAAGAAGTTCGTGGATGTTTTTAATGGGTCGTATATTTTCTACAGAAACCATAAAAATCAAAGCAATTCAAGTGAAAACACTAAAATTTTTGAAGTGCTTTTAGTCAGCAGGTTATTTTCTTTACTGCGGGATCATTTATTTATGTTAACTAGAATATTATTGTCATAAATTTGCCTCTAAATCACCCACGATGTCTAAACGCATTTGATTAATATTTATATATTTTTTATAGATCTGATACCGTAATTTTTATTTAAATTATTATTTCGAATCAAGGTGAACTATTGGAAATGTAATAATCAGTCTATTTGGCCTTTGAGGCCTCTTGCGACTACTAGGCATAATTCACTATCGTCTACTTGGCATGAATTCTAAAAAGAGACTAACATACAAAGTAATAATATAATAAAGCTTGCATCATATGAAAAACTTTTTTGTTACCAATTTCCCAAGAATTTTTACCTTTGTTAAAAGTGGGTGCGTGTGGTAAATTAATCTTGATACTATTAAACTTTCTGTATATTACACATGAAACCACAAAATAGTAAAATGAAGGTTACAAAAACCAAAAGTTATAGTAAGCATAAATATAGAAAATAAATCTAATACAATTCGAAAATTTAAAAAAAATTCATTTGCATTCACGCTTATTCTGTTATCGAAGAGTGGGTCATCGACCAACCTTTTTTAGGCTGGTAATAATGAGCCGCGTTCCCTTATACAAAGTACTTGAGAACATTTTTTTCCATTTTTACGAACACTTTAACATGATGCATAAAAAATAAAACTTCCTAAATTTTTAGTTTCGGAAATCAACTCTTCTTAAGTTAAGTGGCGCCCTGTATAATGGACGTGAAAAGTGTATCAAAAATAAAACTTTTCGAAAAATTAATATCATAAAGTTTTCTAATACTCAGTGGAAACCATAAAAATATTTTATAAATTGTAAAAAAATAGTTACTTTCTTTGTATGACCAGTCTCAAATGGTTAAACATTTACCTATTTTAGGGCTAGAACATTCAGTATCTTCAGGTAGAAACCAATAGTTCACCACTGTTAAATTATTATTATATTTTAATAACATTGATTAGTTTATAGGGAGGTTCATAGCTACAACATAGAATTTCCAAATTTTTATAATGCGTGAAATGTCTGGTTTTTACTTTAGAAAAACAGAAAATAGTATAAAATTGCATTTTTACGACATTTAAAAAATTAATTTAATGAGACACATGTAAATTTTTTGCCAATCTTTTTCTGAATCAATAACATTCATATACAGTTTCCGCTTTACATTTGATACAACGGTGCTATGGTTTATGTGTAATTATACTTTTATTCAAAGAGAGTATAAAATGCGAAAATCTAAAAATACATCGTAAAGTTAAAACAAACACTTATTCCAGTTAATAAATTAAACCACTTAACTAAAAACAGCGTAAAACTGTTTGCATCACATATGCAGATAAAAATCAAATGGAGCCAGGTCAATTGATATTGTAAGGTAACAAACTAGGCTATTAGTTGCTAACTACTGAATTCGACTTCATGGATAATTTGCGTTTTACTAAGTCATTCATTATACCCATTTTCTTTAAAACAAATTAATTCTCGCACTAGTGGGTTAAAGCAAAACATTTCAGATTAAAATTAAAATAAATTGTCACTTTTTTCTTTAGCTTTATTTTCCCAACTTGTTTCAATATGCTGCATCGCGAACAATGGATTTAATTCATATTTCAAATAAAAGACAATTTTCTTATTGTTTCGTAGAGATTCCGCATTCTATACTAACCGAATTTGATTTGTTATACCTGGCATATATCACCCTGAAACTGCAATTGGGCATTCTATTTATCGAGATAAAGTCTGGAAAAGGCCAGTCCTTTGATTTATAACTTTTACGACCTAAATTCGAGGCAAAAGCAGACAAAAGAAATCATCACCCGATATTTTTATATTATTTTCACCCTCTGTTATCTTATATAAAGAAACTTCATTTATCTGAGATACTGAAACTGACAGTAAATTGACAGACGAAGCCTGACCAGTTTGTGTAAATGAAAAGTGGAAGGCTTAGAACTTTTCGTGTTTTTTTTATAGTATATATAGTTTACAGATTATTTGGTTTACTTCAGTCACTTATTGGTCGGAAGCGTTACAAATATGTAAAAACGTAGCATTGTTGTATTTGCGCAAAGCAAATCCTTTTTACACTAATTATTGAAATTTAAATAATATGAAAAATTGTTTGTTCCACCTAGCAAGCAGTCGCTTATATTGATGTTATGAACATGTCAAAAAATGAAGTCCAATGTTACTAATGCGCAAAGCTGAAAAACATTTTTTTTGAGTGCTTTTTAACTTGAAATATCGAAAAGTTTGCTACCAGTCATTTGTCACTGTACAAACCCCGGCAGCACCAGGCAAAGGTACTGCGTTCAGTGCGCGTCCACCTAATCACAACAGATACACACACGTCACAACATCTATTGTTCTCAGTTGAATTGAAATGTTTAGGAGACATTTTTTTCTGTACTTATAATGCATGGTATAACGCAAAAAATAATATTTATTACGGTTTTGTGACACACGAAAGCCTGGGCAGTAGTAGGAATGTATGCATTTTTACAGAACCACTTTAACTTGATATTTATTTAGTGATAATACTTAAATTACTAATTACATAAATGGAGTTAATATTCAAGCTTTGAAATGTTTTTACAATGGTTTTTAATATCAAGTTTCGAAAATAACTTCCAATTTTACAACGTCCTATAGTGTCACTTAAGTCCCAACTTTCTTTAAATTACGTATTTTAATTAGAGCAAATTTAAGAGAGACAAATGCGAGCTTCAACTCGAAAAACCACCCTTACACATAGACATAGACATAGACTGGGGCCCATTGTGCTATCCCCCCAAGTAGGCGTGTCAGGCCAAGAGCCCACTCCTTTTTAGAAAGGAAAGGACCCTTTCAGGTCGCGCACGTCCCACAAGCTCGGGTTCCACATAAGTGTCACCCAAGCAAAGCAGTCTGGCGTTGACTAAAGCGTCACATAGACAGACTAGATGCTCGGTAGTTTTATTTACCTCAGCACAAAACCTGCAGTATCGATCGTTGTCGAGTCCAATCTTATACAGGTAATATTTCACCAGCCAGTGTCCAGTTAGGACCCCGGTAATGGTTCTAAGTTGACCTCTGTTTAGATTTAGAAGTCTATTAGACTCAGAACGGCTATAAGGGCCTGATATGAAGACCTTAGACTGCCTGAGTCCTGCTAGCTCATGCCATTCAGCACGGAATTCCTCGACAGTGTGATTTTTAATCCTAGCCTTGATAGTTGAAGAAGCAATTCCAAGAGCAGGTTCTGGCCCAGTGAAAGCAGTTGCTACCTTCCCGAGCAAACTGATCCCCCCTTCATTACCCCCAATGCCCTGATGGCCAGGCACAACTAACTAGGGCTAACCCTATTGGACTCACACAGCTTCTCTAGGGCTCTCCTGCAGTTAAGTCAAATGTTAGCAGCGAATTGACCCTGTTCGAGGACAGAGCTTTAATCGCGGCTTGATCACAGCATATATAGATATGCTTGTCGTGATATCTTCTGGAAAGGTTTTCCTGTACGCAGTCCAAGATTGTTGTAATCTCAGCCTGATATACAGTCGCATACCGTCCAAAAGCAAGACTAATTCTTGCCCTGGGACTCTCCCCATAGATTTCCGTCCCAGATCCCTCCTTCATTAGAGAGCCATCTGTAAACCAGACAAGGCCCTCCGGTTTAAGGAAGGACGGGGTAGAATCCCTTCATTGTTCTTTCTCGGGAACAATTACACAAAACCTTTTAGAGACAATTGAGACCGGAATAATGGCATCTCTCCTTGCTAGGAAAGGGTCTGATCTGATCAGTTCATTCCAAACTCGCTTATGCCCAAAATTCCAGTCTCTGTGTATCCAATGATCCCAGTCGTTTAAACGAACAGAAGCCTTCCGAGCCTCTTCCTCTACAAGCAAGTGCAGAGGACTTAGTCTCAGAATGGCCTCCATAGATCGAGTCGGTGTGGTTCTTATGGCTCCAGTTATGACCAGGCAGGCAAATCTCTGGAGCTTGTTAAGCATCCTCCTGTATGTCGTCCTGCGAGTGGCGGGTCATCACACAAAAGCGCCATAAGTGATTATTGGCCTTATCACTGACGTGTAAAGCCAATGCACAATACGAGGTTTTAAACCCCAAGTTGATCCGAAGGACCGTCTGCACGCCCATAGACACGCTGTGGTCCTTTTTTGTGATCCTTTCGATATGATCCCTCCAGGTCAGTCGGAAAAAAACCACCCTTAATGCAGACGGCTGTTGTTTGTGACGTTTTTCTCAGAAACCATTTTATACCTATTAAAAATATGCCTTACATTTTCTTTTGCGTATTTCATTTTATTTAACCCATTTCGAGAAATAACTGATTGAAAAAAAGGGGTCGAAATGAACAGAGGTCTCCTTCCGACTTATAGTCCTCAAAAGTGATTTAACGTTCAAAACATACACTCAACAGATATAATACTGTAAAATATAGTCAAAAACATGTTTTTTTCTGTAAAATTTTGGTTTTGTTTTTATAATATTTTAAATAATTTTAATGTTGCTGCTCGTTTCCACACCACCCATGAGGTAGAGCTATCGGCGCATTTTTTTTATGTGGTTTCCTCTATAAGCATATTCCACTAACCTAACTTTGATCTACATGCCATCGTCTACAATATCTTCTATATACTTGGTATTCATATAACTTTGCCCACGACACGTTGTTGCCCAACGCAAGCCAGCCTTAAAGCAGGTGGATCTTTTCATACAACCTTGTTTGCAGTTGCAAGTTATAATAAAATGGAGGCTGGGCGGACGCCTCTGTTGTATATGTAGGTGACTGTTGTTCATTTTCTTCCAGCCTCATAGGTCGGGTTTTAAACATTGTTCTCGCCATATTTGTACTTGCAGGAAAGTGCGGCGGGAATGTTGTTATGCTGCAGCTGATGTGGGAGGAAATTTTGATAAAACTACAGTGCCGTATGCTTGACCAACTAACTTATTAAAACAAGCATATCTTTGCTTACTAAGGCTACCTTCTGATGGTTGAAGTTTGTATAGTTCCAGTAGAAATCTTTCTCCGGCTTTCTCAATTTCTTCAAGTATTAATTCTGCGTTATTAAAAACATCTACGATACTATCAAGGACTTTTTTACTAATAAACATTTATACGTATTGTTGTTTTCCTTTTCCTGATTTTGTGACACAGCCGCCTATAACATGAATAAATAAAATAGATTATTTTAATCATCCAGTATTTGATGATTGTAAGTCTCTGGAACTGTAAATTCGTCTCTTCACATTATTTATAGTCTGTTTTAGAAATATAATGTCTCTATCTTCATTGGAAAGTGCAGTTAATAAAAAAATAGGGTCGACATCTTGACCAACAACTATAAATTGTTCACATTTCTCTGATAATCCGGTGGCAGTACGGACAATATGGATATCAACATCATCTACTTCAATTAATGTGTTGATATTTGTGCTATTCAGGGGTACAGAAAGCTGCATAATGAGTCGTTTGTATTGTTCTTCAACCAATAAGGTATTGTTATCAAAAAACTATCTCAAGACTCATATGTTTAAGTAACCTCCTTTCACGTTCGATACATTTTGTGCTTTCTATTTAATTTTACTCTTTTCGGAGTAGCCGTCGAATACCACGCCATAACTTTTTGACTTGTTTGATCTATTAATTTCTTTTCTCTCAGTAAATTTATAATATTTCGGTCTTTAATATACTCCTTCCTGCACAATTTGTGTACTACGATTCCTTCGACATTTCAAAGTGTTTGTGTTTGCTATCTTCTCTGAGCTTGCTTACGTGAACTAAATTCATCAAATCTTTTTTGACTTGCACCATTTCACCTTCACATAGCGGTTTTTTACAAATCACACAATGACTTGTAGACGCCATAATACGTCTATTTATAATTTTTAAAACAATATTGTTATTAAAAGCACACTTTTATTGGTCCTTTATGTTCTAATATTATTTGTCTTGGTTTAAATTGCACTAATCGATGACAAATTTGACAAAAATATGACAACTAACTGGTGCTCGGCCGAGAAAAGTGAACGCCTACTGCGACTGCCGAGTGCATTTCAAAATAGTCTATTTTAAGGTACTTTTCTAGTATTCTAGCTTTATACAACAACTTTTTCACCGTAATTTTAATGTCTAAACGTGTTTGTAATCATTAAATTAAAATCATCTTTAAATTGTAATATCAGATGAACAAAAATTCACATATTTAATCCACGCAGAAAGCAACCCCTGACTTCGATCGATCGTGGCTCTAAATGCCTTGTATTAAATGAAATAAGTAAAGGAACCTTTTTTGTAGGGAATTTTACAGGTAATATTTTTAGTGAAAATAAAATTTTCTATGCGACCAATGGTTTCTGAGAAAAACACTAAGAACCAACGCGCATTAAGGGCGGTTTTTGGGTGTGAAGCTCACATTTCAAACTTAAGAACTCTTTTAGTTTTAAAAACTATTCCTTTATTCGCATAATCCCCAAATAGCAAAACTTATTTTTGTTCTAATTATGCTACTATCAATGTATTAAGAGTCAATAGTCATGTATTGACGTTACTATGATTTGACGTCAATTTGTTGTTATCTATAGATAACGTTAGAGTGAAAAAAAATCGGAATACTTCCGGATACCTCAAATAACGAATTAAAGAGTATGTTTTAAAAAATTTTCAGCATTTTATCAAAACCTTTATAATGTTTTAGTTCTATATTTAAATAATAAATTTTGTATCAGATAAACTTTTACATTCTCTATCCTTGCCTCTCAACATTAATTCCCTGAATTATTCTATAATTGTATCAGGTTAGTATAGGACGGTATCGTTTCTTAGTTAAATGCGCAAAGTAAGCCAACAATATATATTTGTAATAATATATTATAACACTAATTCTGGGATAAAAAATGAGGCGCAATCGAGTTTTCTAAATAGCTGGTAAGGTTAAAAAATCTGTTTAATGTTGAATATTTTCAAGTTGGTAACAATGCATGACAAAGGTGGCAATGTAATGCGTATTAGTTTTGTTTGAGACGTGCCGGTTTCACGATCGAGGTGGCCATGACTTAGCATTGTCAACTTTGTAGAGAAATAAAGTAGTGTCGAAAAGAGGGCCAGTACGACTCTACTTTGCGTGTCGGCGTATCTGGGGACCTTGAATCGAGAAGCTCTCAAAAAATCTTGGAGGCTGATTTATTCACGATTGCAACACTTCTCTTTTACGAGAAAAGTAAATATAAATATTTACATATGTTGACATAAAACAGATAAATAATTAAAATATTGATCTAACTATTCTCGACTTGTTTTATTTTTGTTATTTGGCATAGACAATTAATTGCAAACTACAACTACTATAGTTCATACTTTTTAAACAGGCAATCGAACTGTCAGATATCACGTTCTAATTTGGAGCTAGTTCCTTTAGATTTTAGTTTTCAAGCCTTCCCGATTGCAGAACGCCTTAGAAAAAACGATAACCAAGTATCAGTTATCAACTGATGATTAAAACAATCCTCGCCTTGATGTTTTGAAAAGATATGAATGAGTGATAAGTACTACATGCCTTTTGTATTTGGGTAATTCGGTATAACCTGCGATTATGGGATAATCCTGGTGTCCAGTTGAATTATTTTATAGCCTCGACACCACACCTCTTTTGTGATCATCCCTGCTAAACCTGCTAGCTGGCAACCCTAAGTTCATAACTAGTTAAATAATAAATTAAAATAGAAATGCCATAATAAAAATAAACCTGCAGCTCTATGCAAAATTTGTTCGAAAAATATTCACAATACTGCATACATTTTGACAGTTTTAGAATAAAATTTAAAATTAATTAAAAAATGTTTAGAAGCATAATATATTAGTCAAATACCCATCATATTTCAAAAATATTTAGTGTTTTACTCAATCTTTTATACTTTGAATCGAGAGGAGTAACGAGGGGCGGAATTTGTTCCCAAATTTCCTCCGAGGGTTGCAAAAACCACATCGTTAAAATTACTCTTCGGTTTATACAGAGCAAGCTATTTACAAATAAAATTGCAATGTTGTGTCCGTATATTTCGCTATGGTTTTACGTTTTGCTTTGTAGCATATGAACGGTAGATCCTAGAATCAAGTAAATGGACAAAGAAACGTCTATATTTTCTCTAGAGACTGATGTAAAAGTCAGCCCGATCAGTGTTAAGGTTGAATTTTGGAAAATGTTTGAATTGTAGCGTGCACGAATTCTGTTTTCTATTATCTGTGCCTTTGTTAAGTCGTATAGGTAGTACCTGGGTTAGAAACGATTAAATATGACAAACAAAACCTTTTTTGGCTATTTCGCAACTGAATAAAATTATGTAACTTTAAATTGATTGAAGCAAATATTTGATAAAATTACATATCTCAACATGTACTCTATGGAAGGTTTCGATACATAATATAATCAATATTATTTAAGCAAGTTTAGACAGACTAGTCTACATGTTGAGATATATTCAGTTGAGAAAAACGCCAAATTGTCATTCTAAACGCAACAAATAATCTAAACACATTTAAAAACGATTAAATATATAAAAAATTTCATCTTTTTTTTTCGAGACATTTTCGAGTAAAAATGCATTATTTTTCGATTTCCCATTTAATTTACCACATTTTCAAGTTGGCTTGGCTCTGCCAGATGTGTAGCTTTGATTGACATGTCACAACAATCAGTTTGACAGAGTTGCAATGTTTTTAGCCCGAAATGTCTTCAAAATTTGCAAATATCTGTTGATCAATTTATCTTAAATGCTTTGAGTGGTGAAAATGGATATACATCCCGAAAAGTATGTTAGTTTCGAAATAACTGCTTTCTTCGATATACGCAGAACTTAGAATTAATTATATTCTTATTTTGCCGTATTAGTTATTTAATGCTGTAATATTACACCAGAATATAATAATTTAATAGATATAACGATTTTTGCATTTTTGATCCATTGAGAGTAATTTTAATTTAGCTTTTGAAATGTTACAGAGTGGATCAAAATATTGGGTGTTTTTAGCTCTTAAAATATAATACCGAAATATTAGCAAAGCCAGTAGGTTTGTTTAGATACACAAAATAAATTCATCGATATTTTTGATTATAGAAATAAATCGGTTAGAATGTAATCTAAAAATATATTTGCCAAACCCAAGTATAATATCTAAATTTTTAATTCCAAAATTTAACCAACTATGGTTGAAATCATGGGAAACGAATATATATATATATATATATATATATATATATATATATATACAATGTGGGCATAAAGTCTGGAAACCTGGAGATATGTCAAAAACTATACAAGTTGGGTAAAAAAGTTTCATATAAAAGTTGTATAGTTCCTTACGATTAATGATTCAAAAATGTCTTGAAATATACAGGGTGTTTTAAAATCAAGTTACACGCCAAAACTTCAGAATCTCTAATGGAACACCCTGTATATTATTTCATTTTAAGAATCTACATGAAATTCTGATCATATTTTATTAAACATACCCTATCCCTAAAGTCAACTTTTTTGACATAAAAAAATGAGAAAATGGAAATTTGGCTTTAAACAAAATTAAATCATTTCCCTATGCATAGTGAAACCTGGCGGATTATTTTGAGAACTCCCATAGAAACTGTCATGTACTGACAATAAACTGTGTCAATTTTTAACATATTGCTGGAGAGTTACTTTTTTTCCTGATAAAAATGCTTTCAGAAAGAGAAAGAATAGAGATTCTTATGATGTTTGGATGGGGAGATCGCCAAAGAAATCTTGACGAAGTATGTGAACTTTTTAATAATACGCATCCCGAGCGAGGACAAGCAATTGCAAAATCCACAGTTAGCAAAATTATCAAAAAATTTCGTGATCACGGTTGTGTAAAAGATCTTCCCAGGACAGGTAGGCCAAAACTAGATGATGATATGAAATTGAATGTTTTACTCAGTTATAACGAAAATCCACATTTACCTACAAGTCAAGTAGCATTAGATTTAAACCTTAGTCAATCATCGGTAAAAAATGTTCTGCACACGGCAAAGTATCATCCCTACAAAATAAGATTAATCCATGAATTAAATGAAGACGACTTTGACCGCCGACTTGAGTTTTGCTAAAGTATGCAAGAGAGGTGCAACCTGGATCCATTCTTTTGTAGAAATATTTTATTTTCTGATGAAGCCACCTTTTTTCTTAATGGTACTGTCAACCGACAAAACTGTAGATATTGGTCTACAGAGAATCCCCATTGGGCTCAAGTGGCTCATACGCAATATCCCGAGAAAATCAATGTTTGGGCTGGAATATTTCAAGATAGAATTATAGGTCCCTACTTTTTCGACGTAAATTTAACCGGCGAAATTTATCTTGATTTTTTACAACTCGAGTTGATTCCTGCCTTAGCTCAATTGTATCCAGGTAATGAGCCCGATATGCCTACTGCAGCAATGTGGTTCCAACAAGATAGAGCACCACCTCACTACGCGCTAGCTGTTCGGCAGTATCTCAGTGAAATATTTCCTAACAGGTGGATAGGACGTCGTGGTCCCTACGAATGGCCGGCCAGGTCCCCGGACTTAACTCCCCTAGATTATTTTCTGTGGGGATATTTAAAGAGCAAAGTTTATTTGAACAGACCTCCTAATATCGATGCGCTGAAAAATCGTATAAGAGATGAAATCCGACAAATCCCACCTACTTTCATTCGAAATCTACAACAAGAGTTCATCAATCGATTAGGATATTGTCAGGAAGTGAACGGACAACAGTTCCAGCATTTATTACGTTAAAACGCATCATTTAGAATTTTAGACGATCGTTGTTAATCGTTATTAAAAAAATTTTGTAAAACAGTTTTCTCATTTTTTATCTCAAAAACAGTTTACTTTAGGGATAGGGTATGCTTAATAAAATATGATTAGAATTTCATGTAGATTCTTAAAATGAAATAATATACGGGGTGTTCCATCAGAGATTCTGAAGTTTTGGCGTGTAACTTGATTTTAAAACACCTTGTATATTTCAAGACATTTTTGAATCATAAATCGTAAGGAACTATACAACTTTTATATGAAACTTTTTTACCCAACTTGTATAGTTTTTGACATATCTCAAGGTTTCCAGACTTTATGCCCTCATTGTATATATATATATATATATATATATATATATATATATATATATATATATATATATATATATATATATATAATATATATGTATATATACATATATATATATATATATATATGGTGGTGGAAAAAAGAAATATCCTGGACCTCCAATAATATGTTACCAGTTCATAGAATTATTTAATTATAACAGATTAAATTCTCTAAAAAATAAATAAAGCAAATTTTGAAATTAGATATCAGTAGAAGTAAAATTAGTTTTATAGAGGATCACGTATTAAACTTAATTTTTACAATGAGCTGAATAATGTCTTATCAATAAAATCACAATATGTTTGCTTCGCCCTGTGACATTTCGAAAAAAAAATTGCCTAACGAAATGGTGCATGTTCACTATATCCAAAAATCATTAAATTCCCCCGGAAAATTAAAGCATTATTCGAATTCGAAATTATTCGAATAATTTATTTAATTGGGCCGGCGTAAAATTGAGAAATTTGATGCATTTAGTTCATTTATAGTATTTATTTCTAAATAAAATGACAATCCTTTGTTGATATGCAATTCCCTAACTAAGAAGTAAGTATATCGATCGGTCCTTAACAAAACGTCATAAGCGACACAATTGTTTTATTATCTTAAAAACGTTTTAAACGGAACAGGAATGTTCCTGTAAAGTTTAAAAGTTCTATGTTTTAAATCACATAACGGCATTTTTAAAATTTACAGGAATATTGCTGTTGCATCTAAAAAGCATTTAAGATAAAACAAAATCTATCGCTTACGATGTTTTATTATGAACACATCGATATTATGTGGAAAATTGAGTTGGATGAAAAAATTACATATCCTAAGTGAGCATGGCCACCAGTAGCAATTGTGATTTAAGAAACCTAAAAAAAGTACGCTGCAAGCCAGTCGACAAAGATACGTTTTGCTGTTTATTTTTGAACGGTGTGCAAACCTGAGCTGGCCTAATAGAGCAGCATTTTGTTTGAGGAAATTGCGGAAATTTTCCAAATGGTAATTCAACACAGGCTGTTAAAGAGAAACTCAAACGGAGGGATCTTCAGACCTGAGTAAATAGCTCTCAAAGGCTGTTCAAAACCGTTTTATTCCTTATTCTTGAAGTTTACATTCCGTTTAAAATGACCAACATAAACGAAACTTTATTTAGTATATTTAACGTTTCAGAAACTCGACCCATTTGATGCCTCAAAACTTAGTTTGCGATTTTAAACGATAGGTTGTTTAAGCTAGAAACTTGTTAGACGTATATGGTAAAGATTTTCTCAAAAAGAGGGACAAAATGTAATAGGAAATTGCTAATAATAAAACTTTTAAACAATGTTGTCTCTTTTTGGTATATTAGATTGAAATATTCTGGTGCTTATAATATTATTCTATATTTTTAGTTTCCCGTGTAAGTAACAGTCCATATATTATATTACTAATATACTACACAGGAGAAGTATTGTTATAGTCAAATGCGGTCTTATCGTGCGGGACCAACATTATGAATCAAATCAGAAAATACAGTGAATACCAAAATGTTGTGTGATTCTTTTATCGAGCTATGAAATCTCGATGGGCTAGAAATATACAGGGAGAAAGAAAATAGTTTTTTTATTATATTACGAAATATTAAGATAGCCACTTAATATTATTTTATATATTAAATGCCGAGGGACTAAATAAGAAAATTCGCTAAATATGTATTTGGTTAAAATTTTTTGGTTCACAAAACAAAAATACACTAAATGGGAAGCGCCTTAATAAAGTCGGAAGGCGGTTCGAATCAGTGGAATAATCAGGATATGTTCTGTTTATACAGCCACTTAATGAAAGTGAGATTTTTTTATCAATCACCAACAATTATGAGCTCCGCTTGACCTAAAAATCTAACCACTTATACAGTGCAAAGAAAACTTGTTTTTTTTTGTATTGTGATAACAAAATAAAATTATTTTGCAAAAATATTATATACTTTTGTTAAAAACACAAGATAATTAGTTATTACTTCCCTCGTGAAAATTTTTCAGATCTTTACGTTTAAGGGTCCCTAGATGCCGGAAAACATGTTTTCTCAATTCCGTGTGTCTGTATGTTCGCGGCATAGCTAAAAAACTACTTTACCGATTTGTTCAAATTTCAGTCTAAAATTAAGGGCAATGCATGCGAAAAATACAGGGTATATATATATATATATATATATATATATATATATATATATATATATATATATATATATATATATTATATATATATATATATATATATATATATATATATATATATATATATATATATATATATATATATATATATATATATATATATATATATATATATATATATATATATATATATATATATATATATATATATATATATATATATATATATATATATATATATATATATATATATATATATATATATATATATATATAGCCTGTATTTTTCGTTAGCCCCAGTTTCTGGTAAAGCGATTTTACCGATTTTTAAATATCAAATTTTGTCTTATAATTAATAAAAAAATTTACTTATTTTAAACACCCTTTAAAATTTGAACAAGTATTCTATAAATATTTATTTATTGCCTACAAAATTACAAATGTACTAAAAAAGTATGCAAAAAAATGGTGCGAAATCTAATAAAAAAAAAATTTAAATTAAAATTCACTGGCTAATATCCAGGAGCCAGTAGCAAAAGCTCTGAGAATCGGTATAAGGAATGTACAGAAACTTGTGCATGAAAAAAAAAACATTATTTACTTCCGAAGAAGATTAAGAAATGTACACGAAAAAATCCAAACGAAAAAGACTTAAGTTACAATGCAAAAATGAATATTCATAATGCAATATATGATTTATAGACGTCAAAGACTAATATAATCCTTCAGAAACTTTTTAATATTATAGACTAAAAAATATCGTCATCACTTAAAAAGTCCTCATCTTCTGAGTCGTCCTGAAATGGCGCAATGATCATTGGTGCAATTTCGACATCTAGAACTCGTTTTCGATTCTACAAATCCCATATTAATTTCTCCGTATGTTCCACAGATTTCTTCCAGTACTCCGGCGTAATTATAATTTAATGAATCTTGCCAAACAATTTGCACTTCATCTGATGTAAGACCATCATTCACGTGTTTTTCGTAATATGATTTTGCCCCAGTCCTTATTAATTCTATTGCGATAAACTGGCAATGGTATGGCGGCAGTCGTAAAACCTCATGTCCATTTTCCCGTAATATTTCATCTACGGCATATATTGTTGGTTTTTTAATAGATGTTGTCATTGTTCTAGTTTCAGCATATTGGGTAAAGGATTTTGTTTTTGTTTTATTAGCCAGTCATAAATATCACTTTTCTTCCAGGATGAAGTAGGTTGTTTATTTAAGATTCTTGAATGATAAGATGCATTGTCCAGAATGATTAAAGATGGAGCATCTAAATTTGGAAACAGTTGTTCTTTTAACCACTTTTCAAAGAGTTCATAGTTCATATTATCATAGTAGTCCATACTTTTGGATGTTGAAGAAAACACTAAACTTGCACCTGGGAGAAATCCTGTTGAAGAACCTGCATGCAAAATGATGGACCGTCTTCCCGTCCCAGATCCCTTTTTTCTCTTGACACTTTTTACAGAGTCGTCCTGCCAAGATTTCGAACCACTTCCACTAGAAAATATCCAAGTCTCGTCTAAAAATACTACTTTTCTAAATTTTGAATTAACATTTTCCGTGTATTTCTTTAAAAACTGGATACGCTGGCTTGCTATATGTGGCAACTCGCATAAAAATCTTCGATTATAGTCCTTTTTATATCGAAAACGCAACATTTTTATTAATTTTGAACGCGATTTTAGTCCAATTTCCAATATGCCTCGATTTTTTAAAGTTTCTCTTAAAACTCGAAGGGTTATATTAGTTTTTGATGTGTATAAATCGTAAATTGCATTAGGAACATCCATTTTTACATTGTCACTTAAATCTTCTGTCTTTGGCTTTTTTCGAGTACATTTCTTAATCTTCTTCGGTAGTAAATTATGCTTTCTTTCATGCACAATTTTCTGCACAGTCCTTATACCGATTCCCAGAGCTTTTGGTACTGTCCCCTGGATATTGGCCGGTGAATTTTCATTTTCGTAATATTTTATTAGATTTAATACAATTTTTTTCGCTTGTGGCTGCAACAAACCCGAAAATTGTTTTCTATTACTCATTTTGTCACTGACTTGTCAATCTGACTTTGAAGTGACATCGCTCAAAGATTTTTGCAACTGTTGGTATTTATAGGTTTATCGACTTTTTTCATATGAAAATATCATAGGTCTATCTAATTCATCTTCCGGATTTTATGCGGAGGATATGATTACCCGTAATAAACAAACTTAAAAAGTTTGTCGTTGCAAAATCGTATGACCCGCACGATAACAGTGCTTTTGACAATATCACAAAATTTTTCGAAAAATATGAGTTTGGGTTTTTCGATATTTTAAAGTCCCTATAATATGAAAAACGTGTTTACAGAAAAAAAAAGGGGTATTTGAGTGTGTGTACACAAAATTTGTCCGCACCGGCATTATTACTTCAGAGCGGTCAAATCGATTCGTTTCAAATTTGCACCAAAAACAGTCTAGGCTAATGTCTGGAGGGAATTAGGTTTTATGTGTCATTCTATATTTTTAAGGGGTAAAAATATGTAAAACATTTATAAATACATGACGCGGAAACTGATTTCCAACTGCAAAACAGAAATAGTTGGAATAAATGTTTTGATAAAAAAAATTCTAGAAGTAATTTTCCAAATATACCAAAAAATAATTCAATTATTCGAAAAACAGTGAAACCCGGCCAATCCAGGGTAAATGAAAACTGTCCCTTGAATGCAAAAAAAATATATTTGAAAGGCGTACAGCTTTTATTTTTAAAAATGTCAAAGACGTCAAATTTTAACATTTTGTATACAAAAACATTTTTTTTCACTATTCTGGGTAGCCCTGTGAGTTGAAAGCGCCTCCTAAAAACCAAAATGATTTTTATTCGAAAAGCGTTTACGCTTTTTTTTATAAAACGATGAAACACTTCAAATTTCGTTTATATTTTTATTTAGAACATTTTTTTCTGCGTTACAAGGTAGCCTTATGGAATAAAACATCCCCCCAAAATCGGAAACATTTTGATTTCAATAACGATTAGCATCTTAAACACCTTGATTTAGAAAAACAGCACAAAACGCAAATTTTGTTGGTATATAAATCCCTTTTTTCCACTATACAGGGTAACACTAGCCGATTAAAACAGCCCCTAGAAATAATTTATTTTATTGCCATAAAGCCTAGTACTTTTAAAATATTTTAAAGCACGCAAAGGACGTCGTACATTTCTTATGGAAAATTGCTTTCAGTCAATTTTGCTGAAAATTTGATAAGTTGTAGTTTTCGGCCCCTGATCAAAAGCTTTTATGGCCACAACTAGATCCTGCTACTAGTTTTTGATTTACAGGGTGACGAAGTTGAAATTTTGCGTTTTCCATATTTGACACAAAAACTTTTATTTTTATTTTTATACTTAATATGTATTCAAATAGGTCAGCCGCTTAGAATATTTTTGATTAAAGGCTAGTGTATGTAACAGTAAAAATACACTTATACAGGGTGAAGCTGTATTCCAGGATCTAATCATTTTGGTTTCATATTCGATTGCACCTAAAATACTAAAATTTCAATTTTCACTAAGAGAATTTTTACACTAAAACAAATAGTCAGATCATGCTGGATTTGTGATATGTTTATGAAAATTAGGTGATAATTAAAGAACTGTATCGGACATCTTTGTGAATAGCTGACATTCCAGTGGCCATGAATTTTAATATACAATTTTTATATATTGCATTGCATTATTTAAAAATCTAGATCTAATCAGTTCATAGCCAGGATATTTAAATCGCCAGTGAAATTGACACATTTTAATTATTAGTGAATGAATATTATCAATAGATATAGCTTCAATAATATAATTGAAAATAAAATGTTACCGGGTGTATCATAAAATTCCAGAAAAACTATGCGATTACTATTATGTCAGATTCACTGGATTTTTCATAAGAATTCCTCACAGACTGATACAATTTTATTAATATAGGTGTTTGTGATAAATAATCCTTTTTTTGTTCTAATAATTTTAGTAATATTGAATATATTTATTACATCATTTTGCAATAAAGAAAAACTGGAAAATAAGTGTGGATTGTAACACAAAAATTAAATGTTAGATACCTACATTTATATATTTATTATATTAATATATTGATATATATATATATATATATATATATATATATATATATATATATATATATATATATATATATATATATATATATATATATATATATATATATATATATATATATATATATATATATATATATATATATATATATATATATATATATATATATATATATATATATATATATATATATATATATATATATATAGTGTCCCTTGCATGCGTCTCCTTTTACTAAACTTTAATACCCGACTAATATGCTCCTTTGTGATGCATGTGTGTTTCGTGATTAAACATTTCAAGGTGCTGGCTGGCCGCCATCTTCAAAAAAATTGATGGAAAAAAGAGTCGAGTAGCACATCTTTTGCAATCCTAATTTATCCTCAAATTATTACACAATTTAAACTAGCGGCCGTTCGTAAATGTTTGAAAACCTAAAAAATATGGAGAAGAAAAATTCTTAAAAACTTGAGGTATTTTATTCCTCACATGATTCTTATTAATATGTTCGGTCACATTAACGAATTACAGCCATTTCCATTTTGTGTTGTCTTATATTAACACACATTCAATGATAATATTCGTTCGATAATTAAAATATGTCAATTTTAGTGACTATTTAAATATTCTAGCCAAAAAGTGATGATCCTGAATTTCAGGTAATACAATGCGTTACAAAACACGTGCATTAAAATTCACTGCCAGTCTAGTACATCATTACAATTATTTAATTTTCATTTCATTTTATAAAGACATCAAAAATTCACCAAAATATGAGTGTTTGTTTCAGTGTAATGGAGCTTTTAATAAAAATTGGAATTTTACTGTTGTAGATGCAGCCGAATATGATACAAAAATGTCCGAATTATTAAATACGGCTACACCCGGTATAAGTTTATTATTATTAATACATATCTTACCTTCTAGTCAAAAATATTCTAGGCGACTATCCTATTTAAATGCGTATTAATTAATTAAAATATAAAAAATTATAAATTTTCATCAAATATGGAAAATGCAATATTTCAACTTTGACCCTCTGTATATAAAAAAATAAAGGCAGGATTAAATTGTGACCATGAGTGCTTTTGACCAGGAGGTCGAGACCTATAACATATTAAATTTCCAGAGAAATTTATTCAAAGCCATTTTCCATAAGAAATGTGCGAGGTCCTTTATTTTATTTTTATTCAAAAAATTAATTATTTTCTTTCAGTGCTATTTTTAGGAAGTGGAACAGACTCTAAAAAGAAAATTAAAATTTTAAGTATTTTTTTAGTTGGTGATAAAAATTTTATTTTATTTATTGCATTCTACACAGGGTGGTCCTAGGGGTGAAACATCTTTTTAAAAGCGAAAACATTTTTTATTTTAGAAGCAATTAATATTTTTGAACATAGCTAAACACGTTTGAGTATGTCTATTTTTTTGCATTATATACTTTAAGTTGAGAAAACTATTGATTTATGCATACACGGTGTTATTAGGGTGTGTTTTCCAAAAAACTTTTTTTTAATTCGAAAATTACATCAATCTTTAAATATCCGTAAGTTTGATGACGATAACTATCTACGAGTATATACAAACCTATTAAGTGATAAATTAAGTAAAGACATTTAAAAAGGAATACAGATTCAATAAATCAAACAACGGCCATCCTTGCATATTCTTAAAGAGTAAAGTAAAATAGACCGTCTACGCTGCATTTTGTATGCAATAATTGTTCTCTATAACACCTTTATTTGCACAAAAAAAAAAACATATAAAGATACACAGTGGTAAAAATAACTTGACTATGGAACTTGGAAATGCAATAATTAATTTAGTATTGCATCAGCCAAATTTGCCAATAACTGTGAATTTATCTGTAGGTTGTATTATAGACTGGAAAAAACATTTAAAACAGCGCGAAACACGTATCTTGCCAGCAATTTTGAACGTAGCATTTAGAGTTTTCACTATGTTTTTAGACAATTTTTTGAATGACGTATGTAAATGTCTGTAATTTTCAGATCAATAAATGCCTGTATTTGTATTTGATAGTTAACTCCTTTTAACTAGAGTTTGACGTTTTATCGATAGGTCATCGACATATCGAATAAAAATAAGTAAATAAAAAAATCAATAAGTGCCGATAGGTATCCAATAATGGCGATAGTTAGTCGATAATATCGATAGCAGGCCGATAACATCGATAGATATAAATAAATGGATTATGTATTTACAAAGGTGAGGATCTTTTTTTTACTCTTCGATTTATTTGGGGCTCCCAAACTGCTTTTGTCACAAATATCGATAACTAATAATACATATCGATAACTTAATTTTATCGATTAGTTTCACCTGTCCATAGACGATAGGTAGATTCTATTAATGCCCATCCCTACTTTTGACACATTAAAGTACAATTATTTGACTTATGTGCGTGACATGTAAGTGTCAATTTTAACTTTTATGCAGTTTACATTTTCGTTTTCTTTATTTGTTTAGTAGCATGTTTTATAGTTACGTCAGTTTCAACAACACTTCAAAAGACTTAACACCACTTAAATAATAAGTGCATTTGTAACATTCATAATAATCATATTAAGTTTAAAAAATTGATCAAATATTTATACAGGGTGTTTCTTAATAACATGCTAATATTTAAGAAGATTATTCTTGGGTCCATTTTGAGAAAAACATTTTCATATGAACATAATATGTCCTAAAGGTCTTACCTTTTGAACTACATGGTGCTAAAGTTTTAAGGTAAAAAATCAAATATTCGCGAAACTACTGTAGATATTTTTGTGAAGATTAGTATGCACCTTTTATACATCATGAGACATTTTCTGGCATACAGTTTATTTTTTGTTCTTTCCATTGGCGTTCGTGCGGGATATGAACTGAATCATTTTAAAGAGGATAGTGATACGCCACTGCTTTTTCTTAAAATAAAAATAAAAACTCACGTACTCTGTGGAAAATGCCGGGAGTGTTTCTAATATTTTCGCAAGAAACTATGATGCGATTTCTCAATTGCTGTTCAATATGAATTGGTGTGTTGTAAAACAATGTTTTAAGATGACCCCACGAAAAATAACGTGAACTACTGCGGTGTGGGGACCTAGGTGGCCATGCTTGTGGTCCTCCGCGACCTATCAAGCGATTATTGTAATATTGCTTTACATATTCGAGAGCCACAGCACTGAACTGCGTCGTTCATAAACCATAGTCGATTTCTTACTAAAATGGGAACATCTTCCATCAAAGCTGGAAATTCTTCTTCAAGAAACTGTCGGCAATTGTGCCCATTTAACCTCTCATGAAGAAAATATGGTCCAATTAAATAATCACCGCATATTCCAGCCCATACGTTAACTGAAAACTGCTCCAGGTGACGGGATCCCAAGATTGTATTTTGGTTTTATTCAGTCCAAAAATGATTATTGTGAAAGTTTTGGAGGCGTTTCTGGAAAAAATTGATTGATCAGTGAATTTCAGTATCAAATAGTGGATTTCATACACTTTCTGAAGAAACCATTGGCAAAAGTTCATCCGTAATGGAAAGTCGCGAGGGAGTAGAGCCTGAATCCGTTGAATATGATGAGGATATAATAAAAAGTCATGAAGAATTTTCCAAACGAGAATATGTGAGATATTCAAATTGTTCCCAATTTTTCGTATATTTAATCCGGGATCGTCCTCAACTAAATTCAAAACCGCTTCTCCAATTTCCAGTGTTCTTACAGTACGTTTACTCCTTTTAGAGATGATTGTCTGGTTCAAAACTTTCCTTTTCGCACAACCTTCTATGAATGTTTAAAAATGTTCGTGCATCCAAAATATTTCTATTTGGAAAGCGGTCTTCATATAACTTCCAGTGCGTTACTATCAGCAAGCCCATACATGTAATGCATATTTGCAAACTCATAATTCGTAAAATGAGCCATGTTTTTTTAATAATATGTATTCTTAATTTTAATGACTTAAATACGTGACAACTGGACTAGGTAGACAACTGTAAAATCTGTTTATGTTTACAAAACAAAATCTGCTTCTTACTTACTTGAGACGTTTTTAATCCTCGATAATACCCAATTTCATAACAACGTTCGAATTAATGATGTTTTTTAAATCGTACGTAAAATGTAAAAAAAAAAATCAAGAGATCATATTTGCTCAAAAGGAATGAGAAATTCAAAAATAATTTTTATTTTAAGAAAAAGCAGTTGCGTGTCTCTTTCTACTTTAAAATGATTCAGTACAAATCTCGTGCTAACACTACTGGCAAGAATAAAAAAATAAATTGGATGCCAGAAAATGTCTGCATACCAAGTTTCACAAAAATATCTAGAGTAGTTTCGCAAATATTTGAAAAAACAATTTTTTACCTTAAAATTTTTAGCAGTAGTTCAAAATATAAGACCTTCGGGACATAAACTTTTTTCTCAAAATAAACCCGAGCATAACCTGCTTAAAAATTAGCATGTTATTAAGAAACATCCTATTTAATCTTAAATATAGAGGCAGCACTAAAATCCTATATGCACTTCGACTTGTAGAGTGTACTTTTTTGGTCTCGATTGCTTGCAGACATCGGCCTTACGAGTGTCAGCTTGCGAACTGCATCCCTGATAAAAAAGATACACTTACAAGTTTTGGTACATAAAAAACTATTTTTGCCTTGATGCCAAGACAACACTTTCGCCTGACCAAACTTATATTTAATATAATTATTTTAAACGGTCTGAACCTTAGGTTTGTACATTTTAGGTGATGTTTTTAAGTCATGTATTTTCTGATTTCAGATTAAATTATATCATATACAGCATAAGAATACTTAGAAGGTTATACCAAATTTAAAAATTAAAAATTAATGGTTACAAAAATGAGTAATTTTCAGTAGGTTTTTCTTTTTAAGAACTCATTATAGCACCAGAGAGTTTTCCAAATATTCTAATGTTTAAAAGCAAATAAAGTGACCACAAATTCGTTTATTCAGTATAACCGAAATAGTCGTTTTCTTTTGATGTGACATAAAATGCTTTCGTTATATAAACAAACTATAATCTTTATTGTGGTTTCATAAAATCCTGGTAGTTGTGTATTTACGTGTTTTTTTGACGAAAACTTCAATTTGCTGTATTCAAAACTATGTTAATTATTCATTTTAAGTGCCATCCTAGTGTCTCCATGGGTCTTACCTAGGCTTCCTCATAATTTATTTGATTCGGCGTGGATTAAGTTATCATTCGTTTAAAGTGGCCACCTGATATTAAATGGTAAGCTTTACGGACAGGGTTTTAAAGGATTTTAAACAGCTTTTCAGTTTTATTTATATGGACGGCTTATATAACTTTGTAGTTGAAATTCTCTTTTAATCGTGGTTATTTTGTTACAATCCCAAATAAGCCGTAGCTAATCTTTAATGTAAATGTAAATTGTAAGGATGCTCTTAATGCTGAGTATTGCTTTTGAGTAATGACATCTATACCGGGTGACAATGAATTCAGCTTCTAATTTCATTATTTTTTTCCCGAATATTTTCAATTTTGGGCAAACTATATTTTGAACCATTGTCATAGTTTTTTATAAATTTATATATATTATAAATATTATTATCACATTAAAGTTTTAGTGAAATATAATAATTTGTATTAGTCTAAAAAACAAATGAATGAAACTGAAATTACGATGGTACCTATATTACATCATTTAGTATAGTAATATGTGGACTAGTAGTATTATTATGTTGTTCAATTCATTTTTAAATAAAAAAATATTAAATTTGTTTTTATCCGTAACTTCTCTCATTACGAATTCTACCACAAACATACTTGTTACATTCGGTATGGGTATATAGTTACATTAAAAAGTAACCTGAATATTCCACATAATCAGACTGCGCGTGCGCAAATAAAAATTTAGGACAATTCATTTGTTTTAGTACGTCTGTAATAACCATTTAGATTGAAGGAAGTGTATATTTTAAGTCATGCAACAGTGCTTTTTAGGCATTTAGGTATGGTAAGATATGTAAAAATCCCGGAAGGTAATTTTTTCATGATTACGATACGTCGGTCTTGCGAGGAAAGTGAAAACCAAAATACAGAAATGTTTAAATTTCAAACATTCGTGTAACTAGATTCGTTCTAAATATCTAGTGATACTTTGCCTAAATGGAAGTTTTTGTTACTTTGGATTTAGCAAAGCATATGAAGTGCTCGGATGGTCGCCGAACTATGGGACACTTTCCGTTTTATATTCAAAATGGCTGCACTAATAGGAAAATTTAAAAGTGAATTTAAGAAGTGAATTAATTTTGAGGAAACATTTAGAAATTCAAAATGGTGGCGGTCACATTGCGAATTTTGTTATTTGTGCAAGTTCGCATTAAAACCACTAGCAAATTATAAATTTGTTAGTCATCATTTAAAAATTTTAAAAAGGCGCCGCGAATATGGTGTACGAAAAGTATAAAATAAATATTTTGTTAAAAACCTAAAAAAGCTGGTTCTTATCATTTCTAAAGAAACGTTCACAACAAATAATTCTTGAAAGCCATGCTCTAGTCCAAGTAAGGAGTCTCGCGAATCCAATGAGAACATTAAAAAAATTATGTTTTAGCAAACATAACACACTTCCCCGTACGTGTATGTAGTTCAATGATTTTCTTAAATTAAGGTTTATTCATATGTAAAAACATATAATAGATTTGACGCATTTTGCAGTTTTCTAAAAATCTCAATATTTGATGGAATAAAAAATTTAATTTTAGTTTTTTTTAGAAAGCTGTTTTTCTTTCTTAGAGTAGCCCTCTTAAAGAAAAATAAATGATTTTATAGGCAAATTTGCAAATTTGCTTTTTAAAAGACTGACAGATATGGAAATACAATATATTTGGTATCCTTTGTTCCTTAGGTTTACCCTGTATAGGGAAAAATGTTTTATGTACAAACAGATAAAACACACTCGACGTGTTTCGTTGTTTGTATTCACCAACCACTTTAAAGTAAAAAATATGTTCGTTTTTGAGGTCATTTTATCATTCTAAATCGGTACTACAATTTTACTAATTCATCTATATTATACTTAATGCTTGCACAAAATTTGAAATTAATCTAATAAGTAGTTTTTTCAAGCTGATTTTTATCTGTTGTATTAGGCCGCCATCTTGGATCCATACCAAAATGTTTAGAGTTCATTTCTTGTAACACTAATCTTTGTACCAAATTTGAGATAATTTTTCGGTGATACATTTTTTAATATTAGACCAGGCCGCCATTTTGTTCTGCCTTGTGGGATATTTACCAAAATGTTACTAGATCATCCCTATAATACCTTTAATGTTTGACCAAAATTTACAGACAGACGTACCGACGGAATTGAGAAAACATGTTTTTGATCATCTAGAAAAGTTAAAACTAGCCATGTAAAACCTTATTGTGGGCTTTTTTTCATGATAACAAACATTGTATTTGTTCGCCATTTTGTTCCGTAATCTTGAATTTGTACCACAATTTTACCAGTTCATCTCTGTATTATACTTGATTGTTACACAAAATTAGAAATCAATCTAATTAGAGCTTTTTGATGTTTTTCGCCATTTTGCTTGGCTATCTTGGATTCATACCAAAATTTTACCAGTTGATTTTTCTGCAAAATTTCAAAATGAAAGTACTGTGACCAAAATTTGAAGTCAATCGGATAAGTAGTTTTTGTGCCATGCCACGTATGGACAGACCGGCAGACCAACGGAAATGAGAAAACATGTTTTTTGGCACCCTAAAACGTGAAGATCTGTAAAAATCCGAGCGGTTGATTTTTTCACGATTACAAACAATACTCCCCTTTTACGAGGGAAGCAAAATAAATGTAATTTTATGTTTTTCATCGTTTGCTAAAAAAGCTAAATGATATTTAATTTTTTTTCGTGTTCAGAATGATGTTTTATTCTTCTAGGGTTAGGACGTATTTTACTGTTTTTAAATAATTTTCTTTTCATTTTTAGGGGACGGTTTCATTCTTTTGGATCTACCCTGCATAGTGGAGAAAAATTAATTAATATACAATAAAATAAAATAAATTTGACGGATTTTTGCCATTTTGTGAAATATGTTATTTTTATGAAATATATAAACGAAAAATAATCAGTTATCTACCAAAATGACTTCCACAATTTTTCGGTGACAAAACATATACATTTACTATGTTCTACTACTTCTACTACTGTCTTTATTATATTCTACTACTGTTCTCATTATGACTGACATCGGTTGTCAAAATATGATCTTTAACGTTTTTATACCCCTTAAAAATATCGAAACATGACAACCCATGAAGTATTAACCTAGACTAATTTTAGTGCAAATTTGAAATGTTCTTAAATTGTTGTCTGCTCTTTTTGTCCAAAAAAAAAATACGTTTTCGTTTGCACACTGATTCGAAATTAACAACGAAATTTTGAAAAGTACCGGGTTTGAATATTATAGATAAATAAAGTGCGGGACACGAAACAAAACCTTAAAATAAAGGTTCTTAGTCTTAAGCAAGCGCAAAAGTAAAATTTGTGTACGCAAATAAATTTTATGTTATTTTATTTGTTGTAATAGTTTGCCTTCACCTATAAAGTGCGCCAGCTAAGCGGTACGAAAAATTAATCGAGGATTTAGTAAATTTCGCACTGTTCCACTTGTAATTGGGATGTTTCTAGAGTCTCCATGCACTTGCCGCTAGAAGGTTCTAGCTGTTTCCAGTGGCGCCTATACATTTCGAGCATTTGTTTTCATTTCTATATAAATGCGTTGCGTTGAATTTGAATTATTATTTCGAAGTAACGATGGCTAGCAAAAGAGGAAAAACAATTTGAAGCGGTGCACGTGAAGTTATTGCGAGCGTTATAGAGGCCTGTACTAGAGAAGCTGAAAATAATAGTTTGACTATTTGATTCAAAATCGAACAGAACGCGCTGCATTTTACACTGGTGTTTCGGAAAGTAGTGTAAGAAAAATTCAAAGAGAACATAATGATCGCTCATGTTCTACTTCACCATTAAATTCTCCTGGTAAAAAAAGACTCCGATTATCATACAAAGATAAAATTGACGATGGTGATTTTCAAGTAATTCGACGAACAATAGAGGATTTTTATATAAACTTGAAGAAGGTTCCGACCTGCAAACCCCTACTTCGTGCTGTAAAGAACAAAACAGATTTTCCGTACGGGTATAAAACCTTAAATCGGCTTTTACGATCAAATGGTTTTGTTTGGCGCAAGTGCCAAAATAAACGAAAATTGCTCATTGAGAGATCAAATATTTTTCACTGGCGGGTGAAATATCTATCAACTGTAAGGCAATATAGGCAAGAAGGACGCAATATTGTGTATCTAGACGAAACCTGGGTAGATAATGATATGACAGTGAATAAATGCTGGCAAAGTGAAAGTGTTACAGGTGTTGTTCACGGAATCCGTTTGTTATGTATTATTCAACCTGAAATAATACAAACATGTAAACAATAATCACTTATTTATTTTTACTTTTAATAATAAATCCTAGTACATCGTACGACGCGATACAGTATACTGTCGAACTATATATATCTATTGTGTAGCGATAAACAAGCTACATAAAAAAAAATGGTAAATACAATCAGAATTCGCATCATAAAATAAACCTAAAATATATGCCTATATAGAACATCCTCCCCTTTAATCAAAAGAATTAACAAGAAAATTCTAATATATTTATAATCCAACAAAAAAAAATGTTTTCTTAACTTATACCTAAGTTATGTAATTTGTAAGCGATCTGGTTTTTTAATTAAACTACGTCTTCTAAGCACTCGCGACTCAGAATTATTATTGCTAGCACTTTCACTATTGGTAATATTACCTGTTTCTGTTACATTATCAGTAAGGGATGAGTCCATTAAGGTAGACCGTGGAAGGATAGAAACGTTATTGTTTTCTGAAAAATATTTTTTTAACTGACTGAGATGACGTTTCCATTTCTGACCGTGTTCTACCTCAACCACATAAGTCCTTCTGCCTAATACCTTAAGTATAAAAGATTTGCACCATTTTTTTGAATTATCCCGATAATCGCGGGCCCAAACAGTGTCCCCGACTTTGAAAGAAAACTCACGATGCCTACCCAATTTTTGATCAATTTTATTTTGATTGTTTGTAACTGGATTTTGCAGAGAAGGTAGCAATAAATCAAATTTAGTTCGTAGGTTACGATTAAATAACAATTTTGCCGGAGTTTCTCCAGTTGTAGTCTGGGGTGTGTTACGATACTGAAATAAAAAGGTATCTAAAATTAAATTTATGTCTTTAATTCCATCATAGTCAGCCTTAAGAAGTGCTTTTTTCATGATTTTAACTCCAGATTCGGCCAAACCATTTGTTTCGGGGTGATATGGGGCCCCGGTTTTATGAAATATACCCAGTTGCTTAAGAAATTCTTGAAAGTCGCTAGAGGTAAATGCAGTGCCATTGTCAGTACATATTTCCTTAGGGATGCCAAAACGGGATATTAGTCGCCTAAAACAGTTTATCACGGTTTGGAAACTCAAATTAGGCACTAGAAAACACTCTAGCCACTTCGAAGTTGCGTCTTCAATTACTAAAAAATATTTATTTAGGCAAGGGCCAAAAAAGTCTGCATGCAATCGAGTCCACACTTTATTGGGGTGGTCCCATAATACTAAAGGCGGTTTGGGAGGATTCGGTGCATACATAACGCAGGAAGTACAACGTTGCGCAATTTTTTCGATTGCATCATCCAATTTTGGCCACCATACATACGAACGGGCAAATGCTTTCATTTTAACAGCGCCCATATGTGTGGAATGTAATTCTTTTAAAATAACGCTTCTAAAAACGGGGGGGACAATCAAACGATATCCCCACAACAAACAACCTTGTTCTATGGAAATTTCATTTCTTCGTACGAAATAAGGTTTGATATCATCAGATGGACACCTTTCTGGCCATCCCTGGCGAACAAAAAACAATACCTTACTAAGAATGTGGTCACGAGAAGTTTTTCTTCTTATAATTTGAAAATCTAAAGGAAAATCAGAATTTTGTATAAAATTAATGTAGGATATTTGATCAGATTTATCATTTCCTAGCAAAAATGTCTTATATGCATTATTTTGATTTGTTTCTCCACTAAGACGTGATACAAAATCAGCATAATTATTTTTTGACGTTACGTATTTTATATCGTAATTAAAAGCGGAAAGGATATATGCCCAGCGTTGTAGCCGATTTGCTGCAAATATTGGTAAACCTTTTTTATTTCCAAAAATTGCTAAAAGAGGTTTGTGGTCTGTACAAAGGACAAATTTAGAACCATATAAATATTGATAAAATTTACGGAGGCCGAAAATTATCGCGGCCGCCTCTTTTTCGATTTGTGAATAACATAATTCGCTAGAATTAAGTAATCGCGACGCAAACGCTATTGGCCTTTCCGTACCAACTTCGTAAGAATGACTAATAATTGCTCCTAGCCCCACACTAGAAGCATCTACCATAAGCTTCACGGATCTATTAGGGTCGAAATGTGTAAGAACTAAAGGTGATTTAAGAATTTCCTTTACTCTCGAAAAACTTTGTTCACATGGCTTCAACCACGACCAAGGTATATTCTTTTTTAGCAGATTATACATAGGCTGCAAAATTGTTGAAGCATCCGGTATAAATTTACAATAATAATTGACCACGCCCAAAAAAGATTTTAACTCCGTAATGTTGGTAGGCTCCTTGACCTTATTAATAGCTTCAATTCTCTCTTCCGTTTTGTGCAGACAGTGCTGATCTATTTTATGCCCCATATACGTAACTGAATCTTCAAAGAAAACGCATTTATCCTTGCGAAGCCTCAAACCACATTCCTTCAATTTTTTAAACACGATTTCAAGCCTATCTAAATGTTCCTGGGAGTTTTTACCTGTGATTAAAATATCATCTAAAAATGCTACTACCCCAGGCACGTTACTAAATAATTGATCTATAATATTTTGAAATATCGAAGGAGCGCAATGAATGCCAAAAGGGAGCCTTTGATATGAAAATAAACCCTTGTGAGTAGATATTGTTACCAATTCTGTAGAATCATCATTCAAAAGCACTTGCTGATATGCCTCAGAAAGATCAATTCTTGAGAACTTGCAACCTCCCTCCAACTGACTAAATAAATATTCTATCCTAGGAAGGGGATATTGCTGCATTTCTAATTGCGGATTAAGAGTGATTTTAAAATCGCCACAGATTCTCAATCCACCATTTTTCTTAAGAATAGGGACTATAGGGGTAGCCCATTGTGAAAATTCGACAGGTTTTAAAACACTATTTTTGACTAAACGATCGATTTCAATTTCTATTTTAGGTTTAAGAGCAATAGGAACCGGACGGGCCTTAATAAAGCGCGGCTTCGACTGATCTTTTAATTTTAAAGAAATCTTAAACTTATTGAATTTCCCCAAAGAGCCATCAAAAATTTCCTTATAGCTGTGTAACAAATTTTCTAATCTGGCAGAAGAACTTACATAAAAACTATTATCTAATTTACAAATACCAAAATTGAGCATTTTTAAACCGTTGCGGCCAATTAAGGGTGGCCCACCACTTTGTATTACATAGGTTTTTAATATATATCTTTTTTGTTCAAATGAAATATTTAAATTTAAAAATCCTAACGGCCTAAAGGTAACTCCAACATAATCTTTTAAAGCTAAATCATTTTTTAATAATTTTAAATTTTTAAAGTATTTTAGGTACATTTTTTCTGAAATTGCCGCATGCGCAAAACCAGAATCAATTTCGAAATTTATGGGTATATTTTCAATTAATATTTGAATATAAATAGGTTTAACATTTGTTTCAGAATTACAAGAACCTATATTTAGATCTCTAAAAACATCAAGAGAACAATTAGAATTTATTAAGACGCTATTTTTAATATTAAACATAAATTCATCAGACATGTCCGAATCAGATCCATTATTATTATTATTTTCAGTTTCTAAAAAGTTTTGACGAGTTGTAGTTTTACATACTGGAGCCAAATGGCCCATTTTGCCGCACTTATGACATGTATAATTTTTGTACTTACATTCGACGGATCTGTGATTTGACCGGCCACATACTAAACACTTAATTAGAGTATCACTATATCTTTTTTTCTGAGGAAGTCCCTGCGCACTATTACGGTAATTTTTTGACGTTTGCTGTCTCCCCTGATTTCGAAACCTCTGACCCTGGGAAGAACCTTCAGCTTGCTGCGTAAAAAGCATATTATCTTCACTTTCCCTTTTCACTTGCACGTTTTCACTCTGAGAAAATGAGGGTATTTCATTTCGCTCCATCAGGGATGCCTCCTTAGACAGGGCTATTCTAAGGACAGAAGAGAGTCTGACGTTTGCTTTTGTAGCATCTTCTTCAAAGATCCTTTCGGATATATGGGTATCACAAATTCCGACAGTAAATATATCTCTTAGAAGTTGATCCAGAGATATGCTTGATGAAAATCCATAATTTGCAGCCAAACTCTTTACTCTGGCTTCCCAGTCGCGAACTTTTTCATCGGACCGTTTTTTTGCATTATAAAACTTAAGCCGTTCACTAAAATAAGACTTTACTTGGAAAAAAATGTTTCAAAAGGAGTCTGTCTAGTTCATCGTACGAAAAATCGGCAGGTGTTTGCGGCACGCACAAATTTTTTAATAAAACGTAACATTCTTCGTTTAAAGTATTTAATAAAATAGCCCGTTTTCGATCACCAGAAGTTATTTCGTTGGCTACAAAAAACGGACCAAGTCTTTCGGAAAATACCGTGTAATTTGATGCTTTAGGATCAAAGACATTTAATGCTCCTAATAACGAAGAAGACATATTTTCATCTATAAAATAGCCTTCACTTAACCACTTGTACATTGATTTTTAACACTAAATCCGTGAGTTCATTGTAAAATTCTCGTCGCCACTGTTATGTATTATTCAACCTGAAATAATACAAACATGTAAACAATAATCACTTATTTATTTTTACTTTTAATAATAAATCCTAGTACATCGTACGACGCGATACAGTATACTGTCGAACTATATATATCTATTGTGTAGCGATAAACAAGCTACATAAAAAAAATGGTAAATACAATCAGAATTCGCATCATAAAATAAACCTAAAATATATGCCTATATAGAACACCGTTCATGCTGGTTCAGAAGCCGGATTTGTTCCAGATGCTGCTTTAGTTTTTCGCTCGGGACTGACAACTGGAGACTATCATGGACAGATGAATAGAGATAATTTTGAAAAGTGGTTGCTCGAGAAGCTTCTACCCCACATTCCTTCCAAATCAGTCGTGGTAATAGATAATGCGTCTTATCATTCTCACGTAGAAGATAAAGTGACAACTAAATACTCTACAAAAGCTCATATGATATCGTGGCTTAAATCGAACAATCTTGTATGTGATCCAACATGGAGAAAATATCACTTATATGAAGTAATATCAACCAACAAGCCTAGAGAAAAAAAGTATAAAAATGACGGTCTTTTACGTAACCTCGGTCATATACCTTTAAGGCTGCCTCCATATATGTGCGACCTCAACCCTATTGAACTTGCATGGGTAGGAGTAAAAAAAATATATTCGAGAGCGCAACACCGGTGTACTTTCAATTAAAGATTTAAATGAAATAACATTAGAAGCGATTGACTTAATATCGGCTGAAAATTGGAAATCGTATGTTAAACATGTTCGTTCTATTGCAGATAAATTGAAACGGTTATTGATAATTTAGTTATCACACTGGGATCTTCATGTAGTGACGACGAAACCTCATCATTTTCAGAGGAAGGCAACGATTTAGAAGGAATCGAAGCATTAGAATCACAGCCGCCAACCTCAAAAATGCCTTAGTTTTTTTTTTCATATATTTTGTAAAATTGTTCATAAAGTAGCTGTCAATAAACTTCTTCAAAATAATTAATTTTCTGTTCAATACCGGGTGTCAAAAAATATCTAATATTGTAATTAATATTTGAAAAACTACAGAACTCATGTTTTTCCAAAATTAAAACATCAATGTAGTTATAGTAGGGGAGCCAGCACTGATTCCAGTAAACAAAATTTATCAAAACTTTAACTTATGCATTTCGACTTTGGGCTATTCGGAGTGCCAAAAGTGACCGTTTGTCTCCCTCTGTCATATTACTTTGTTCAGGGAGCGTCATTGTGTAGTACTATGCAGGGCGTTTCCTAATTGCGTGCTAATGTTAAAGGGGGGTGATTCTTGACCTTTTTAAGAAAATAATTTAATATGAACCTAACAGTCTTAACTTTGGAGATACAGGGTTTTAAAAAATCATTTTTTTAAAATCCTAATTCTGATGCTATTATAGAGTAATAACTGTGTAAAATTTGCTACACTTCTTTTATGCATAAAAGGGCATTTTTTATTAACAATCAATTTTTGAAATTTCTACCAGTGGCCTGCATATGTAATTAACTTGGGTAAATCCGTATGGTCCTTAATACATAGAAGACGTGTATCAAATTTCATGCAGTTATCTACAATAGCATCAGAATTGGGATGAAAAAAAAATGTTTTCTTTTTAAACATTACCATCCTGTATCTCAAAAGTTAACACTTTTAGGTCATAAAAACACCCCCTTTAACATCACAAACTAGGAAACGCCCTGTATAGTACTTCACAATGATGGCCCCTGTGTAAAGTCATATGATAAACGGAGACAGACGGCTACTTTTGGCATACCCGAGTAGCCCAAAGTCGAACTGCATAAATTAGAATTTTGATAAATCTCGTTCATTGGATCTGATGCTGGCTGCCCTTGTAAATCGTGTATCACTATACTGGATGGTCCAATAATAGTGGACGTAGGCAGTAGCCCGGGAACCGTTAATGACAGAACTCAAGAAAAATATATTTATAGGTAAATCGATCAAGAAAAATCAAAATTAAATCATTTTAAAATTTGAAAGTTCGTCGTTTTTGCAACACAAAAGAGATATAGAAGTGCGAAACACGAAACAAAACAGACAAATATAGATAAAGGTTCATTAAGCATAGTTACATTTTTTAATTATCTGAAGTGCGTATAGTCAAAACGGAGTGCCATATTATTTAAAGAACAACGGGACACCACTGGTTTAAAGAGATTTCTTGGCCGACCTTCCTAAACCGATTGACTCCGCCCGGTTTTCTTTCGTGTCCCGCACTTTATACTAGTTTTTTAAACATCAAAATTGCATTTTTAATGAAACTTTAATTAAAGCAATCGATCAATCAAAGTGAACATGAATTAATACTTTTTTTAAATGCAACGAAATGGTAAAGTTGCCTTTACCTAGAACTTCTCTTCTAGGAAATTCTACCTCAAAAACGAATTATACAGTTTATGTATGCATGTAGTTATTTAGCAATAACTTTATACATAGTCACACATTACACCTGCCCAAATTTAGTTGCTTTTACACCGCCACAGCTGATATATCCGAAAATAAAATTATACGCCAGCACAAAGGCAGCTAAAGTAACTCCTTAAAATCACAAAAACGTTTACACTGGAAATCAACATGGAATTTGGTATAAGTAAAAGCAAGCTACTTCATATTAACAAGGCACAGTGGAAAGACCTGCCTATGACGGAAAAAATCAATAATTAAACCATAGATAACATGATCAAAGAAGAAATTAACCACACTCATATCAAATCAGAGCTCAAGACGGAATTTAAAACCAGACACAAAACTACTAAAAACCAAACTGAACTGCAGAAATCTAACGGAAGCTAACACCTTATCGTTAAATGGTCACACATAGACATAGAAAACATTCACCTTCTCACACGCTCTGAATTCACTAAACACAGGACGTTACATCCCAGCGCATGCAAAGAAAGACTCACAATGGAGAGAAAAGAAGGAGGGAATGGAATTAGAGATATACAACCGCTAAATAAGAAACAAATTTACGAACTCAGAAATTTCTTCCACAACAAACAAACTAAGCTCTACAAGGCTATAGTGAAGGCAGACAAGAATTATACACCGCTCGACCTGTCTCAAACGAGCCACGCGGCAGACGCACACAGTCACATCCAATCACGACTAGAGAAGATGAACACCTGGTCTGAAAAAACACTTTACGGAAGACACAGATACCACATAAAGCAAAACCATATACATAGAAAGCTTCCGTATACAAGAACGGCAGCTGTTCCCCGAAACAGAAGGATTCCTGCTTGCCATCCAGGACAAAGTCATAGCAACCAGAAACTACCGAAAGCACATCATCAAGGACACAACCATTGAAGACGAGAGGTGTAGGAGATGTCACCAGCAGAGAGAAACGATCGATCACATAACGAGTGGATGCAGAATAATGACCGGAACTGAATACACTGCGAGAGACAACTCAGCAGCGAAGGTCGTTCATCAAGAATTAGCCACAACATACAAATTAACGGAGAACACAGACCCTTACTACCATTATACACCAACATTCATACTTGAAAAAGGAAGACTACAAGCTCTACTGGGACATTTACATTCACACAGATAAAACAATCCCCCCAAACAAACCCGATATCATCTTTCAATCCAAAAAAGAGAAGATCACTTTTTTAATTGACATGGCTGTCCCCAACGACGAGAAAATCTAAGCTGAATACATTGAGAAGATCGCCAAATACACCGACTTGGCAATGGAAGTAAAAAGCCTGTGGCCACAGGAAAGAGTCATCATTGTTCCTATCGTCATATCAGTAACAGGTCTCACCCCAACAACGTTTACACCGCATTTGGCTAAATTAAGACTTAATACAGACATTCACAGGAACATCCAGAAATCGATCATTTTGAAAACATGTAGCATCGTTAGATTATTTCTTAATACACAATATTTGTTTTCTTTCCTTTTCCTTTTTTGTTTTTTTATATTTTTTTTTGTACTTAGTATAATCCCGTCAGTATAAAATACAACCACAGGAATATTGTGAGACAAAAAGTCGAGATAATAATAATAATATAATGTAATTGTTTGTTTTTGCTTCCGCATAACATTCACGTCAAGAGTATGATAACCTTAACCAAAATCCAAATTAAAAGTAATTCTCATAATTTGTAACAAGATACGTAAATCACGTTATTCTATGATCGCAATTTATGAAAGACGCCATTCGTTAAGCTTAATGAGAAATACTGAAGAATATAACTGACAAATTACATGATCATTAATTTAACTAATTATCAAAAATGATGAAATAACGCAGGATGCTTAAAAAATAAAGTTTTTACATCATCATCAACACTTTTATTGCAGTGAGGATAGTAGACTTAATGTAATGAAGCTTCTTAAATTAATGGTCTTTTTAGCAAATTTGACGTAAAGAAAATTTGTTAGGATTAATTTATGACATACTTTTAATTCTATTCCTGACTGATTAAATGAAAAATTTTGACGTAACTTCTACGATCTGTGTTGTAATGGTTATTATATTTTAGTATTAATATTTTTTACTAAAATACTGTCGATCATTTTATAATATAATATAATATATTTAAAACTAAGTCAAATTTGTCTGCCATTACCTTGGAACCGATAGCTATCTGCCATTGTTATTTTTCGATGATAATAAAAGTATATTTAAAAATATTAGTGTTGCACTGGTCAATTGCAACACTGCGCGTCAACAACGGCTGCTGTAGAGTAGGATTACTAAGAATAGAAGCCACCACAAGCGTCGTTCTTTTGCTGTCTTTGTTTCCAGTTCATTTAAACATTAAGGCATAAATAGTATAAGTTGACAAAAAAATAAATAATTTTAATCTGTATGTTTATAAACATACTAAGTATACAGGGTCACACAGAAAATGGGAAAAATTTGTACTAGTCATTTCTGAGAAAATATTACTCGAGATACAAGGTCTTGTATTAAAAAAAACACAGATATCACGATATCAAGTTTGAAGTCAGATATAGATATTATATATATATATATATATATATATATATATATATATATATATATATATATATATATATATATATATATATATATATATATATATATATATATATATATATATATATATATATATATATATATATATATATATATATATATATATATATATATATATATATATATATATATATATATATATATATATATATATATATATATATATATATATATATATATATATATATATATATATATATATATATATATATATATATATATATACAGGAAGCACAAATAATACAAAAATGTGATTTTTCAGAATTGGTGTTTTGTCTAAAGGCAATATTTATTTTTAATGATTCATTTAATTCGTTAAGTATATATATGTACAACATTAAAAACTACAATCTATATTAATTCGTGTACGCAACTTAAACTGGAATCTCGTGTGCCCCAGTCACTAAATGGCTCTTCGGATGATGCCGTGTTTACAGTAAACTGCATTCTTTCAAGCGCGTTGTCAAAAATATGCTCGGTGCACAACACTAATATTTTTAAATATACTTTTATTATTATCGAAAAATAACAATGGCAGATAGCTATGGCCGTTCCAAGGTAATGGCAGACAATTTTGACTTAGTTTTAAATATATTATATTATAAAATGGTCGACAGTATTTTAGTAATACCCTTTACAACACAGATCGTAGAAGCTACATCAAGAATCATTTTAAGAAAAAAACGTTAATATAAATGAGTGTCAGGGTGTTTATGATTTTTTTAATAACACCGAAACAGTAAGACCTGTTCGGTTAAGATTTCATATTTCGAGAAAAAACCGGTTGGGTTTTGACGCACGCCTATGGCACCTCGGATCCAGTTTAAGTTGAATTGCTCAAAATTCTACAAAAGTGATTTCTTAGATTATTTAAAAAAAATTAATAAATATATGTCCGCAATGCCTTATGTTTGATATACGAGGTATTAAAGTTTAGATGCCGAAAAACATGAATAAATTAATAAGTTTAATAAATCAGTCAGAAAAAACTACTTCTTCGATTGATTTTAAATTTCTGTAAGAATTTCGTGTGATATACAGATGAATTGGTAAAATTTGGTACTAATTTGAGTTGATTCAAATGACGGCTAAATAAAATATTAAAAAATGGCATGGGGGAACAAAATGGCGGCCTATTAAACTGCTTGAAAAAACAATATAAAAAAGTTTATCAATTTTCTTTACGCAGAACTTTCCTCGATATTGATATTATCTTTTATTACAAATAATAAATACATATAAATTATGTTATCTTTAATTTCTCTAGAAAAAAGGGTAAATATTCTTATGAGGGAATTTCAGGGTTATTGGATAAAACTATTTTATTTTATTATTTTTATAATCACGAGGATTCCCTGAGCAGGGATGATTTTATATTATCATTACCGGATCTAAAACTACCTCGTCCATCTACTCAATCCTACGCAGTGTTTATCTTATGTCACACTGACTAGACCATACACAGAACACAAATAATTTAATACGGAAACATGGTTCGCCGATGCATGCCTACTTTGATGATTCGCAAAAAGAAGGAATTGCCGCACAACGAATCGCATGGACGATATTTGAAATTCTTTGTATCAAATCAACGAATAGTGAGTAGCGGACTTAGTGAATTGTACTGACGCATTGCATCATAGCGAATAGTGGAATTTACTATTTGCACGGCAACGGCGAATCTAGTTTTCACAAACTGTCTTGGAGAACATCTAGAGTCTTTTTTCTGCACCGCGCGAACAAAAATTCGATTGTGAAGATTCGGCCAACAATTTTACCATCATTGTTCACTAATGTCATATAACCACAAAAATAAATATTTACAGAAATGAGTTCGCTAAAATTACGTTCAAGTTTCTAGTACCGGCTGATACTGACAAAACTCCCGATATTATTTAGTATTTTTCTGTCTGGAAATCTTTGAAGACAATATAATAATCGTTAATAAATACAATTACTCTTATATACATTTTCAAACACACTCAAATATGACTGTAAAATAAAACCTGTATTTCAATAATTTACATGAACATAAACAGCTAATTACATTAACATAAATAGGTACAAATAAAATAGTTTTTGCTCAATAATGGGAAGTTTTTAACCGGTTTCAGTAACAATTTAGTGAAAAACAACAGCAGCGGTAGGCGAGATTCGTTTTTTGTTGCTACTTTTTTAAACAGAATATTAATTATTAAACAAGTAATAATGTAACTAATATTGACCTTTCTTTTTAGAGATCGTTAAGTTTTTGAAGTACGAATCATTTAAAGCAAAAATGCCTAAAATCACCCCTTTCACGTGTAAAAATAAATTTTCTTTCAATGTTTATTATTGCTTATAATACAGTCGTCCATTGCACAAATTTGAAAAAAAATTAACATAAACAAAAACTTTAAAACACCTATATTGTGTCGAACTGATCTTGGGCTGCGACGTCTGAAGGGACCGGGCGATAAACCGCACAAAGACATGTCGCCTTGGGTGTGATGTTTATTTGACTCATCGAAACATTTAATATTTTTGATAACATTTTTTTGCCTGCATAGTTTCTATAGACCACGAATCCTGCGCCAGACTTTAAAGCGATTTACTATATTACAAAACAATGTTAAAAAAGCAAAGCCTACTTTTAGTCTATTTTATTTACATCACAACAATTTCTCAGTTTCTCAACACTAGATTTGAAAACATTGTATCAACACTAGTATTGTGTAAATGTAAATAAAAGTCCTATTGAGAATTCTTTGTAGTCGTGGGAAAAATACTAACTATTCTATTACTAATAAATAATGTTACTTGTGTGAAAAAGATCGTTTTGCAACTGAAACGTTTCAAAATACTTCCTCATTTGAAAATTTATGCTTTCAACACTAATTTACACTTGTGTTATCTCACTTTAATTATCGTACAACATATGTGATACCTAGTTAATGTTAATGATAGATAATGTCGATGTGAACAGAATACAAAAACATCTTTAGTATTAAATAAATTAAAAGTTAAATATAAACGAGGAACGTAAAATGTATAAAATTTGTTTTCACGACAGAATTTGGAAATCTAAATTACAATAAAGTGTTTATTTCTTAGAGACGTTCATTAGTTAGGTTCGGTATTCTTTACATAGGAACTGAACCTGATTTGTGAAGGAGTCTGAATTTGATGTCATTTAATGATCTTTTTAATTACACAAAAGGTATCTTATGTACGAATATTTCATTTCAAGCAGTACGAAACTGTTGTTATTAATATTGTTAAATATAAAGTGCGAGATCTTTGCCGTCTGTGACATCAAAAGACAATTTGCCAGCTTTTTTTTTCGCCTTCGATTTCACGAGACATCTTTAGGGACCTTTACTTCATCGTATAATGTAGACTGAAGCCGGTATCTGTATTAAAATTGTTGGAAGATAGATTTCAATAAAATCTTTAATTTTCCGTTTATCAAATTCCAAGATCGATACTTTGGTTTCTTTTAGATTTATCACATGTCCAGTGGAATGTTAGTGTTGAGATACAGCAGTTTGTAAAATTTGTTTTTTTCTAATACATCGTCCATGTTCCTTACGCCTAGTTGATGTGGATCGTCCAGTTTTCCAATATAGACATCACCATAGGAACAAGACATTGTATATGCTCCTTCCGTTTGGAAAGGAATAATGTTCTTTGGCGATCTCAAACATTGTCCAGTTTTCTTCTGTGTTTTGAAGATTGTACGCATGTTGGACCGGCGAAGTAACCTTGCAATGTTGCCTGTGGTTATAAATGGAAAAACTACAGTTTCTATCGGTAATTCCTTATTAATTTAATTTCGTGAAGTAGGATTATTAAGTTTTCTAACTGACCGTTTAATATTCTAAGTGCAATATCCGTTCCCTCTTAAAGCATGAGTCAATTTCTCTGTTTCCGATTGTAAAGAATTTTGGTCATAAATGGCGAGGGCTCTGTAAACCAAAGAATTAATAACTGATTGCTTTTGAGGCGGATGATGAAGAGAATTTTTATTTAGGTATGTGTTTGTATGCGACAGAGAGTGTTGTAAGGACCTATCACCTTTCCTTCGTACAAGAACGTCTAGAAAGGGCATTGTGTCTTCTGATTCAGTGTCCATTGTAAATTTTATGTTAGGATGTTGCTGATTCAAATGCTCAAGAAATAGGGAAGGTTCTCTGGGCTATGTGGTCATATTACAAGTGTTGTGACACCTGAAGCATGATTTTGGCTTTAATGGAGACGCCTCTAAGGTTTACGGCTGGTGACAGTAGAGATTCCATGGCTTCTACTAAGGTTGTTCATAAAAAGTTCCTTGAAAAACAAAATATGTTAACGTGAGACAGTCTTCAATCTTAATGTGAGTTGTCAATATTATTATGGTGAAATAAGTCTGATATTATGTAAATTAAATCATTTATAGGCACATTCGTATAGAGCGATTCTACATCGAAACTCACTAAGATATCTTTTGGATCTAATTGGATTGCTTTTAATTTCTCTGCTAAATGTGTTTTGTGTGAGTTTCAAATAAATTAATGTGTTTTTTTGTAAAATTATTAACAGTATTTAAAAGATATTTACCGATTTTGTAAGTGGGAGATCCTATTGCACTGACGGTAGGTCGAAGTGGTATTTTAAACTTGTGTATTTTACGTAGTTCATAGAACCGCGGGATCCTTGAGCTGCTTGGCCTTAACATCTTCTTTTGTAATATGGCGGCATAGTTTGAAATACCTCCCCGTGTTTTTGATCATCTAATTAGCAACATCCTAATATAAAATTAACAATAAAAATTGAATCAGGAAGCACGATTCCATTTCCAGATATTGTTGTACAAAGAAAAGGTGATAATTCCTTAAAACAGTCTGTATATAGAAAGCCAACTCATACAACAGCTATCTTAATGCAAACTCCCATCATCATCTGGCACAAAAGCAATCAGTTATTAATCCTTTGGTTTACATAGCCCTCGCGATTTTTTACCAAAGTTCTTTATAATCGGAAACAGAGAAAATGACTCAAGTTTTATGAGGGAATTGATATTACACTAGGGATATTAAACGGTCAATTACAAAATATAATAATCCTACTTTACTAAATGAAACCAATAAGGAGTTACCGATAGAAAGTGTGGTTCTTCCAAATAAACACACAACCACAGACAAGATTGGAAGCTTACTTCGCCGGTCCAGCAACATATCTTCAACACACACAAGAAAATTTGACAATGTTTGAGATTGTCAAAGGACATTATTCCTTTCCGAACAAAAGGAGTATATACAATTCCTTGTTCCTGTGGTGATGTCTGTAATAAAGAAACTGGACGATCTATACCCCCTTGGCTTAAAGAACAAGCACGATGTATTAGAAAGGAACAAATAAACAATCTGCTGTATCTGAACCTGGTCATAAAGGTAAGAGAAACCAGAAGTTCTTGCATCGGTCTCGGTATTCTATAAACGGAAAGTTAGAGAATCTACTGAAATTTATAAGCATCGTAACAATCTTAATAGAGATACGGGTTTCAGTCTACATCATACGTGAAAACCGTTCGTTACACCGGGTCACCGCTCGGTGAACACAGGTCGACTATAGAAATAGCCGACTTAGGTCTCTCTGAGCTCATTCATTGTTCCGATTTCGTGAAGTAAAGGTCCCTAAAGATGTATCGTCGAAAAGTGAATCCATTTTGACCCGGACTGATCCCAAGCACCATGATTTTTTAATTGGCCTCAGCTATGAAAGCTTTCGTTCTATGTTAGCTAGCTTTTTATTCCATATTTGATATCTATGATGAACTTTAGTACCTTATACCTAAATCGAGGTAAAATAAAGGTTTTATACTAACATTGTGTATAATTTGAATAAATGCATATATAGCTACGTAATTAATTCAATACCTATAATATTAGCTTTTGCTATATTGCAGGATCAACCAATACCGCAACTCGGCAGTTTCTCTTCGACTGCGCTCCAGTGCGTCCTGCACATTTATGTTTGTAAACACTAAACAGTGCATATCAAAGTCGGCAGCGGAATTTACGACATATAACTGGTTCATAGCGATTCTGAGATTAACAAATACAAATAATCCATAATCCATAATTCGAAAAATAGGGATTTTATTTCTTAAGCTATCTAAAAAGGATTCACATATTATTTTGAAGAAAAATCGTTGTTGTCCAAAAAGTAATTAGGTAAAAATGTTAGAATTTAAAAGAATTGGAAAATAAATAAAATACACAAATGAAAACAGAGCTGCTCTTCTTTAATCCCTATTGCTTTCGTTACTTTTTAATGAGCTGATGGAATATATCTTTAAGATTTGAAAAGTTACAAATTAATATTGAAAGGGCAATATGAACATCGGAAATTAAAAAAAAATGGTAATAATTTATCAAGAAAGCAAAGTTATAATAATGTTTTGAAAGTTTTTTACGATGGTCTTTAAGTTTATTTGCTGTTTTACTCTAGACTAATTTAAACTATGATGTTTTTGTTAAAAATAAGATGCTGACATAGATTTTAAAATAAAAAGTCGTACAATTTGATTTAGATGGCTTTATATGATACTTTAAGATGTGCAGGTTTTGTTTTTTGATTTTATATTCAACCTTACTGAGTAAGATTCATGCAACTGCAGTTAAAATGTGCGAGAAAAGAATATTACATTCAAATTATTATTTTTTGTGTAACATAATATCAATGATGGTTGACAGTTACTTGCTCTTAAAAATCTCTTTAGCCAGCATCTTTTACTTAAACGATTTGTATTTTTGTGTGTCAAAACTGTCTATTCACATACATGTTATTACTATTTACTTTTAATTTTTATTATAATTTCACAAAAAATGACTATATATAAATAATTCAAGGCGCGATCTGTCTGGTTCTGGAAAGCCAGTGTAGTTGCACCCTGTGAAAGAATATTTAACAGGGGAGGTAAAATATTTGTATTTGTTTAAAAACAATCTGCCTTTTTAAAACATGATTTTTTTATTTTCTTATTTGAATACAAATTTTAATATTACTATCCTAAAAATACCTGAATATCGATTTGTCCTTAACGTACCTCCAAGGTAAATCGGAAAATAACCCAACATGAATAAAATGGCAATATTGCGTTTTGATGCGTTTGTTAGCCCAACTGCTTGAATACTCGAAGACTCCCGACGAAATCCGATTCCCGTTCGGGCTGTTTGGGTTTTAGGACAAGGGATCGCGGTTACTCGGAAATATTAACGTAATATTAAATTATCATGAATTTTGTAGGTTTGATTATTGTTTCTATTTTATTCATTTTGGAAGTTTTATCGTGCTGGGTTAGTTTTTATGTTATGAGTTGATTTTATGTCTATCTGTTTAAAGCTTTAAAATCCTAATAAGCCTTAAAAATATTTACAAGGCTTGCAAAGATGTTATTTGTAAATTATCGTCGTCAATTCCTGGGAAACTGGGGTCACTTTTTGTTTTGTAATTTTCACATGTACACTGCTCACGCAAAATCCATCTATCAAGAAAGTTTAAAGTATACTTATTTAGAAATAGATTTGTATGCATATGTAAATAAAAAGTTTTTTATTTACATATGGTTTTAAACGTAGGTTAAATATAAGGTAAGCAAATAGTTTTTTACCATTTTTTTGATGAGTTAGTTAATTCTCAAGTTTGTTTTGTAAAAACTGAGAAGTGCTACGATTGCTTATGAATTTTACCATAATACTTGTTATTTATATAAATATTTGTAAAAAATGCGAAATATGTATATTAACAATGCATTTATTAAGCTATATACACTGTTTCTCTTCGAGTTGTATTTTTATTTTCCCGTCTTGTTGTTTTTAATTTAACTGCATCATATTAAAGTATATATCATAAATGTAGATGAAAAGTATACCTTTTCATCTTTTAGTTTAACCTATAGTATACAGTTTACATTAATAGGCAGATGACGGATACGAATTTTCTAATTAGCAATGTACAGTAGTGTTTTCCAACAAAGACTAGACAAGCTAGTTTTCCTCGCCATGAATGTTTCGATTTGGAAAATTAAAATGGCCGTTTATTATATTTTTTCCCGTGAAATCCGAAAATGATGAATGAAGAATAACTTGCGGCTCATTTTTGACATTGGTGTTCCAATTTTTCATTAACACACCATATTTTGTATATAATTTTTCGATTGCTGGTATATTTTTTGATCTAAACTGATATATTTTATTTTATTTTCGTCCACCACGATAATATTTTCCATTAACATCTGAAATTAGCACTAGTACTTGCTACCTGTTCAATCTTTAACGCTACTTAAATGTCATTACGACAAAGAAAAAATTAAACTTTATGAAAAAGTTTTTTTGTCGAACTAGCAACGTTGAATTAACGTTAAAAAATGAAATATTCCTCAAATAACAGGCTACAAATTGTAACATTATTTTACAAAAGTGGAGATTTTTTTGAGAGTTTTCAGAGACGTTACTTCTGTGGATGGAATTATCAGGATTAGACCGCTATTCGAAGGAAGAAAAGCATTAATAGATAGATAGGCAACGAAATCTAAGGAGGCCACATGTGGGTAATCAAGTAATTGCTCAACATTTTATGTTAAATCTGACGAGTTCTATTCCGCAATCAATATGAGAAATAAGGTACGGAGTATCAAAGGGTCAATTATTGAACAGTTCAGAGAACTTTGAAGCATATTGGTTTGAAAACATATATCTTTTCTGTTCAATATCTAACAGGGGTTCAAAAAAACTTCGTGTTTGTTGCTTCGATGTTGATGAGAGAACAAGACGAGAATAACAATTTATACAATAAAATCCTCTGGACTGATGCGCCATCAGAGGCATACAACAGAAAAAAATACAAATTGTTGGACAGCTGCTAACCCCAATAAATATCAAATGATAAACTATCATTTGATATTTATTGGGATATAATATCATTGTATGAGATCTCTTAATTTTTGTTGTGGGATATTAGCAAAACAATGAATTAACTACAGTTTTATCGCGGCTCTTTAACAGGCCCAAAAGTTGCCATCTCAAACCTACAATAATATTAGTTGGCAACAGGATGGCGCTCCACCTGATGCCGTTCGAGACTAATTGAATATTTAAATGAATTGGCCGACGAGGAATAATTGGTTGGCTACCCAGTAGCGCAGATATCACGCCTATGATACGTTTTTATGAATGGAGTATATCAATGTTCCAACAAAAAATTGTATATGAAATTAATCGAATTAACCAGGATCAAAATATTATTAGCGACTATTAAGGAAGACTCAAAAGAGGCATCAAGCCTACTTTGAAAACCATGGAGGATATATCGAATACATATATTATTAAAATAATTGCTTGTCATAATTATATTATTTAGTGTTTTTTATATATCTATTTTATAATCGTCAAAATGCAGATTTTCACTCACAGTCACTATATTTGTAATATTCAGTTTAGCAATAAGATATAAATTATATAAAATACTATTGTTGTAAAGTTAATTTAATATAACTTTAGTTCATGGGTTATGGGTCCAACGCACTGAAGTAATAAGAATTCATTTGGGACGTGAAATCCTAATCAAAGTTAATTTAATGTTATTAATTCGTAGAAAATAACAAACTTTGTCACAATTTTAAAGTCTGAATTTTTTCTTTTTCACAATGACATTTAAGTACTGTTAAAATATATTATTGAACGATGGTCGCACATTTTTTCTATTTAGAAGAGAGGAAAATCCACATTATTAAAATAAAATATATTACTTTCCACCAAGCATTCGAAAAATCACATACAAATTTAGTGTTCAATATGAAAGAATATCAAAATGAGCAGAAGCAGTTTTATTTTATGTTCAGTTGTTTTTTAGTCATTATTTTCGGATTCCACTGAAAGAAATCCAATAAATGGTTATTTTGTAATTCCAAAAAGGTATTGGAAGGTATCGTTAATGTATCAGCAATACTTTAAATAGCTGAACTGATATTCAATCATATGAAATATGTTTAATAGTATCAAAGAGAGGTAGATTTTTTCCTTTTAAATCGACATTTGGAAGAAATACATTTTTATCTACTTCGTTATTTTCATGCAGCTTGGTTTATGGAACCTCTCTCTAATCAGCAAAGGTCTATCGTTTACCATATAATTTGAAAGTTTTAATATCCTATTTTAATAAAGGTGTTTTCTTCGCTGTGTTGCATTCAAATATAGGCCAAATAAATGCCAATACATTGAAAACTAGCATTTTAATAGCTCTCGCTCGCACATTGAAGATTGCTTAGTTGGTACAAATTTAAATTTGAAAGAATTATATAATGTTATTAGCTGCTACGTTATTTTGCAATAGTTTTTCATTTCTTTGAAATAATATAATTATTTCTATCACTATCTGTCAATAAATCTCTCTTTACTGCTGGACATATATGTAGGTCTTTATTAACTCTATAAGTATATATAATTTTGGAATACCACTATATCGTAAGTTGATAGTGTGTGTATCCGAGCACACTTTTTATCAAATAACAAGCAGTAGTGGATCTGAAGATATTGCAACTATGTCATAAACGTTTTTATCAAGTTATAAACCTAACCTAACCAAGTTATAAAATGATAAACGCAATTTGCATTTTAGTAACTTTTATTAGGTCAGCACTGTAGTTTTGCTTTAACAGCTCCACTTAAACGTAAATTTCCTATATTTTGGTAAATTTCAAATTATTTAATTCTAAACACTAAACACTAAACCGTTAAAAATAAGACACTTTTGAGCTATTATGCTATGCCTCATTATTACTACTGAAAATATCGAATTTCCACGATGACACTATTAGGTAATTCATAAGAAGCTGTTCGTATTCTGGAAAGAATATTATAACAGGTGTCCCTCAGAAGTCGCTCACTCTTGTTCGTTTGTTTCGAGCCACTTCCGGTTTGACCGGAAATGACCTCAACTTTCGATATTCAAATAGGACATCCTGTATATTTTTGCTTATTGGATAAAAAATGGCATTCTGAGTATAATGATACCCTTTTTGTCAATTTTTGACATATCGAATAATTTTTTTTTCAATCTAGGGTGCTATGAATCTCCAAAATTGGTTCATTTCTGGTCAAATAGTATGGGAAAAAAACAAGTTGGCCTTGGTTGACCTTAAGAACGTTTTTATGCAATTTTGGTGGCTCGTGGGGATTTTATAACAGGCCATTTCCTTCCGAAGATGTTGATATCACACACTTTAATATTATTTTAACTCACTCTCCCAAAATAATCAAACATATTATTACTCATTATTTCATACAGCATAATAATGGGTGCTTGGTCATGACTTCATCTAGTTACCCATGATTTTAAACAGTTGATGATGTTGCTTGCTATGGCTACAGCGAAAAATGTAAATACAATAATACTGACAGTTTGGAAAAGCGTAGTAGGCTAGGGACCGAGAAGCTATGAAACAAAAATGTTAAGGCGGCTGTGAAAACAAAATATTGTTTTCAATTTTGACATTTGCCTATAGTATACTTAATTAGAAATAATTATAGTTTGATAAAAAATTTAAGCTTTCTATTCTAAATATGGCGGGTTACGCAAGAAGTGAAAAAATCGAAATGATTTTGATTTTTGGTGAATGTAGTTTATTCAGTTGTACGCTCAGAGATATCGGGATTATCAGCCAAGAGCCTGAAGCTAATCATAACGCGGCATTTATTGTAAGTGAAGAAAAAGAAATACAAGTGTAAGCATACGTGGAGGTGAACATGACTGTCTCACTTAGAGAACTCGCTTTAGAATGCCAAGTAGGTATCAAAGAATTCGTTATATAAGCTTAAATATCGTTCCTTTAAATACGAATTGCATCAACACCTTTATCAAGAAGATATCATCCGAAGACTTCAATATGGTAGTTAGAAAAGTATTTTCAAGATAACGCCTTTCCATTTAAAATTCTTTATACCGACGAAAGCCGTTTTACAAATTTGGAGGTTTTCAATAGGAATAATAAAAGGTATTGGCCATTTCATGCAAGCTGGAAACTTGCAGGAACGGTTAAGCTTGGTAGGAATTATTGGGGATAGGATTTTGGGACCAATAATTTTTGATGAACATTTAACAGGGGAGAGACAGCTGACCCATGAAATCAAAGATCTTTTGGAAGGAATTCCAATCAATCGATACCCAATATTTTACCAACAAGATGTCGCCCCGCCTCATAATATGAGGGTTGTAGTCAATCATTTGACTACCAGGTACGGCGATAATTGGATAATATATTCTGGATCTATTTTGTGACCGGCAAGGTAAATTTGAATTTATGTCTAGCTCGTATTTTTATCATGATTATTCAAATATTTATTTCAGATCGCTAGATCTCCTCACCCTCCTTAATTTCTTTCTGTGGAGTTGTGAAGTATATAACACAACTTCAGCAACTCGTCGTGAGTTGGAAAATAAGGTTAGAGCGACTACAAATAGAATTACTCCTGAGTAGCTGAGAGAAGTAGTGAGGACAACAGTAGAAACGGACGGTGACCATTTTGAGCATTTAGAGCCCAAAAAATGTATTTTCAGTTATTATACCTACTAGTTATAAGAAAATAAATAACGTTAGAAATTTCATATTTTGTTGCTGTTGTTGTTACTTCCAATTATTATAATATTTTTTATAAACAAGTTATATGATTAAAATCACATCGATTCATAGCGTTTTAATCATAGCCTATTATGCTATTATGCGTCATTAAATGTACATTTATTATAAACAAGCAGTATTATTTTATTTACATTTCCCTCTGTAGCCATGACCAAGCACCAATTATTATGCTATATGTAATAAGTGATTACAATAAGATTTTTTATTATTTTAAGAGTTTAAAAGTGAGTTAAAATAATATTAGAGAGGATACTATAATTAAAATAATATTAGGCAGAATATTATAAAATCACTATGAGCCACTCCCTTCCAATTTAAAAAAATCGAGTTAATATAAAATACTGATTTTGCTGATTGCATAAGAACGTTGTCAAGGCCAATCAAGGCCAACTGGTATTTTTCCCATGCTACTTAATCACAATTAAGCCAATTTTTGGGTCTGATAGCATCCCAGATTGAAACACAAAAATAATAATAAAAATTATTTGATCTATCAAAAATTGACAGAAAAGGGTGTCATTATACTTAGAATGCATTTTCTAACCTAACCTAACATTTCAAACCGGAAGTGGCTCGAAACAAATGAAACGAATATGTTAAAAAATTCAAACTTGTGTCTCTTTTACGCAAATTTCAAAAAGTTATCTCAAAAAACAAAAAAGTAATAAGGGTGATTACTTCTGAGGGACACCCGGTGTATAGGTATACAGCCTCTTTCAGAACATATGATCATATAGCACAATAATTTATCACATACTTTAAAATTAAAAACTTTATAAAAATACACAAGCAGGAGCTTATATAGATGCTTTTCTGAAGACTCTCGATTAATAGTTTTTATGACACCAAAGTTGTGATATTATTGTACTATATGATCATATGTTCTGAAAGAGGCAAATTGGGTGACCTATTTGAAAATCGAAAGTTGAGGTCTTTTGCTATTTTTTGAAACCTATTCTCTGTATACAACAAAAGTTTTAGCAGGAGTTTATAATCCGTCTTATTTTTTACAACTTGTATATATAAATTTTAGTTTACCTGGAAATTTCTGCAGCATCAAAATCATGACAAAAGGTTTTTCTAAACTACTACCTACTATTGCGTCATTGATCTGATGTCTAGAATAAACTTTTGGAATTACTTGAGTGCAAATTCAGCATACTACTATGGCTAATATTAATTACTTTTTGTAGCAGATGCTTTTTAATCTAGCAAATTTTTGCTCCTTATATTTGGGAGATGTTCCAGCGCTCGTTTATGATAATGCAATAACCTTAAGGAATTTTTAATGATACTAGAAGAATATTTGATATACTTGAAAAGTTAACATGTCATCAACCAAATTCAAAATCGGGTTATCACAAAAACTCTTTTAGGCACCATGGCTATGATCTATCAGCTATATGAAGATTCTCTTCTCACATTAACGATTTCCATTTATTGCAGGCCTTTTGACACAGTTTTTTTGCCCTGGAGCTGGTTAAGGGAAAACTGTTAGTAACAAAGATTGATTCGTTAAAAAAAAGCCTGAGTTGGCACTGTAATTTCTCAAGATGGTGGCTTGATCATAAATTCTATTTTAAGAATTTTCTAAAGTTTTAATTAAAATGTGGGTACAAGTTCCTTATATTGTGTGATTACTTTTCTAAGATATAACAAAAATATTATTTATTTATTTGGTTATTTTACAAATATAAATTTACTAAGTAAATTTAAGTAAGTTACGACTGGATTTCCCCACATTGTTACCAAAGTATGGTAGATAAATATTCGTCATTAATTTTTCGAAATTATATGCAGATATCTTTGCCATGTCGTTATGTAATAGACTAAATTTGCAAAAGTGATAACAAACCATATTAAACAAATATATGCAGAGTTATTTATGTAATAATCTACTAACTCTGTTGTTTCCAGAATATTTATTACCCATCTGCCTTTCAGTTAGTTAGGAAATTTAAATTAATTATTCGTGTTTTGCGGTTTTCGCCCCGAGCTAATTTAAATTTAACAACTCTAAAAATTTATGTAACAAGTATTCTAGCACATCCAAATACAGAATATTACATTTCTCTAATTGATTTAGAGTTAATACAAATTTGCATTAAATCCAAATACAGAAAGCGCTTTATAAAATATGCTGTGGAGTTGAACTTATTGCTTTATAATTTCGAACGATGTTACAGACATTATTGTATTGATTTTTGAAAGCTTGTAGAATCTATGGTATATTTTTTTCATTACTTTACTTGCATTTATTGTGTATATAATCTAGAAAAACAGGGCTGCTCCTGGGTAGACCATTTTCCTCATTTGAAAAAAGTTGTTGACCACTAACTTAATTAAAATATTATATATTATGGTAACATCTCCCCTATTTCAAACTAATTTTGTTTTAAGTTTTATCATAAAACATTGACAACCACCACCTTTCATAACACTTACAATTTTTGCAATTTGTTTACATGCAAAGTGAAAATACTTACATTCATTAATTTTTCAGGAAAGTGAAATACTGTTGTAAATTTTAAAAAAAGTCTGCTTTATGCCAAAGAGTCGTGAATTAACAGAAACAAAAATAATAGCACAAAACAAAAAAAGTACAGAAAACACAAGACATAAAAGGCAAACTATCAACACTAACATTTATTTGCCAAATCTAAAGAAATTGCAACAAAAAAATACCATTACTCTCAATATCATCAAATTATAGCCTTAAATATAACAAATACATACCTAGCTTAAAAAAGGTGAGTAACAGTTGACGAAAATTCAAAAAGGAAGGAATAGGCTGCAAAAAATAATTTTTATAACCTCAAAGTCACTGTAAAATTTGGAAAATATGTTGATTCTAATCAGAAAAAAATGTAAAGGTGACATAGTAGCATTGATAACTATTTCTTTAAATTATTTCTATCTCTATATGTTTGTAAAGAATTTTTCAACCTTGACACTGTTAATATAATATCTAAATCAAAGAAAATATTTTTCAAAATATTTCTATTAACTATAACATAATCAGTCAAGTTCATTAAATATATACAAAAAGGACGAAAAGCTGGTACAAAAGCAACTTAAATATTTCCTTTGCAAATTAACTTTAAATCCTTGTTTTGGATCTGAAATGAGTTCGTCCTTATTTTTGTATAAAAATTATGCTTCGTTTTTTCTTTGTCGAACATAATAAAAATGGATTCTACATTAAGTAGTTCTTCCAAATTTAAAGATTTGTTTATACATTTATTAAAACTGCCAACAGTTATATTTTTTTTAATAGTTGTTCAAGTTACTTACTCTGACATATTTACTTAAATCAACGTCCGATTTTTTAACATTAGACTATAATAACCATTTTCTAAAGCAATCATGCCAAATTTTTAGGGACACTCTAAATTTGTAGAAAGTTAAATATCGGCTTTTGTCCTACTTAATTTTGTCTGGCTTGTGCTTAATTATGTAGACATATTCCTTAAGCTTCAATCGCGAATGAGCTAAACGGCTTCCTGGATTTTTTATTGACAGCCCAAACTATAGCGAGTAGTTTCACTATAAAGGTTGAGTATTTTGTCTCAACGATACAATAAGTTGCGTATGCTATAGGTAGATCGTTTCTTATGAGATCTAAAGAAATAATTATACGATGGTAAATGCACTTGCATCGAAAGGGAGGATGAAAGTTTTTTTGGAGTTGAGATATATTAAAATAGGGTCGGAAACAAGAGCTTTCTTTAAATCGTTGAAAGGAGCTAAAAATTCTGTATCAAAGTAGAAAGGGACGTTTTTTGTAAGAGGTTCGTTAGTGGTTTCCAAGTTTTAGGAAAATTTGGGATGGAGGGTCGATAATATTCTAAACTTAAAAAATATTTAATATCCTCTTGGAGTTGTAAGTGTCGCGAATTTTTGAATCCCTTAAAAAAGTTTGATTTTATTCTATCTTTGGTAATGAGATGGCCGAGATAAGCAACATCTTTTCTTATTTGCATTTGTCTGTCGGGATTTTCAAGTTAATCTTGCGAAGACGCCTAAAGACATCTGTTAAATTTGAAATGTAAATATGATTCGTCGCGAAATAACCGATTATATCGTCCATGTAGACTAAACACCGTTCGTTTTGAATGCCTAGTGTCTGTTTTCTCCAGAAAACGCTGTTTCAGATTTATCTCAATTTGTTGGAAACCAAAGGCAAAATCGAGAGTCGTGTAGTACTCACATTTTCCAAGGTGGTGTAGGAGGTCTGAGATAATCGGTAACGGGTACTTTTCGTGTACACTGAGCTAATTCAGTTCAAGGTAGTCGATTAGTATGGGCCATTTAGGTTTTTCAGACGCGTCGAGACGGGAAGAATGATGGAGAATTTGAAAGATTTCTGATACCTTGTTCGAATATCTTATTTATCTGTGTTTTTACTTCGTTTTTGTTTATCTAGGCATATCTGTACGATTTAGTAAAAACATGAAAACAAAATAAGCGTTGTTTGTTTTTTATAGAATGTTGTCAGAAGTTCTTTTTTAATCCTCATTTAAAAGGTCAATTCGGTTCTTTATTTGTGAGGTTTTGTCATGCTGACAATTCAATTAAATTTCGTTTTGTTTTATAGTTATAGACAGGGTCAGAGATTTATCGGGTGTAATGATATATCGGAAAAGTCAGTGTTTTTTTGAGAGAGAGAGGGAGAGTGCATTTTGTATTGATACGGGCATCAATAATCTTGATTTCTCTTATAAAGTTCAAAATAAATTATTTATTTTCTTTGGAAAAAACCTTTCTCATGTATCCTATGTATACTAATGTTGTGTCTGTCTCTGGAGTTTCGAAGATTATTGTATTGACTTTGTGAGGAGACTATCCTCACAAAGTCAATGTAGTAGAAATTCAAACTCAAATGCAAACAATAAACTTCGGCGACATCCACCCCGCTCTGAACATCCCCAAACAGATATTTCTTTAAGCCTCTTTTTCACCGTAAATTCTAAAAGCTTATATTATAGCAAAGACGCTGCTGAAAAATATTAATTACTAATAGATTCTGGTGCATAAAATTCCAAATTTTTGAAAAAATCTCTATCAATGAATCAACGCTCGTCCATTAATATTTTTCAGCAGCGTCTTTGCTATAATATAAGCTTTTAGAATTTACGGTGAAAAAGAGGCTTAAAGAAATATCTGTTTGGGGATGTTCAGAGCGGGGTGGATGTCGTCGAAGTTTATTGTTTGCATTTGAGTTTGAATTTCTACTAAAAGGTCACTGGGAGAGAGAAAGAAAATCGTGATAATTGGTATGTCTGTTGATTATACTGGGTATAGTAATAGTAGTATAGTAATAGTAGCTAGTATCGACATGGTATGCGCTTTATTGATTAGGACAAAAATTTGAAATTTTATTAATTGTTGGAAGGCGATATTGTGGTGAATTAATATATTGTTACGACTTTTGTTGACTTTTCTAGAAACCGCTAGCTTGCTGAGGTCTAGATGGATTTAGAGAGTAATTATTTTATTGTTGTGGGGTGTTTGATGTATGAGACTGATATGGTCTTTGAAAACCTGAGTTAGAATTAGACTGGAAATTTTGGCGTCCTGGTTGTAGAGTGTGGCACTGACTAGCCAAATGTCCTGTACGCACATCTGCAATTACAACATTTTGGGGTTGTGGTTGTGTAGCTTATAAAGCCTTTTTAGTAATAGTGGCTATATTATTTGCACAATTGCACTGAAAATATTTATGGTAAATTATAGGGTTCTATTTTTAATTAAGTACCGTTATTTTCAGTTGAATCAGGCATTTTAAAAAATTAGAGTAATTTATTTAAAAGTAAAGGATATTTTAAACGTTAGCAAAATTGGTTAAAATCAAGGTACGGGAATTTGAGGACATATTTGGAAAGTCGAATAGTTACAATAAATAAGTAGCACAATAAACACAAGATTTACTTTGTTGTGTTCTTAGCGTAGACTATCAGGGGCTGTAGTTTTAGTGAGAGTGGTTCACTCTTCTTCTGTTTGGAATTAGAATCCGTTGCTACCAGTTTTTCAACAATCTCGTTCTGAAAGCGTTGACTGTGTACATATTACGAACTTCACTTTTCACTTAAAAACAGTATTTTATTTAAAAGTATAATTAAAATATCAAAGATCAAACTAATATTATAACGTGTAATGTGTGTTTTCGTGTAATACATATATATATATATATATATATATATATATATATATATATAGGACTTAAAATTTATTGTCGTACTAAAATTATAGTTTTTTCTTTTAGGTTTACTTTATAAAAGCCTAATTTCAATATTTTTTTAATATGTTATTTATTTTGTACTTTTTTGTTCTGAAAATATTAAAATTTCGTAATTTGCACTCTTAAATACCCTCAGATTCAGATTTTCAGTCCAATCTTCAAAAAAGACACATTTGGTAGTATGAATGATATGTTTTTAAATGTTGACTTAAATTTATTCTTCGCAAACCAAACCCCGCCACCTTAATTTTTGTTAAATTTTATTCTCGTGCGCAGTTCGCATGCCAATTTTGAGGTCAATTGATTAAATGGAGGTGTGTGAAAAATTCATTACAAAATTTCGACCAAGCAAGTGTAGTGAAGCTAATAAAAGTGTGATAAAAATGTTCTTTTCTGTTGTGTAATAATTATTTTTCGATTCTTTCTGCATATACATTACTATAGCTGCAAATTAAAATATCTTGAAAACCTAGTTGATTTGTGGGTGAAATTATAATGTATTTAAACCAAGGTATACTGAATAAAATTATACAAAAATTAAAGAGACATACAGCTCCACGCGGACCTGTCTTGTTGTTTGCTGTATTTTAAATTAGAGGCAAACTAACCCGAAATAAACGGAACAAAAGAAAGTAATTAAATATAACCGCACTAAGCCAACCGTCTAGCCCCTGGACAACTTCGTAAATTAAACAGACGATTTAAATCGATTTTCTCTTCCCTTAGAGTCTTGATTTAATTATTAACTTTAACTTGCGTTTATGCCAATCGCCATTTCGGGGAAAAGGTCTCATATTTAATTCGTTCAGAAAATGACGTTTATAATTTTTCGGTCATCAAGTCTTAAAATGTCGATTTTTAAATGTCAGTATCTCCAAAACAAGTGAATCTGGGTAAAAGATATATCACTAGAATCTTGAGAAGAATTCAAAAATGAAATACACACAGTCACAGACATCAAAGTCTGAGAAAACAAAGGAAAAGTTTTCCTGTTTTATTTAATATAGTTTAATAGCAATAAATTATCAAAATCATAAAATTTTATTTAAATACTTAGTCGAATAAAAATAATGACATAGCTCTAATATTTTAAAAAAATACTCGACTTAGATACCAACTGGAAATTTTGAGTCACGAACACAAAAAATGCGTTTAGTGTTTTATTGTAGTGTGCCAATTTTAAACATTTCACTGGTTTACAAATAAAAGGGAAAGAGGGTGCTAAAGAGCAGCAATGTAGAGTAACTGTTTATTTTGGAGTTTGGTTAATATTAAATAAGTGGTAACTCACAAAGACAAACAAACAAGCGTCTATCTATCGCATTTTATGACCGCCAGAATTTTCTTTGCTCGTTTGGCATTGTTTTCGGGGTATACCACTGAAATTGCATGATGTTTTCATCATCATGTGTCATGTTATACTGATGACTATATCAGTCTTAAAGTTAGAAAATTGCATTAAATAGATTCCTAACATTATGCAAAACATTAATACATACAGGATTGCTACAAAAGTCGGTTTGAAAACTTACACACAAGGAATGTGAAAAGCCTGTTTATTCCATAAAACAATACAAAAGTAAACATTATTTTGTCTGTATAAGAAGTATTTAAATTAATTATTAAAATAAATAAATAAAACAAATATTTTTCTACAAATACATTGATAAACTGACATTTGGACCACGTGGTTATTTAGAATAACAAGTTTGGAAATAGCAAATTTCACATGAGGGTTACATACAATAAATACAATACAATAATATATTACGGTTTTATAGTTTACAAATAAATAGGTTTTTAGAGACAATTACATTATTCTAGATATCGATAAAGTATACTATTGAATGCACACTTGTAATATTGTCTACCACGGAATGGAAAATTTCGCTAGACCATTTATTGGCCTGTATTGAAATTTTTCGTTCCTTAGCATAGTATGGCAGTAAACCCAAATGTTTTACAATTTAATCTTAGCCTAATATATATTTATCAGAAAATAACAAATATTCTATAAGAGCACATGAGAGATAAATAAAAAAACACAAACATCGAAAACAACAGACTGGGGTTGTGGCTGAATAAATCAAACGAAAAAAAAGGTTTAGTTTTAATAAAGGTTAATTTATTTAAGCAATATGTAAAAGTTTTTACTAGCGTTTCATTAACTTTTTAAAATTGTCATAGTTGTGAATGATAAAATTTTTTATTTCAAAATTTAGCCCTTTTTTGTATTCGTTTTTTCCGATTTTCACCCTCAGATTTAAAGGTACCATTTTAAGAAACTTAGGAAGCAAAAATAGTATGTTTTTTTGTAAATGTGATTTATTGAAAAAGTGTGACTGTAAATCATTATTTCTTTTAAAGCGAGTACTGTAATGATAGTCTAGTTCTCCAAAGATGTGCTTAATTTTTTTATAGAAAAAAAGGCTTGCACTTACAAAAAGCCCTCTAAAATTTAAGACATTAAATTCAGAATAAAGGCTTACTGTAGGATATTGATTGTTTTTATTTAGTATTATTTTCAGAATTTTGTTTTGACGTACTTTTAAAACTTGTAGTGCATTATCATTAAGACTTCCCCAAATTACTATGCAATACCTTAAAATTGATTCAACTAGTGAGCTGTAGACTATCCTTATTGTTTTTTCATCCAAGATATTCCGAAGTTTTTTGGCGGTTTCAATAGCATGTTCATTCCAGCGGAGATGCTGATCAAGGTACAGCCCTAAATATTTAATTTTATCAGTTTTCTGAATATACGGACAAGTACAGTTATTACTTAATAATTTACATGATGGGTCATGGATTTTAATGTAATTTTTTTTTGGTTGATCGGAAGCTGTCAAAGAGAATGTTATAAATTTCGTTTTTAGTATATTTAGACTAATTTTGTTATCACATATCCAGTTATGAATTACTCTAAGACCTTGTTCTGCTTTTAAGAATACACCCTCCCAACTGTCGCCCGTAAATATCACTGCAGTATCATCAGCATAACAAATAACTGAGTCTTCCTTTATTACTGTTCCTAATTCATTTACATAAACTAAAAATAGAATAGGTCCTAAGACTGTCCCTTGAGGAACTCCAGAACTTACGACCGTTCCAGTGCTTAAGGTATCGTTACATCGCACTCTTTGTATTCTATTTTCTAAATAGAACTTAAAAAGTTCTAGCACATGCCCTCTCACTCCGACACTTTCCAATTTCCTTAGCAGCAAGGAATGGGAAACTGTGTCAAAGGCTTTAGCAAAGTCCATGTAGACTGTAAGACATTTTTTATTTTGTTGCATTTTTGATATAATTTCATGAAACCAAAAAAATATCGCATCATCCGTACTTCTATTCCGTCTAAAACCAAATTGTTCAGTAAAAAGAACATTCTGAGAATCAAAAAAATCAACTAGGCGTGTCTTTACACATTTTTCCCATAATTTTGAAAAGTTGCTTAAAAGAGATATTGGTCTGTAATTTGTCATTTGGTATGGGTCTCCATTTTTAAAAATAGGAACAACTATAGCGGTTTTCCATTCTACAGGTATCCTGGAACTTGTAAAGGTTAAATTAATTATATGGACTAAAGGCTTTAAGATATACATATGGATTGTTTTAATTAATCTTACAGTTATACCATCCTCATCAGGGGAAGAGTCTGATTTTAAGGATTTGATGTATAAAATAAGTTCTTTTTCGTTTATTGGTTTTAAAAAAAGGGTTTTGTTTAAATTATGTTTTGTTTTATATTGCTGGTTTTTAGAAATAATTTTGTTAGCCATTGTCTCTCCTATTTTTGCAAAAAAGTTATTAAAAAGTTCAGATGTTTGTTCTTTGTTTTTTACTATATTACCAGTTTCGTCTTTAATTAATATCTCGCCTTTTTCACTATTTTTATTTACTACTTGGTTAATAACTTCCCATACTCTTTTATAGTTTTTACCTGCGTCCTGAATTTTTGTTTTATAATATTGGAATTTAGTTTTACGGATTAAGTAGTTCCTGTATTGTTTATACTGTTCCTCTTTTTCAACTCTAAAGTTTTTTAATAATTTTTGTTTTAAATAATCCCTATGTTTAATAGAATTTATTAACCCCAGAGAAATCCAAGGTTTGATTTTTCTATATTTTTGTTTAATGATCAAAGTGTTTGTAGATATTACGCGCCTTCCAAACCAGACTTTGTTTTATTTTGCAATCATAAATACGTCTTTCCGATACACAAAGAAGTGTCGTATTGGTCCTCTTTCGACACTAATTTTTTTCTCTACAAAGTTGGCGATGCTAAGTCAGGGACACCTCGAATATGAAACCGCTCCCTTCTCAAAATTAGAAAACAAAAATGGTGCGCATGCAATTGGCGCTTTTGCCATGCATTCTCACCAACTTGAAAATGTTCAATAGTGAATATGTTTTTTAAAGAGAATGCCTTTTTAAAATTTAATTTAATGCATAAAATAGAAACAATAGTATAAAGGTACTCGTTGTATAAGACATTTCATCTCACTCGCCCTTTAGAAGACTCGCCATCACGTTTTATAAAATTAGTATTTTATATACTGTTCTATAATTTGGCGTGCGAATCTGAGGCTATGAAAAGAATGCAAGTATCTATGGAAACGGTGCATTACTCATGGGTGATTCGCTAAAACCCTACATATCCATAGAAACGGCCTGCTTTTGATAAACCTCCCTCTTTCTTCGGGGCTTTAGATCCGCGCGGCATACTATACGACTACCATGAACATTGAAAACGTTCAAAAAACATCCAGAAAAAAAGGGAAAAAAACTACTTTCGCACGGCCCAAATTCGTCATTAGTCCAGCAGTGTAAATTCATTAATATATCGATAAGGTTGTCGGTTGGATGCATGCTTCTCAACATCCCTAAGAGCACTGAATATATGTAATCGCAATTCCTGAATAGTATTGTTCTTATTTTTGTAAATTATATTCTTTAAAAAAAACCTAGAAAAAAAATTAATGAGGTAAGGTCAGGCGACCTAGGTCGCCACCTTACCGATCCATTCGTACCCCACCACTTATTAGGAAAATGTCGATCTAGAAACTCAGCTAGTCTTCAGGCATTATAGCTTGGGACGCCATCTTGTTGCAAGTAACTTTTATTCATGTCTTAAAGATTCGGTATCAGATTTTCTTCCAAAATTTCAATATTTCAATATAGGAAACACTACACATTAAATCCAAAACGACCCTTTAATGTTCGATCGACGGTAATATGTGGATTTTTTTCATTAGCCCAATACAAATTATTATAGCAATTGAATATTCCATTGCTAGATATGCGTACTTCATCTCTCTATATTACTTTTCAGAAGAAATTATTGTCCCCCTGGCCATTGTCCAAATATCATAAGCAAAATTGCCGTCTACGTTCTGCGCCCCCTGGATGTAAAGTTTGAATTTTCCTATCACAATACTGACGAAATTTGCGTTTCTTCAATATCTTCTTAATTTTTTAAAAATATGCGATTGTGTTGATTTCTTCTATTTCATCAGTTTCCTTCTGAAAGTACTCATGCAGCTTAAGATTTTTCTCCAGTCGTTTAAAAATATGGGCATGGAGCTGCCGTCTTTCTGGGTACTTTGTAAAATATAGTTCCGACGCAGCAATATTATTTTTATCAGACTCAATGTTACACTCTATCGTATTGAATTTTTGCATATTATCGTATGCCATGTTCGCGGATTTTATCGGAATATGTGTAACTCAAATTTTTGACTGTCTCAGTATTAGAAACGGTGGCGTCAAACAATTGTTGCCAAAGCTTACTCCATATAAGTAAGTTTAAATGCCCCTGCGTGAGCTCAATTGCTTGTTTTACATTTTATGCTTTTAAAAGTGCCATTTTGTTATAGGAATGGCACTTATTATTCAGATTAATTCAGAGAGGTTCTGGGGAAAATGAAATATACATAAGCAGGGAAGGTAAAAATCTAAAATCCCAAAAAATGAGTGAAGTAGGTTTTGTTTTCGATTTATTCAATTATTTTATTAAAGGTACTATTAAATTAGGCGTAATATATTCAGATATGTTATCAACTGGTTTTTGTAGATATCAAACATAAAGCTTAATCAGTCGTCTCTAAAGATATAAATAAAAAGTTCAGTTGCTATGTTTAACCCAGTCACATAGAAAATATAATGAAAAAATTATTATATTTAATAAAACATTATTTTGCAAAAACTCAAACACTAAGTGTTTGGTATCATCGGAAAGGTAATTTAATTTCTAATCGACAAAAAAAACATATACAGGGTGCCTCACTGAAAAAAAAACTTTGTCATATTTCAAAAGCTCGCACAGATAGAAAAAAAGTAAGAACACCACTGAATGTTACGTAAAAAGCTCCATAAATCACCAATTTAATTTTTTACATCCCCTAGCTTAATAACGAGTCCAGTTAGACATGATCAGTAAGCACGGTTAGAGTTCATTTGTAAATCGAACTCTAAAATGTGCAATCGGTTTTCATGTAGCACCTACAGTTTTGTCAGATTCCCCTAGTATCAAAAATGCGACATGCTGTTCATTGTCAAAGGTTGAAACGCATGAAATCCATACGAACGAATTAAGTAAGAATTGATGGATAATTTGGATGAAATATTCAGCAATTCGTTGATTCGCCAATGCGTTTATGCATGTAAAGTGACGAATCGAACCGAATAGTGAGTAGCGAGCTTAAATGATGCACAGTGATGAAATTTTCTTGAGTTCGTTGATATGCCAATTCGTTAATGCATGCGAAGTGACGAATAGTGAGCAGCGGGCTTTACCGTATGCTTGTATTCTACTTTCTAATTCCTTATATATTTCAAACGCGCCATAAATTACAATTTTTCAGAGGTTGCATTTGAAACGTACAAATATTTTTAATAAAAAAACATAAAACAAGAGGAAACAAACACACGGTAACCCGGAAATCGAAAATCATAGCCTAATCGAGTCAGGTTTTTGGCAAGGTTGTTAGAGCTTTCCTGCTGTCTGTTACCGAAAATATATTACTGTATGAATTGAATATGAAGTGGGGTGCATTTTTCACAGGGGACCAATTTTGACCATTTTCTTAATGTATGATCTTAGAATGTTTTCATAGCGCTTTTAGAAAAAAAAGTCACCGATCTTTTAATAGGCTACTAGAATATAGTTCTTTTGTTTACCCAGAAATAAAGTTAATTCGACGTAGTCTAACTTCAATCTTAAAGAAACGATTAGATAAACATAAGTTAATATAAAACTGAATTTAGGTTTTAATTAATGGAATATACTCCGAATTTTTAAAATTCAATTTTTTTCCTTTACAGAGTCAGAATCGGGTTCAGCCTCAGCTTCTGCTTCAGGAGGATCCGATGGCTCTGGGTCTGGCTCAGAAGCAGGCATCGAAGGGGATCCAAATCTACCCTATCCAGGAATAGCGCCTATAGCTTTACGATATCTGTCACAGACGACCCGACCAAGAAGTTGGTGTTTAGCTCTCATCTCAAATCCATATCCTTTTATTTTGCTATTGTCTAAATGCTTTTTTTGGAGTAAAGCTATATTCTGTATATAACAAATATATATATATATATATTAATTTAATACTATCGAAAATATTGGTGTGTTATCGGACACTGACATAAAAAATAGGTCTAGGTTATATTCATTGTTTTTTAATTTTTTGAGAATATACTATACAAAGGAATGGCACAAGTTATTTAATATTTTATTATTTTGTCGACGTAATAAGGAAACATTTTATTACTGCACTGTATCTTGCAGACTACACGTTGAGCCAGTGTTAAAAGTTGTATATTCTCATTTATTATATTTTTGCATAGACATATTTCAGACATCCCAATTTATTTTAAAACCCATCTTCATATATTTTATCTTAATATCAAAATTAATATTCGAAGATTTCTTTCATATTTATACAGAGTAACACATTACTTAGTGCATATTATATTTTAATTTAATAAAACTATTGTGCAATAAATTAATGCTTTATCTGCTAATTAGAAAATAGAAAACAAAATTCCTATTATTAAAATAAATTATTAGTAGCACTAATTTATACAGGCAAATATAAACATTAACAAACTAAAATAATTGTTTAATGTTTTTTAACGTGACAGTATTTTCAGATTACTAATAATACTTTTATACTGTATATAATCATAATACCTAAAGACATAAGCAAACGTTTTTACTCTAAGCTGTGAAATGTCTTTTCTCTAGATATCAGATACTAACTCATTAATCAAAACAACTAGCCAATTTTATGGATTTTTTTCTTGTGAACTGTGGACCTTATCATAAGGTGCATGGTTTGTTTGTTAATACTTACCTTATATTGTTCACTTTTACAAAAATAATTTATTGTTACATATATGTTTGTAAAAATATTCATGCTGGTTAGAAAAATGACACAGATTTATTGGTATATCAAGATAGATTTTGCTGGTATCTACAAAAATGTAAAGGAGGAGAAAAATAGGGGAGGGATGATAATAGCTAAACCAGATGTTTTTTAAGGAAATACAATTTGCTTAAAGAGGCTCTCATTATTTGCTTACATCAATATTTATATTAAGTCTAACGTATTCCTCTCCTCAGAAAAATAAGATGTTCTGAAGGCGGTTTGACAATTTCAAGGCTAATTGCGATGAATTACGAAAAATAACATTTTTATTATAATGAACCTTGCAGCGCTATTTCCAGCTGGTCAACAATTTCTAACTGACTATCTAATATCCTTAGTGCAGTATCCATTTTAAAGCTTTAGTCAGTTTCTATGTTTCTGATTGTAATTGTTCACAAAGTGCGAGGGCTCTGTAAACCAAATAACTAATAACTGATTGCATCTGTGCCGGTTGATGATGTAAAATTGCATTTAGGTATCTGATTATATGGGTTGGTTTTTTTATACATAGTGTCCTAAGGAAACCATTTCCTTTGTTCAAGGGCATTTAGAAAGGGAATCCTGCCTTGAGATTCAATTTCCATTGAAAATTTTATATTAGTTTGTTGCTAATTCAGATGATCAAGAAATATAGGGAGGGAGATTTTTTGGACCATGATGCCATATGACAAAAGTGTCGTTTACATATCTGAACCACGATTTTGGCTTTAATGGAGACGGTTATAAGGCTTCTTCCTCAAAAGCCTCCATAAAGTTATTGATCTGATATGAATCAGATCTAAAAGTAGGTTGTCAAAATTACCATGATGATTAGGTCTGATATTATTGAAATTGTATCATTATTACGCATATTCGTATATAGCGATTCTACATCGAAACGGACTAAGATATCTTTTGAATCTAATTGGATTGCTATTAGTTTTTCAACAAAATGTGTATAGTTTCTAATATAATAAGGTGTTTGTCCTGAAAATTTGTTAAAAATATTTGAAAGATATTTACCGATTTTGTAACATTCTTCTCTTCTGGTGGCACATTGGATGCGTTTATAAAGTTGGTTATTCATGTTTCGATTTTGTTTGTCGTGTCTGTTTGGATTCTGTCTTAGGATAGATCCCTTGCAATAATGGTTATTTGGATTGCTAGACAAAGCTTTTTGAATAGATTCGTTCCAAGCCAAATGGGTTTTGATGAATAAACATAGTCGCGTATTTACATTAATTGCTTCTTGGGTAAACCGAAATTATTTTTGGTGAAAAAAGTAAGACCAGTTTGACGAGCCAATGAATATATCTCATTTTTAGGTTTGATACACGAATCTGAGGCTATGAAAATAATGCGAGTCACTATGGATTACTGGCGCATTACTCACTGGCGATTGGTTAAAACTCTGTATATCCATGGATACGACTTTTTTTTAACAAACTTTTTCTTTTCGTCGCGATTTCAGATTCGTGCAGCATACATATATGACTTTACAAGCACCTTCATGAACTTAATAAGGGTAAGAATTAACAATTTTTTCGAAATTAAATAATTTATGTTTTTTATATTATTAAGAAGACGGGGCTCTCTATAACAGACGTCAGAGTGGATTAAATATCAGAATAGGGATAAATGAATTACATGAAAACTAGCTTGCAGCTGTATTTTTGAGTTGATATATGATGATGAAAACTATCATCTTTATCTGTATTATTATGAGTAGTAGCTCCAAACACATAAGGACACTATTAAAATGAAAAGCATCAAAGTACCTAAAAATATTATTCCAGCGTTGAATAAAAAAACATGTGTCATATCCTTGGATATTATAATTAAATGTAGGGTGTTAATTGGTTCATGTGTAAAATTAGAAGTCAAATTCTTTTACCTGAATTAATAAAAGTAGTACTGATACTAAAAAATGGAAGTAGTAAAAGCATAAACTCATTAAAAAGCATTAAATTTCATAAATTATTAAACATAATTTGTTGGTTTCCGTGTATAAAATAGTATAACCAGTAACTTATTATAATAACAGGATTTTTGTTTTCTATGCCTTAATTAGCATAATAGCAGACTGAGCTTTAATTTACTTCATAATATTTTTAACAAAGTAAAAATAATGTACAAGCCATAATGATTCACCCTGTATGTAAAAATATCTGAGAATACTACTTTAGGTATTATGATGGACAATTCTATAATAAAATAGGTTTAAAAGCAATTTGTGATGCCTGAAATATATCTATGCAAAAATTATAATATTGAAAATATACAACTTTGGCCTTCGATTTCTGATTCACCCTGTAGCTTGTGGGGTATGACCAATAGCATAAAAGTGTCGACATCATGTTAAAATATTAAAGAAAGTTTCACAAAATACAAATTTGTGCTATGCCCAACTTAATATCCGGTTATTAATTAACCAAAATGAATCCATTTTAAACACTTATTATTTTTTACTAATTTTATACTCCAAGAGGGCAATATTTAGGAGTTCCCGCGCAATACTGGACGGACTGACTAATGATTAATTAAGGAAGTTGAAGTCATCCTTTTTTAAGGTAAGAATCAACATTTTTTATTTTTAATAGAAATCTATATTTTAATTAAATGTTTAATTAAACCATATTTTTAAAAATATTAGGCATTGCGAAGAAGTTTTATACATCTAATTTTTTTCTTTATTTATGGTTACATGAACAAAAATAGGCATATATATATATATATATATATATATATATATATATATATATATATATATATATATATACAGATATTTCCAAGTACGTAATATATTTAAGATATTATTTGAACGACGTGTATCAAGCTGACAAAAAGGCGCTTATTTAATAAAGTCAATCTTCTATCCGAGTGTGTTAATATAATATAAATTCCATCTAAAGTTTTGTATACTTATATGACACTCCCGCTTTTCTCCTTTGTATGAAAATAGAAGGGGCATATAAAATTTACGTCGCCCAAAGGGCTTTAAAAATTCAATTTAGGATATAAGATTTACATTTTAGGACAAATTTTGCGTTCTGGAGAAACGTTATTACATTTTTTTTCTTCCATTATTATCGCTATTAATCAGAGTGTCGATTGATTTGAACCAGATAATTTTTGCAAAGTTTTGTAAAACAAATACTTACCAAAAATTGTCAATTTTAGTTACATTTTGTGTTTGTTTATACGGCACTATTGGTGGTTTCACTCTAAAACTGAGTGGTCTTAGTGTAAAAACTGAGCTTTTTAAAAACCTTCTGAGATGCTAGAGAGCCCGTTAGTCGATACCAAAACGCATCTACCTTAAGCTCTCATTATCCTGAAGAAATATACTATTAATATACATGTGACAAGAACTTATTGAGTTAAGAAACGCCATTTTACAAACTGACTTTAAAATAGAACATTTAGACCAGAAATTAAAATTATTACAAAAATCCAAATTTAAAGAATTTTCCTTTAGTAGCTATTGAAGTGGTTAAACTCGGCTGGATAACGATTTCACCTGGAGATAAACACCAAACTGGCTCTTAACTCTAAACTTTACATATAAATATTCTGTTAATAAAAGATACTAATTCAAATAATAAACCATTTAATCATAATAATATCACCCTATATAGTTATAAATAATATATATATATATATATATATATATATATATATATATATAAATTTATTGTTTTAAACCTATTTTTGCGAATTTTGTTAAAAAACGACATGCCAATACTTCGACATAATTATTTAAATTATTTTATTTATGCACATTCAACAGCCGATGCCAACTACTTACAGACCTACAATTAACATCCAGAAACCTTATTTAGAAAAAATAAATTTCTTTATTTTATAGAACAGAGTAATATCACATGAATTTGTGTGTTTGTGGAAGGTCGTTGCCTTCAGTCGTCCTTATTATTGTATGTTTTCGAAATATTGGTGTTGTTTTAATGTCGGTACTTGTTAATTGTCTGACTCCTGTCTCTGTACTTTCACAAGTAAGTCTTTTTACTTTATTTGTAATTATTTGACAACTTTTATATATAATTTTATAACCTGTAGTGTCAGTCCTGATGATGGTATAGGTTGACCGAAAGCGCTTGACGTTTTTATAATAAATATTTTTATACCGAACTTTTTTATTTCCATTTGTATTATAATGGCTACTACACCCCCTGTATAGTAGCCATTTCTACATACCAGTCATGTTCGCAGACCTTGACTGGGAGGAAACAACTAGTATCTCAATATATAAGAAGGGAAATAAATTAATATCAGTACAATCTTTGCCATTCAATATGCACGAAGTGAATTGGCCAGTTCTCAAAAAGAGATACAAAATTCTTCCCTCTAACTACAGACCGATATCCCTATCCCAAATTACTGATGATTTTTTAAATTGCCTTGAAAGATATAAACTTATCCACTAGAGGCAATGCAGCTTCCGCCATCAAAGATTCACAGCAGATCTTTTTACCTTCGTAACTCACATCTGGAATAAGTCCATGAATTCCACGCAGAAGCCCAAATTATTGGGTCTCTAGACATATCCAAATCATTTGGTCAAGTGTGGCATGACGCACTTCTTAACAAACTTCCTTCATATGGTTTTCCTCCAAAACTTTGTACTTAAATTGTCAGTTTTTTTTCCAACACAAGTATTTGTATTGTGATTTATGGCCATTCATCAAACTTTCATCAAATCGATGCAGGCATTCTACAGAGCTCACTGTTGACGCATACTCTATTACTCCTGCGCATAAATGATCTTCTTTCTTCTACAAGTTATCAAATTCACAGCTATGCTTACAATAGTACACTCCACTCCAATATACAATTTCCCAAACCTGTCTCCAAAACTGAAATTAATGATACATTTTATCCTTAATTCTCATTAAAAACGTAGGATGGGGAGCAAAGAACCTTGTCCAGTTTAAAGCTACTAACATATCCGTTTTCATGTTTATTATTTCCCAATACCCACACCATTCAGATGAATGATCATATGCTTGAAGCCAAAGATTCCTTTAGCCTCGTTGGTATTACTTTTCAGAAAGATCTTCGCAGGCCAGCTTGTATTCCTTTACACTTCACAAATCAGACCTAGCCTTAAATATTGCTTGCACATATGGAGGAACAACTCTCCTTTAATCGTTAATATCCTTGACTCTGCCCAAACAAGAATTACTGGGCTCATTGATCAGCTATAGATTACAAGGAAGCTTGCATCACTAGAGTATCATTGAATTGTGGGCGATCTGTTTCTGTTTTACAGATACTGCCAGTGATTCTCTTCTGATGAATTATAATCCATTATGCCTTCTTTAGTCATTCCTGCCAGGGAGATACGAGTCTTTAAATCCCGCATCAGGAAATTATCCCTATCTTCATTTAAACAAACCACGGTATCGTGGTGTGCACATAGATGACAATAAATATAATCGAACAAAATGGCGCCCAATAAAAGTGTTTGAAAAGTCAGTTTATATGTGTTAATAAATGATTATGTGCGGAATTAAATTAGGTCGCCCATCACTATTCGTAATAAAAGGAAAAATTCATAACAAGGGAAGTTCCGGGTAAGGGAAATTGGCCGATTTTTTAAATTTGCGGAGTGTTTGACAATGATAGCTTTGGCTAGTTCAAAGAGCTATAAGGAAAAACATTGTCCCGGTTTCTAATTTTCCAAAGGTCCGGCTTAAAATTGTGCCTTCTTACCAAGAAAACTGTTTTCTAATTTAAACACAGAAAGAAAATTTGTGCTCAATTTTAACTTTTGCTCACATGTCAGGCGAAGTTCGCGATAATTTGCGAAAATTGTTTTTTACAAGCCCAAATAGTGATTAAAACTGTCTGATCGATATTCAAACTTCAATCCGTAAGCAAGGATGGAATGTTCAAAAAAAAGTTCATCTCGTCCGGAGTCGAGAAGCACGGGCGAGTATCAAATTAAGTACTCCGTTTTATTTAACTAAGCTGGTATAACATTTTAAAGTTGTTAAAAGTAGATAATTAATTTCGCAAAACCTATTAAATTAAAGAGCAGTTGATAAGTCATACTTTTTATACTTTACCCGTTTAATATTTTCAGTTTAGTACTTCACGATGGAAGCGTAATCCATTAATTTATTTTTATATTCATATACATCCGAGATGTTTTCTTAAAATATTTATGAGAAAAACATTTCTAAATAATGTAATTTGAGATAAAAATGTTTTAAATTAATGTTTTATCAAAACGCCTTCTTGGTTAGCAAAAAGTTTTGAGAAAGTTGTTTTAAAAATGTAACTATTTATCACCCACCTATCCTGTTCCTTTTCCTATCTACTCCCCCCTCAAAAAATAAATACGATATCAGGTTCACGATATTCCTATTTTGTTTATTTACTTACTAGGTTAATGGTACAAGAACAACAATCTTTCGTCTAACAGCAAATAAAAATATTTATTACCATTAACTTACTGTTAATATCAAATAATGTTTGTTAATATTTAATCGGTTTTTACAAAGATTACTGAACCCCCTTCCCTTCTTATATAAAGATATCTATTATTTTATATAATATAGTTATTGACCACAGGTTGGCCTTGTATGGAAGGTCAGTTTCCCATACCACCACACATTTTTGTCACTAATTTTCAAACCTTTTCATTACAATTTACGAGCCAACATTCTTTCAAAATATTTTATTGACCTTTATTAATTTTATATAGGCACATTAAATTATAACACATCTCTGTTCAGCTAGTTCCTTTGTCTACTTTCCCGCAAGGACTTGCTTTGATTTTTCATACTTCTAGTATTGTTTTAATTTCATTTAAAATTTATGCTAGGATTAATAACAGTATATTTGTTTTTGTCATTACTCGCCAATTGTTTGAAAGGTACTTTTTATTGATTTATTTTTCTCGGCTCTCTCAATCTATCCATACAGTCTTTGTTTTTGTTTTGATCTAAACCTGTTATTAGTGTCGCTTTTCTGCTTAAACTGTAAAAGATAGTCTTATTTTTGACTCACATCTACACAGGTTTTTGCACCTTTTCAGTCTTTTATTTCCAATGTATTTACTTATTATTACTTAACAGACCTCTTCAACCAAGGTTGCCAAGTCAGTCTTCAACAGCTTGTCTTTGAACACTGTCTTTCTCTCGCTATGACGTCACGCCGGGGTTGGTTTCCAATCAGATTTGTAATCAATTTCTATTGGTTTGTTTTTCTGTTTTCACAAGTTTACAATTTATTCTATATTTAAATTTCTATTTTGGTTATACTCATTAAGATAATTTGTCAAATTTTAACAATTTGTCAATTGTACATAAGGATTTCAATATCATAATACTTTTTTTGAACAGTTGTAGTAACTTTAATTCTATATAAATAACTCCATCGGCTGTCGATTTTCTTTTTGCTTTTTGTAAAAGAGATCTCCCATTTCATTGTTTCATCATGCCTACATAAACTATGGCTGCTTTTTAAGCAATAAATTAAAATTTTTAAAATGTAATTTGGTCTTTGTCAACTTTTGTTTTGTCTTTGTTACATGTTAAAAGTTTTTAAGTACAAGTGTGAAGTATAGTGGGATTCAGGACTATGATATCAAAACCAAAATTATATTCTTCTCAACGGTTCGTCTACTTTATTGAGACTTTGTCAAGGATCTGTAAATAACAGAAAAGGCACAAATACTCAAAAGAGATCTTACAAATCTTGATGAAAATCTAACATAGGAAAATGGGGAGAATTAATACATAAAATGTATACAAAATAACTCACCAATATTGTCTATGGTTCCAAACACCCAAAAAAAAACTAAAAATCACATGGGAACGACACATATACACCTAACTTAACAGTACCAAACCACAAGGGATCCATAATAAAACAGAATTTTTGACTACTGATATCTTTGTCCTTAATGTATTCATCTTAATAATGTAAAATTGGAATCCATGGAGTAGGGTGTCGGTACGATATGGGTATTTATCACCAATAACGTGCATAATAAACTGCGCTAGTCGTGTTAAAGAACCATACACAATATTGTCTCATTACGATATTAAGTCATGGTTAGTATTAAATTGGTAAATAACTAACACACAATTTTAACATACAAAAAAAAATCGACAAAGTTACACACTACGGATTGCAATACATATTTATCTTATATTTTAATAATATTTTTTATTTCTTACGATTTCATATATTATGTTAATACTACAATGTTTTTTATGACACAGGTAGTAATGTTTCTTTTGTATTTGTGTAAAACCCCTGAATAGATATTGCTTAAATTGCATGTGCCGGTTCTAAAGTTTACTGTGTTAGTTATGTTAATGTATATCATTTCGCTAATATCTCTTTTGTATTGTTTTGACTCTCTTTCTAATAGAACAGTATTCTCAACGGCAAAACTGTGGCCTGAGGAAAAACAGTGGCTACTGAGCGCTGTGGATTCAGACCTATTTATTCTCTCACAGTCAGTCTAATGCTGTTTTACTATTTCAGACAAATACTGTTTAGTTTGACCAATATAAAATGTATTTGTACATTAGATACATGATATGTGGTAAACCAGTTCTGAGTCTTTCCACTCTGGTAATCTGTCTTTTAATTTTGAAAATAAACTATTAACTGTTTTTATATTGTAAAAGGCAAGCTAACCATTTGTACCCCTTAAACATCGTTGTAGTTTATTTGAAAGATGCGGAATAAATGGAAATTTGTAGTATCTGGGCACCGCCTCAATATTATATTTACCTCTATTTTTATTTGAATTTTTTTGTATTAAATTTTTTAGTGATTCTATTCATAAAGTTTGAAGGATAGTTGCTATTTCTTAAAGATAATTTAATTTTATTTAAGCCGTTAGGATGAAATGATTTATCAGATAATGTAAAGGACCAGAGTTCGTAGGCTTTATATACCAATTCGTTATCATCCCGCCTGTATACCATCCTGTCTAAAAAGGGAATTTGTCCATTCTGTTCTACTTCAAGTATAAACTGTATTTTGGAATGGAAATTATTAAATACAGGTAAAATATCGCGAAGACGACCTACCGGAAACGCCAGTAAAGTCAGTACAGCTTGATGAACGAGATGTCAAAATCTATACGTTGACTCACAATCGCAAATACTTCATACATCATAATGTTAGCAATAGATGTGCTGGCAGGATTGCCCATGGCACTGCCCTCTACTTGAGAATAAAATTGGTCATTAAATAAAAAGTAGCTACTCTCAAAACAAAAATCTATCATCCTTAAAAATAGATGTTTTGGAATGTCAGTGTAGGCTTTAATACATGACCACTGTTTTGTAATGTAATTGAACTGGGGAATCGAACAAACTCAAAAGAAGTTTTAATATTATAGTGAAATGTCAATGTCAACATGCAAACTATATCATAAACCAAGACGGCAATGCTGTAGCTTGGAGAGTGAATACAACTGACAACAGGTCGTAGTTTAACACATTATTTCTGTATCTTTCTCATTCCATACAATCTTGGAGGAACTGAGTAATGTTTTTTTAACGTTCTCACTTTATGTTCAGGAATGGAGTCGGACTGCTTCAATCCGTCTACTAACTTGTTGGATTTTGTTTGAAATATTCTTGTTGGGTCGCGTGAGATTATTTATATAAAAAAGTTTTTAAGTACATTAATTTTAGTACCGTTCATCTTTCCTGTTCACTGACGAATAAGTATATCGTTTGATTCAACCTTTTCCTTTTCTTTTCGGCGTTTTGGCCTTGTCCACCACTTGTCATCTTTATAATTGAAGGGTTTTATTACTACATGTACATATTTGTAGGTAGCATTGATGATGACTAGTTTGTCGAAAGGGTTCTGTTATAATTTTGGATTTCGATAATACACACGTTATATAGACGATCTTTTGTTTCATTATTTATTAATTTACAAATTGACAGCTAAGTAGAATGAAAAACCATTAAAAAAGAAACCTTCATTCACATCTGTGTCCTTTGTTTAGATATGTGGTCGTTTTCCATATTCGATTTATTTGTCGATGATACAGCTGTCACAGGTACGTTAAAGCAGCCCAAAGTCATTAAATCTAGACTACATACAGCTATTCTTGGTAAGTAGATGTTACGTTGGAAAATCCTCGTCAATCCAACGAAAATTAGAAGTACTTTTTATTGTCTCGAGAGACTCTTTCTGGGAAATGTGTAACATTTCAGGAGCAAAGAAGATTAAATAGTTGGATTTAATTTTTGACAAAAGACTAAACTGGAAATACAAACAAAATACTTCATTCAGAAAGTAAATGGACAAATATACATCCACTGAAGTCCATTACCCAAAAGGAAAAGCAAATAGAGCCATAGGGTTAAAACTGTACTATACATTATACAAAACATTCATAAGATCTGTGCTTATACATAGGGGAGAACGAGGCTGGTTGTCACACAGGTTGATTGTCACAAACTTCGTAAATCCTCAATCGGTGTTCGCTTCGTGCGGTCTTGACATGAGTTTAAGCATTATTCCGACTTTACACCTTGGTCTCATGTCGACTGCTGTTAAGTGTGGTGCTTTAAAAACGTAAAAAATGATTTTCGTATCACGTCAGTAAATATTTGATAGTCAGTATTCTTAGCATAGCTTTATTGAATTAACTAATTAGTAATTTGCCTATGCTAATAGTAAAAAGCATTTGTCTAGCTGCATACAACTGTGAAGGGGATGCTTGTCACCAATCTCAAATTATAATAAGTTCTTAATAGCTTAATTAATTTAGATATCAATAATTTAACTTACAACAAATATTTATAAAATTTTATTAATTTCTAATTTAGTTATTTAAAAAAGCGAACTTACTGTTTTTTTTAAATATTGCACTATTTGTAGCCTTTCAATTTTTGTTTTAAATAAATGATTTATATACTATATCAATGTTATTCTCTATGTCAATCCCATTGATACACAGAAAAATAAAAAGGGCTAAATTGAGAACCAATCCATTAAAACTCTCTAACAGTTTAGACACTTAGATTCTGTCTCCATTTTTATTAACGACATAAGAATAGTTACAATATCGGCACTCCATGCTGCAAATACGCAGCTAGCACCAGGAAAATATAATGACATGCTGCGTTTCATGTGGAACATTATAATATATAGGTTTGCTTTAATACTTTTTTGATATCATGTATATATGTTGTTTTAGATTTTGAATATGTTGCATACTAATTGGTTAATATATTGTTGATATATATAATAGCTACACATATATTATTTTTGTCTTTATAAATGCGTTGACACCCAGTGCAGAAAATTTTAACACTTATGTTTTTTAAATGGAACACCCTGTATTAGGGTTCAGATCTCTTGTAGAAGATGCCTCGTGCAATCGGAGCCGAAGCGTCACCCGTCGGATAGTAATTCCAACTTGACATGGCCTAACCCCAAGAATCATGATTTCTTAACCCTGTATATTATTACCTCAAATAAAATATATTTTCTTTTTGATTTCAAAAATATATCCGTTGTTGATATTTGGATGAGCCGTTTTCGAAATATTTGAGTTTAAAGTATTAATGCATTAATCGTTCATTATATCAAAGCGGCCTGGAAAACAAACATCTGATTTTTATATTGGAGTTGTGCCATTTGGATACAGGTGAACTCATATTGTCATTTCTAGTTATTAAAAGAGCAATATAGACGTTTTTTATAATATGGGATATACCGAAGAACAGAAACATCAAATATTTCGACTCTTATTCCAATAATTATAATATATCAAGAGTTCAAAATGAATATCCTAGACTACTGATATCATTAGTTAGTAGATGCATTATGAAGTCTCAAGAGAAGAGAACTAAGTCTAGAAATTAACAGGAAGATTTGAATATCTTAGTTTTATTTGAAGGTAAAATTTTCTCTAAATTATTATTTTTAAATTCTCATTTTAGAAATTCCAGAAAGCACTACTCCTAACGCTGCATTATATTTTAATTGATCATGCAATACAAATTTTATATTATATTATAAATTTCACCCATATAAGTTCATGCCGGTACAGAATTTAAATGAAGAAAATATGAGGCAATGCTTGCGTTATTGCCAAGGAATCGTAAGGCATATCAGATAAAATGCTGATTTTTTTAGATAAGATAATTTTTACGGATGAAGCTTCTTTTACCACATCGGTAATGTTAAATAGAAACAATAAGCATTATTGGGCACCAGAAAATCCTCACAAAATACAGGCAGTAAAAGTACAGGGTCGTGGGGCAATGTATACTTGGTGCGGCATGTTGGGTAATAAAATTATTTTTGATGGAAATTTTAATGGTGAGAAATATTTAAATTTAATACAAAATGACGTATATAATCATCTAGAGAATATTCTAGTAGGTTGGTACAATAATCTTATTTGGCAACAAGATGGCGCAACGCGGCCCAATGTAGTGGAGGTTATCAAATATTTAAATAATTGCTATGATTTTTGGATTGGAAGGTCTGGCAAACTTAGACGACCGGCTAATATTCCCGATCTAACTCCACCAAATTTTTTTTTTGTTGGGATCTTTTTTAAAAAGGTCCACTACGACAGGCCCCAAAATATACTAGAATTAAGGCAAATGGTTGAAAAAGAAATATTTTTACCTAACAGAGACCATCCAGATTTTATTTCCAATTCTATTAATAGTAGATTCAACCATTTTCGTTTAATTTTAAAATATGATTATTAGTTTAATAATTATTATAATTACTATAATAAATAAATAATATTTTAGTAAGTAATTGACAAACGACAACAAATATTACGTTTCTATAGTAACCAATTGGTTTTGTTCTCGCCAGGCCTCCCTATCATGGCCAAATATCAAGAAAACTTAGAAGCCGCCTGGCATTATTAGAATAAAAAATGTTAAATCGTCAATAACTCAAAAACTATAATTTTTTGGAATATACAACTTTATACAAAATCACCCTTATTTTAAATGTTAAATAAGATAAAATTATAAAAATTGGGGGTTTCCATTTGAAAAAAGTAACTTTTAACGATTTTTTAAAATATATTTATAACGTCAGTTTTTGATCACCCTATATTTATTATAAAAATATTAGCACAGGCCACTAAAGTGGACCCTTTTGGACAAGAAAGCCACCCGCAAATAAATAATAGAGACTTCGATAAGCAGATATTTATAGTTATGTCTAGACCTGCAAACGTCATTCTTTACATAAAATTCAAAATCTCAAAAACAGTTCAACTTAGGTATAGATTATTATACATGAAATATACCTAGAATTTTTCGAGGAATCTAAAAATTCGATAATATATACTTTCTGAGAAATCGGTCGCCGCAATTCGTCATGGGACATCCTGTATATCACAATTGCACAATATTAAGATTAACCTAAAAAGAGTACACCATGCCAGGGAGACACAATTGCAATAAAACTGCTAATTCTGGCTCTGGAAGACGTCTAGTACAATACAAAAAGGGCATTAATATTGACGGTTCAACCATCTGCGTTCAACAGTATTGTTATTGTATCAAGTGAGCGAGATGAACTGAGTGTTGCGGCAATTAAATACAAACAATAATACAAACCTCTCTTGACAAACAAACTCTCGCTATGTATCAGTATATTTCCTATACCATTATTCAACTGTTTTTGAGAAAATGACTCTTGAATTCTCTTGTGACTGCCAAACGACATAACTTGGAACAAAATGATTGCAATTTTTTAACATAGTTTTTAGTTATCTATCTTCTGACACCAATTTCTAATTTGACAAGAAATGTAAAATGTTAACAGTGCATGTCAAACCGGAATTTGGTGGGTGGGAAAATTGATAATTTAAAAGTAAGATGGGAAAGTAAAAGTTATGTTGTTTGGTGTTACAGGTCTTCAAATGTAAAAAATGCCAATTTTCAACCGTGATTTTCTCGAAAACACTTGAATTTAAGTATAGGAAATACAACAGAAAAGGTCCTTAGAATATTTAGGGGAATACAAAAATACAATAATATACAGTGCATTCTATTTAGAAAACGGATTAGGGTAAAAGCAGCAACACTGTACAATTAAAAATATAAAATTCAGCCCCAACCGTTTAAGAATAACACAAATGGCTATTGTGTATATAAGGCAAGTCTTTGAGATAGAAGGTTAGAAACGATGAAATAAGAAGAAAAACGAGGGTGTGCGAAGTAAATAAAGAGTGAAGAAATGAAATGGAGATGGCCAGGACATGTTGATAGGTAAGACAGGGAGAAATGGACTTTTAGGGTGATACAGAGGCAGCCAAGAGAAACAAAAAGAAGTAGAGGTAGACCTCAGAGACGCTAGGTGGATGACACTAACGAAAAAATTGGCCAAAGGTGGACAAGAATTAAAGACAGGCCAATGTTCAAAAGTGGGCGGAAAATGGTTGAAGAAAAAAAAAGTATTATCCTTCTGCAGATTAAGCTGTCTATTTCCGTTAACTGAATCAGTGATTCATGGAACAAATCAATGAGAAGAAATTGTGTTTGAAACCGACTTTTAAAGTTGTACTTTGTGCTCTTAGGTTATAAGCGCCGTGGGTTTGTATCGTTTTATATTGCCGCAACTGCCAAACTACTACGTGCTAACTGTATTAATTTAAAGTATTAAATACATTTTTTCTTCTCGTCACGTTTTTTAGCTTCATTCCTGATTTTGTTTGTCTGGTTCAAATCTTGTAACGCAATTTTTATCCACTTACACGTAATTGATTATCTTTAAATTTGACAGCGTAGATAGTCCGTGCGGCAGTATAATTTGACAGTTGTGAATAGAAAAGATTTAAAATGTTGACTTCTTACAGCAGACAAGTGTTGTTATTGTGATTGGATTCGATTGAGTATCTCCCTTGTGCATTTTACAGTGCAAAATATCCATGGTTACCATTCATTTTTAAGTGGCAAAAAAAACAAAAGCCTAACTAGAAGTATTTTTTCGCGAAAAATGTACTTTTCACTTCTATCAATGTCATACAAACCGATATATCTGTATTCACATTCCCAAATACAATCAGGTTAACTTTGAATTTGTTACGCATTACACATATAGAATTTCTTATATCACCTATTTATACGTCGAGTCATTAATTAATGGGGAGCAATGTAAATAGCAAATTTAAAGGCGAAATAAGTAAATCTAGAACGGCTAACATTAAAAATGCAATGTAGCTTTGGAATGACTATTTTAAACGATACATGTCACTACAAGCGTTACCATGACAACACCCACGCGCTGTTTAAATACAAACAATAGCAAACAAGGGAAGAAAATTTAATTAATTTTGTTGTGAATAACATAGTAAAAATAAAATTTAGTTTCCAGTTAAGTTTATTTTTAACAAAATATAAGGCATCCAAAAAAAGGTCTTTTCTGGAAAACTCCAAAAATTGTTTCGCACGTATTTTCTTTAAATAAAAGCATTCGTGCACATTGGTCAATGAGTCGAAAAAATCGGTGTATTGACCATGTGCACTCTTGCTTTTATTATTTTAAGTGCTCAACATTTTTTCGATTTTTTCCAAAAATTTTGTTTGCACTACTGAAAATCGGTTTATGCAAGTATTTGAGAGTGCAAATCATAAATTTAGAAATATCCCGCAACATGACATACAGATTTTTTGACATTTGGGGTTTTACTACTTAATACATGATAGTATGACCGGTTTTCATTGCAAAAGTCTTATATAAGGTTGGGTTTATTCTTTACCTATTTTGAGACACAAAGGCCTCAAAGTTTTTTTTTGTTTTAATACCTTTTAAGCACGACGTTAATACTTTTATTTATTTTATTATGTAAATCGATAAATTATATCATTTTTAACAAAATTCCTATAGTTATTTCTTAAATATATCCTACCAATTTAAATTTAGAGAATAAGACACATATCTACTATTTGATTTTACCTTAAAATCACGTATTAAAATACGGCAACCTCACTGACCGTAGACTTAAACAAAAATGGGTCATTTTTACCCACATAGTTTCTGTAGCCCACACTTTACATCGAACTTTAGTTGTAATTATTTTGTTTTTTGGTGGCGCATTACTTTTTTGTTGTGTAAGCGTTCCATACCCATTTAATATGAGTGCGGATTTTAAAAATGTATACAAATAATGAATATGCAAACATTAGGAATTTATAGAGAATGTAGACAAAGTGCGCTCAGATTAATCTGAGGAGATACGAGCAGTGTAAACGTTCGTCACGATAATCGTAGACCTTAGAGAGAAATAGCCTGAAAACGAGGAGCAAAGTAGTTCAGTAGAGAAAAATATCTGTAGTCAAACTCCTAACAATCTATATAAATTTATACATAAAGTTATATCAAAGATGTTTAAATTTATTAAAAGAAAAAGGTATTATTGCCAAAGTGTAAAGTGAAGAATAAAGGAAGTACTTCATCTTATTATTACAATTAGTGCTCAGCATTATAACCGCCCTGTCAACCTTTTTATCCTGTAATAAATTTAAATACCGGTGGCTCTCAATAACTCGCTTTATAAATTCGTGAATTTAAAATTTTTATATAATATTTTTTTTATGTTTTCAAACTAAAAAAATTTTTAAATTAGATCTTTATATTTCTTTTAACCTTATTATTGTCTATAATTTGAAGAAACTCGATTAACCCCTAATACGCTCCTATTACCCTACCAAATTAATATCCTGTTATAAGCTCTGTCTCCTTCGATTTTAAGTCAAAACCCACCTCAATTTGCCCTTAATATTTAGGGTTGTTCCCCGAACGCCAATATTAATTGTGCTGTAAAATATGTAGCCGAAACAGGTAAATCGCGAATTTCCAGAAATCTCAATAAAATACATTAATCCAAGTGAAACCCTTACACAGTTCCCTCTATAAATCATATGGGCTACATTCGTACCTGTGAACGGTGGCACAATACAGGAATAGTTCGGATTAAATGACGCTCTGTGAAATCAAAGGATCTGTTTTAGCTACCAAAACGGGTTCAAATTTTTAAGTTGTTAAAAGCAGATAATTAATTTTGTCAAGCTTGTGAAATTAAAAAGCAGCCAGCGGGAAGTCATTGTTTTTGTACTTAAATTTATAGTGTAACAATGGAAAATTTTATTTAATCCTGAATAAAAATTTATCAAGTGGAATAATCTTGTAACTCTTTCCAAAATGATATCAAACAAAATATTTTAAAGAACTTATTGAAAGTGGGATTTAGATCAAACAACGATGTCTTTCTATCGATGTTTATTTAATCACTGTCCATACATCTAATAATTCTCATCTTGTCGAGATTACTTAAAGCTGATTCATAACGTTTTTCGAAATAAAATGAATAACTATATTTCGTGACTAATACTGAAAAACAATATCGGCAGAATATGCATAACACTTTGCTATCCTTCTTAAAAACATTAAAAGCGTCCTCGCTTAGTTTCTTTAGAGGTTTGTAGATTACCTTCTTTATAGTTAGTAGTATTAGTTGAGCCTAATCCTAGCCGGCAAATCGATGCGGCCGGGCCCTTGAAGCCTGTTCCAAGTGCTCATAGCAATAATTTGTCCAAATTCTAGAATTTCCTCGAACTGGCCCGACCTATTCACGTAGGTTTGAATATTCTTCTTAAGGGAATTTCGAACTTTATTCCTCTGTAGGATCGCGGTGCCAAAATGTCTTGACCTGGAATCTATTCAAATTCAAGATAATGTTCATTTAAACAAAAGTTAAAGTGCGTGTAATACGACTTTAAATAATGGTGGTCGCCTATAATATAAGTTTTTAGTAAACTTTTAAAGGCATATTACATCCACTCTATCTTGAATATGAATAGAGTTTAGTTTTAGTCTGATAGACCCAATCGGTAAGGCGTCTTGCGGCCTTATTCTTCTTAGAATTGGTTCTGGTTTTATTGACGGCATATGGGGTCGCCTGTCTCTCCTGTAAAAACCAGTTGGGACCAGTATTTAAGTAATGACTGACTATTTAAAGCTTTTTCTTTACTATATTTTAGCTCTAAGAAGCTCCACTAAGGCCTATTGTTTTGCTCTCTAATGAGGCCTTTTATTTTAAGCTTCAATGAGGAACTTTAACCTCTTATGAAGTTCTTTTGTTTTAAACTCTAAATAGGCGTTTTATTTAAGTTCGAAGAAGGAGCTTTATTTAACAATAACTTTTTATTTTTTTCCCCAAATTACTTTCTTCCTAAAAAAACCTTTCGTTATTACGCCCATCTAAAACATTCTACTTCAGTTTATTCAAATAACCAAATTTAATTTTTTATGATTTTTGCCATTTTTCGTATTAAAATCTACCTAAAAATAATATAATACCTTTTATTATAGAATTTGTTATTAAGTTATCTATGTTATCTTTTACCTGAAAATAATTTTTTATTACGATTAATTATTTAATTATCTTTCAACTTACCTTTTTATATTATTACCTAATTTCCAAAATCTATTAGAATAATATCATTGGTGTTTATTTCTAGTTTTTTTTTTATTAAAAGTACTTCGGGCTTATTTGAATTTTGCATTCATATGGAAATGCCAATTTCGATAAGTTTTGGCATTTAATTTTTTTTGGGTTTTACTTTTTCCTTTGTTCAAGTTATTTGTTTCTCATGAAACAACAGAAAGTTGCTTCACTCTGCTTTTTTTGAAGTTTCCTAGATTTAATACACCTAAAGTAACGTATTCCAAATTATCATACTACACATACACGCAGAAGAATTCATGCAATAGTCTCGAGGTATTTGGTTGACAAATAATTTTTTCAGCGCCCATTTCTATTTAGAGTTCTTGTAAAATCACTTTTTACTTTTCCAAGACAATTTGCGGAAATCATCTAATTTTTCTTTAATATATAATTAATATCACTTTCAATACGTATATTTTTAGTAAGTTTAGATTTTATCAAGTCTCTTTTTCTCGGCATTTTTTTGAGTCACTAACCTTGCAAAACTTTTATTTATATGTTAACTTACTGAGATTACATAAAGCTGATTCATTAATAACATTCCCCGAAATAAAAATCAATAACTATATTTCAGGACTAATACTGAAGAATAATCATATTGACACAATATGTATAACAAATATCTTAATGTTTCATTTGAAAATATTTATATTACAAAAACGATTCAAAGATAGAGCTTGCTTTGGATCATGAAGTTGATCAAAAATTCGTAAAAACCATTCTTGATACTGAGAAAATGTATCCATACAAAGTTCATATTGTACAAGAACTTTGTGACGTTGACTATAATTTTGCGAAATAATTACGTGAAAGATTGACGAGAACCAGCATTTTTCAAACAATATTGTTTTTTCGTATGAAGCGACCTTCACAAGACCCGGAATGGTCAATAAACAAAATTACAGTTATTAGGAGCGAAATAACCCAAACTGGTATAGAGAACTGCATACACAGTTTCCAAAAAAGTTAAAGTCTGGGCTGGATTGTTTGCGGGACATGTAATTGAACCTTTTTTTTTCGAGGAAAATTTGTCCGGTGAACGATATATCCAGCTTCTGCGGCAAAAAAATAGTTCTAACTATAAACAATTTAACTCACGATATCAACTTAACTTTTAGAGAGTTTTTGGATGTCACTTTTCCAAATAGATCGATAGGAAAAAGAGGGCCTATCGAATGTCTTTCACGGTCTCCCAATCTTTCGCCCTTAGATTTCTTTTAATGGTGTCACCTGAAAAACAATGTTTATCGAAACAAATCCAATAAATTAAAAGAATTAAGAAATAATATTTTAAATGGATGTGATAGAATAACAAGGGACATGATGTTAAGTACTCAAAGACATTTTTGCGACAATTTATATCATTGTCAGTTAGTAAATTGGGGCTATTTTCAATATTTATTAAAAAAATATATATATATATATATATATATATATATATATATATATATATAAAGTAAGCCTCGATCAATTATGGAAGGGTTATGCTTATAAAATTTGTCTCTAGAAATAAATACAAACCTTGGTTAAGTAAAGTGCTAAATCGAGATTTTATAAGAACAATTTGACGCATTCGGCACTGTGTTCAAAGCACAAGAAAAAAAGAGGAACAAAGGCGAGCGAAAATTATAAATGCGGGGAATTAGGAGATAAGGAACATAGCATTTTGGGATTCCCAGTGTAGGTTCAATAATTTAAAAGATTTAAAGTTTCCCTTTAATTTAGCCTAGTTGCCTTAAATGATACTTCTCTTTATAGAGCACTGTACAAATTTATATTAGATAAGAATATAACGTTGTTAGTATGCGTCTAGTTAAAAAAAAAGAAAAATAAAAAAAAAGGTTATAAACCAAACATAAAAAATTAATAATTTAAGTTAATTTTATCTGTATATTTGTATATAATAAATAACTTAATAATTAATATAGGTTTAAAAAAATAATTAAGTCTTGATCAGGATTTCGGGGTAAATATCAGTCCAGTTAGTATATCATAAACACAAAAAAAATTATTACTTTTAGAAAAGTCAAATAATGCAATGCTTATACAGTAAAATTTTGAAGAACGTTATATTTCAATTATAAAAACCTATGTTAAAATAAACTGTATTCAATTGTAGTTACTGAGAAAACAGACAAACAAGTAAGCTACTAGAATGCTGGAAATCACTTGACCTACTTTGCACATCCAGAAATCAGGGTCCTCTGCTAAAAATCCTCTTGTGAATGTATGACATTCTATAGAAACGTTCAACAAATGACCTTTAATTTCAACCTTAAACCGAATGAGGGCTTACGGCTGAACTTATCCTCTTTCCCCTCGGCTCATCAGCAATTCATGACCCTCATTTTACTTGTTGCTAAAAGTCGAGCTCTTTGTTCAGCTACGGGTCGTGTACGTGAATTTTTCATGTTTTCCACAGAAATTCGTTTTTGTTGAAAAATAGCGGGTTGTAACGGTAAAAATACTGAGTTGGATTTCTACAAGTTTTTGACAGCTACGCTTTTGTTTATTAAATTTAATGAAACTAAATTGTTTTAAACTTAATAATTTTGAAAGGTATTGGTTTTAAGGCATACGCACAAAAACAAAGTCGTATTTAAATACTCTTTGGACTTCGAAGTTACAAACGAGAATTATTGTTATTTTATTTAATAATAATAATAAATTATAAAAAATAATTGTATCACGAAGATTGTTTACAAACAAAATTAGGAGAATTGCCAATAATTTAGCTACGCCTATCACACTTTAAACAGAACTACATTGGGAACCATTAAACAGCGTCAATTTGATCGTATGTGGTGACTCGGATTTTTACTCAAGGCCCTAAAGAAGAAGACAAGAAGTATAAAGGATTCCTATTCCTGACCAAGCAATCTCGCCTTCTCGAAAATCCTCAGCATATAATAGAGAATCCACCAACTGTGGCACGACTGAAACATTTCTGGAATACTTTCTATTTCTATTATTTTTTTTAATTAACTGTCTAATATGCTCAGTGCAATATCCATTTCCTTTTAAATTTGCGTCAGTTTCACTGTATCCCATTCCAAAGAAGATCTCTGCGTTCTATAAATAGAAAATTAGAGAATCTATTAAAATTTCAGTATACATCGTGGAAACCGATCGTTAGAGCGGATGATGGTTCGGTGAAGACAGTTTAGGTGTAAGTAAAACCCAAACGTCGGGAAGTGATTACTTTACACGGTCTAATCCCAAGAATCATGATTTCTTAATTGCTTTAAAACTTGTTACAAAAGGAAAGAAAGGTCTGGAAGGCTGCAAGGAAAACTTACTCGTATACAGATGCATTACTCATAATTCGATCCACTTTAATCGTTTAGAAAAAAGCATATGACAATACATCACACGCTCTGTTGTATCATCTTCTACGTTGTCTTCCAATGCCAGATTCAGTACTAGGCTATGCTTACGCTACTTTGGAAATCAAGATTTTCTATAACATCGGAATCCAATAAATTTATTACAGCCCTAGAATATTTTGTCCATTCATGGATAATCTTAAACTCTATGCTTCGAGTGACCGAGGTTGATAACACTCTCTGAAAATAGTGCATTAATACACTCGGAACATTCGAACGGAGATCTAGATAAGTGCGCAGTTCTAAAACTTAAAAAGGGCCGGGTTGAAAAAGAATCCTGAACAAGAACACCCCTTTGAGGGAAACTTTCTTCGCCATCTGGAACCTAACGAGTCCTATAGATACTTATTTGTCGATGATCAATACAGTTTGCATGGCTAACACTAGTGAAGGAAGCTTTTAGAAGCAAGTATAGGCACCGATTGTGTAAATCATGGAAATCCGAACTTTTCGGAGGAAAGAAGATAGCTGGTAGGAATATACTTGCTTCCTCTGATTTACCATATTTATTTGGGGTTATCAAGTGGAGGCGAGGTGAGTTTAAAAATCTTGCGGGTACACGTAAGATGGTGCATATTAATCGTAGCATCCATCCACGTTCCTCGGTCTCCCGTATTTATCTGTTATCCGTCTGGACAAGGCCTTTTGAGTTTAGAACGAATGCATAATCGCATCACTAGCAGTCTGGCTTGTAAGGTCACTAATAGTCTGAATCCATTGCTTTGGCTTGTACGGGATCGAGAGATCGCGGATGTTAGGGCCTTTCTCTTTATGCCGGACAGTATAACTGTAGCGGGGGAATTAAATAACACTTATATAGTTGGACATCTCATTCCTTATTAATTATCTTCGCTGCAGATTATTACAATTGGAACATTATATTATTGCTGGGCTAGCTTATTTCAGCATATTTATAATTACCTAACGGCAGAAAAACTTGCCCATACCTTTTCAACATACATCGAGACTGGATTACTCATATGGAGCCGAAAGATATCAAAATTCAAGGCAAAGCATCAGAACAACAGTTGCTTCTTCATAATCACAAAACAAGTCTTAAATCGAACCGGTCCAATTAAGAAACTGTCTTTTTCTTTAAGGTAAACATGTCGCAGTGTGGACCATATGATAAATGGGACGAGGAAATATGAAAAAAGCGTTAACTGCATACTAAACTAATAATGCAGGTTTAAATGAAATAGCTAGAAGGTATAACATAAAAAAGCGACTTTGAAATGGAGAACTGATGATACGAATTAACATGTTCATGCGAGTGAAAAAAAAATTGGGTGGGGTGCAGATCTTCCAACAGAAGCAGAGACAAAGTACAGATTTAAGAAAGCTTGTTTATGATGTAGCAGAGCCAAATGGAAATTCTCACCGGTTTAAAAATTGGCAAGCCGATAAGAAGTGGTATTATTGTTTTATGTCTAGGCATAGAGAGCTATCGTTTCGGCAGCGGGAGCCTACTTCAGCTGCAAGGGCCGTAGGATTCAACAAAGAAAAAGTTCAGACTTTTTTTTATTGTCTTACTGCTCTTTACAATGAACATAACTTTGGCCTTTCCGAAATATATAAATTCGATGAGACCGGCCTATCCATGGTCCAAAAAGTTATTGGACGGATGGGTAAGCATCAAATAGGATCTCTTACAAGCGAGGAACTTGGAATAAATACGACGTGCGTTTGTTGCTGCAATGCTGCTGGCATGTTTGTCCCTCCTATGCTTATATTTAAGCGAATGAGATTTAAAGATAAACTTAAAGCAGGTGCACCTCCTGGAACAGAATTTGTTCTGAGTCGGGCTGTTTAAAAAGTGAATTATTCGCAAAATGGTTAAGGCATTTTATCAATTTTACAAAACCATTCAAGGATAAAAAGGTTAATTATGGATGGCCATACCACTCATACATAAAATCTAAAAGCCATTGCTCTAGCCAGGGATAATGAAATACTAATGGTATCTTTACCAGCCCATACGACGCATAGACTGCAACCTTGTGACGTCTCATTTTGTACGCCTCTCAGTTCGTATTACAATCAAGCAGCTGATAAATGGCTTCGTGCGAACCCTAGCCAAAACATAACACAATTTCAGGTGTCAAGGGTACTTAGGGAAACATAGATTTTTTTGTGTATGATGGTGGTGGGAATTTGCAATTATGTATCTATTTATTTGCGCGGTTTTCTATACACAGAATGTCCTAATGTACCATTTTCCTTCATTTGAACACACACATCTAGAAAGGGAATTGTTTCAAATCAATTTCCACTGTGAACTTTATATTATGATGTTGTTGATTAAGATGGTCCAGAATATTAAGAGATTATCCTATCGACGAGACCCTACTATAAGAATATCATCTACATATCTGAACCAGTGTTTTGGTTTTAGTGGAGCGGATCCAATATCTTTAAAGGGTTCCATAAAGATATTCGCTACCACAGGTGATAGAGGAGATGCCATAGCTTCCCCTGAAGTTTGTCCATAAAAAGTTCCTTAAAAAATGTTTTTCCACGAATGTGCAGATTTTTTTATAAAATAATCTGTTTTTCCAGTGAATGGATTAAGACAATTTTGAAGATATTTACCTAGTATGTATGCGGGTGAGTCTATTTTATTGACGATCGGTCGAAGTGGTACATTGTTCTTGTGTATCTTGGGAAGACCGTAGAATCTGGGAATCTTGGAGCTGCTTGTTTTTAATGATTTCTTCTCCGCTGGTGTTAGACTGGATACACCTTGTAGGTGTTGTTGTCCAAAAGTTGAGTTATCTTTTCCACATATCCGGTTCTGTCCATGACGACTGTAGCGTTGCCGTTATCTGCTAGGGGACCAGAAAGTTTTCATTTTCATTTACGGTCTTCATTGCTATTTTTTCGGCTGCGGAGAAACTCGACTTCGGTGGTTTTGAGTGTTTAATGATCTTCTCTGTCTCATATTTGACTTCATTAGCTTGCTCTACTGGTAATCTTCTGATTGCTGCTTTAACGGAGGATACTTTGTCTTCTACGGGAATGCTTTTTGACGCTATTGCGAAAATTTGGCCTTTGGAAAGGACAGGCTGTTCTGATTCGGTTAACAAGTTGATAACTGTATTCTGAGGAGGTTTCACTAGATTTTTTCTATTCAGGAGTGCTATGGCCAATTCTGCTATAGCTAAACACCAGTATACGACTGGCCATATTATAAATGTAAAGGAAACCAAGGTTCTAGCATTGGTTCCAGCATTTTATAAACGAAAAATTAGGGAATCTATTGAAATTTTTAAATATACAAAAAAATCTCAATAGAGATACGGGTTACGGACTACATCACGCGTGGCAACCGCTCTTAACACAGGGTCATGGTTCGGCAAGCACAAAGATCCCTGAAGATGTCTCGTGAAATGGAAGGCAAAACGTTGGATAGTAATTGCAATTTGACACGGTCTATTTCCCAGAACCATGATTTCTTAAGTTAAATTTAATATATAGAATAATATTTTATATAATATACAATCACTTATTTGAAGAAAACTCTATCCTGCCTACCAATGTTTTAGATAAAGCATAATATATCCTAGCTGTTCTAGAAATTACAGACATTACGCCCATTCTCTTTAATCGGACAAATAGTGAAAATACTTCCCGTGCCAAAATCTTGAATAAAAAAGGAAAAACTAGCAAAAATTTAATAAAATTATACAGAAACTTCGCCGTTTTCTGATACCGTTTTAATAAAACTCTCGCGTCAATAATTTGTGAAGTAGCTGAAATATGAAAGAATGACTGGAAGAAGGTTTCAAAAAACTAAATCAATTTGGACGTGGCGTGCTATTTAACGTGCAAGATGCCGTATAAAATTACCGGAAAGACCATTACAGGAGGGATTTTATAATATAAAACCTGGCATCTTCTTTAACGTTAAGCGATTTGCAATAGTTTGTTTTTAATCTGGACGTCAGACTTCAGGAATATATAATAAAAAATCGGTAAATTTCCTTTACCCGGAACATCCCTCTTTATGAATATTTCCTTTTATTAGGAATACATATATACTGTTTTTCAAACATTTTTATTGGACGCCATTGTGTTCCAACATTGGATCCCTACAAATATTTTACCAGTTTCTACCTATGCCACACATGATTTGTGGGCATAATTTAAAATAAATTTAATAAGTAGTTTTTATGTTGACACACACCGCGATTTTGTTACGTCATGCTGGATTCGTACCAGTTTATCCTTATATCATATTCAATTTTTCTCCAAAATTTACAGTCAACTGAATAAGAGTATTTTTTCACGTTGATTTTTTAAACATTTTATTTGGCCGTCATTTCGTTCCGATATCTTGAATTCGTAACACAACTTTACCAGTTTATCTCTATCACACTTAATGCTTGCACAAAATTTGAAATTACTCTAATGAGTAGTTTTTCAGACTGATTTTTTTACATATTTTATTAGGCCGCCATTTTATTCTGCTAGCTTTTATTCATACCAAAATGTTACCAGTTCATTGTTCATTAGTTTCTTAGTAATAATTTTTTTACGCCATCTTGTTCCGGCATACTGGATTTTTACCCAAATATTACCAGGTTATTCCCATAATTTTTGACTAAAAGTTGAAGTCAATCGGATAAGTAGTTTTTAATCTATGCCGCAAAATGATAGACAGTGAGACAAACAGACAGACGGACTGACGGAATTGAAAGGGTGAGTTTTTCAGATTAGAAAAATTTTATTGAGCCGCCATTTTGAGTTAGTACCACAGTTTTACTAGTTCATCTCTGTACCACAATTACTTATAGCACACAATTTGAATTGATAAAACATATTTTTTGGCATCTAGGGGATGCTAAAACGCGAATATATATAATACCTGAGAGGGTGATTTTTCAAATTACAAAAATTTTATTTATTCGCCGTTTTGTTTCGCCATATTGAACAAGTATCACACTTTTACTAATTCATCTCTATACTACAATTAGTTATGGCACACAATCTGAAATCAGTTCATGAAGCAGTTTTTACAGGCTGCCATTTTATTCCGCCATCTTTCATTCGTACCAAAGTTTTACCAGTTGATTTCTACATAATACTTGATTTTTGTGCAAATTGGATAATTCGTTTTTTTAGTAATAATTTTTTTAACGTTTCACTAGACGACCAGGTTATTTCGACATTTTGGATTTTTACCAAAATATTATTGAATAATTAAAAATATTATTGAATAATAAAATTTGAAGTCAATGTGATAAGTATTTTTTAGGCAATACCGCGAACTGACAGACAAACAGTCAATCTGACAGACGGACCGACGGGACTGATTTTTTTGGAATCAAGGAACATAAACGCGAAGATACGTAAACCTCTGAGGGTTTTTAATAAGATTAAGGTATATTTTGGGGTTTTTATATTACTACAATAAATATATATAAAACGGGAAGAAACGTCGCGACCTAGACTTTAACCGTCTACCCCAAAATAGCGAAAAAAATGAAAGGTAGTGACTCCAGGTATGGACAGTCTAAAAAACATTCGACATAATTTTGCTAAAAGGAAAGTAGAAAAGTAATAAACATTAGAAATTGGATTTTGTTCTCATTTGTCTACCTTAATGTTATACAAATATTTAAAAAAACAAACAAACAAACAAAACATGTTATTTTTTATTTTTATATTGTTATATTCTTTTTTGATTATATATAATGTACCTATATATTCATCTACGCTGACAACCATAATTTGATCCACAAAAATTCAGTTATTGATAATACTGAAATATGGCATAAATGTGGTGGCCATATAAAATAAAACATTACATAATTAAGAGCCTAAGTTTGAAGTATTTTTCTATATTGATGTTCAATTTCCTTTTCAACTAAGCTATTAATTGCAAAATTAAATTTGATTTATAATAGAAGTATTAAATTGTATTTTACCAAAAAATGTAGTTGTTTCTAATTTTTACAATATCTTCTTATAAAAGTCATTTTAAAACGTAGGAGTGATATTTTTGTAGAACATACCTAAAAAAGGGGCATAAAACTCACTGTTATAATAATAAATATTGATACATGAAATTCGCCTTTTTTTGAATATCTAACATTCCTATATGTATTTAGAAGAAATCCATTTGTATCATTTATCTGTAGAACATTATCATTTACTTAAGTCTCCTTAATTAATTCATATTTTTCAGTAGCAGGAGTCTAAATTTGCGTCAATATTGTAGTCAATAAGGCAGATCGTTAGTATAATCAATATTTAGCATATTAATCAAGTGTTGCTTTTTTTAATTATTCTTTTTAAAATTTAGGTTTTACTTTATGGTTTTTTGATATTTTGTTCTATTCCTTTAGTAATTTTGTGTTTAGTCTACCTTCTTCTCTTTTTACTTCTTTTTATTTTTTATGTTTTCTTTTTTCCCTAAAGCTTTTTTCCATTTATTGGATGTTAAGGGGGAACGAATTTTTTCCGTCAACCTGATAATCTCTAAGTATTTTTATGCACAAAAATCCGGACAATCATAAGTGTTATACTTTAAATATACAAATACCAGTATTTGCTGTCAATTACACACCTTTTAGATCCATTTCGCAACAAAAATTATTCCTAAAATGATTCATATAAAATTAGCTTTCCTTAAACCTTACTACGTAAATATTCCAAATATTCTGGATAAAATGAAAATAACGGATGACAGCTAAGAAATGAGGCATCGAGAAAGAAGGAAATGTTTCCCCGCAAAACTAATAGCTATTTAATGTAAAATATGTCGAGTTGGTATCAATTGTATTAAATAAATCTTTTTTTTAAAGCATGTCAATTATTGGAATCATGTCAATAATTAGTGCAATTACCCTAATTATAAATTGGTGCACACTTTTCTCGTTATTACATTACCAATTGTTCAGTTGTTACAAACCCGTTTCAAATTTGATAATAGATTCTGTTTTTAGGTATCTTACCATATGAAGGCTGCGTAATTACTCTGTATATTTTTAAAATAAATGATGTATTTGTTATACTTTATATGACCTCATAATTTCTATTATTTTGTTGTAAAAATGTAATCTCTAACCTCAATGAGATGTTTCTGATAAACATAAAATGGCAACTAATGTTTAATTAAACAGTTGTTACCCGACTTCACAACAGTAGACACAAAACATTTTGCAGTCGTGACTTTAAAAGAGTTGTTTGCATTGCCTCAATATCCACTGCTAGAAATATGGACATGTATTTTGCCCACCTAAATTGTTCCAATAAAACATTGTGCGGCGGCGTGGCCCGGCGGGATTAAAAATCTGTCTTTTGATATTGAGGAAATAACATATTTTTGGGACTTAGGATTAGAATAGTAGATTTTTACTATAAAATTTCTTTCTCAATAGGACATGATTGTACAAGAAATAATAGAAGCTCCAGAGGGCGGGAGCAGACCTCCTCGACCCCAATTAAATACGCCGTTATACTTAAATAAGTACCTATTCTCTTGTTCAGTATTGATTACGGCAGGGGAAGATTAAAAAATAAAAAAAACATTTTCGTTTGCAGTGCTCAACATTAGATAACCAAAAAAAAATTTTTCCTTAAGCTACCTGCCTAAAAAAACATATTTAGTTCGCGTTTAGTTTTTACTTCCCTCCTAAGGGTTCTATGTCGGTCTATCTGTCGTTATGTTTGTACGTCGCATAGCATAGCTCAAAACTACTTATTAACTAAATTTTGGTCAAAATAAAGGGTCATAAGGGGATGAAATTAAAAAATGAAGTTACAACTTACATTTTGATACAAATCGAATGTGGCGGAACAAAATGTCAAAAATTAATATTAAAAATCATTATTAACTACCTATACAAGAGACTTCAGATATTGCGCAAAAAATAAAGTGTGATTAATTGGTAAAATGTTTGTGTAAATCAATAATGGCCGAGCAATATAATGAAATATTTAAAAATATTAGTAATAAAAACTACTTATCCAATTGACATGACATTTTGCACAACAATCGAGTGTTAAGCAAAAATAGACTGGTTAATTTTAAGTGCCAATCTTATTTGGCAACACAAAATGGCGGCCTAATAAAATTTTCAATATTCGGTAAAATTCCATTTATTGGAATAAAACCTTTTTATGGGGGAAAATAATAAAAAAAAAACATTATTTACTTTTTGTAGATTACGTAAATAGTGTTATATCAAAAATAAATAATAAAAATAGCAAGAAAAATAATAAAAACAAAAAAGTAAATGCCTATGTAAATTTATTTCGAAAAAATAAGTGATATTTATTTTAACCCAATCTTCATCACGCAAAGTACACTAGTAAATATTTTATTATCATTTTTATTGCTTATGTCAATAGCTAAATTATTACAAATTCCGAATGTCCTCTTTATTTTTTACACCTCTTATTGTTCTCATAAACCAAATAAAAAGAACAGGTTTATAAAAGCTAGTTAGTCGTTTTTTGCGTAAGTTCTTTTACGGCGATTCAAGTGTTTAGAAAACGCAACCCATACAAGAGCAATAAAGCAGTATGTCTATTTACACCGATCGAACCGAACGAAACTGTCATATTTGCCTACGTACGAATTTGCTGGGAAAATATTTCTTATGGAAAAAACCGTCAAAGATAGAACTTCATTCATATTTCAGAAGTTTGAAATAAATTCTTGGCGTAAAAGCGTGTAAAATTACCGATAGAATTGAAATTTCTAATTCATCCATTTTTTTAATTTCTGAAATTATTTTGGATTTCTGGGAATAAGATTCAAAACGTAGCAGAACAATATATATATATATATATATATATATATATATATATATATATATATATATATATATATATATATATATATATATATATATATATATATATATATATATATATATATATATATATATATATATATATATATATATATATATATATATATATATATATATATATATATATATATATATATATATATATATATATATATATATATATATATATATATATATATATATATATATATATATATATATATATATATATATATATATATATATATATATATATATATATATATATATATATATATATATATATATATATATATATATATATATATATATATATATATATATATATATATATATATATATATATATATATATATATATATATATATATATATATATATATATATATATATATATATATATATATATATATATATATATATATATATATATATATATATATATATATATATATATATATATATATATATATATATATATATATATATATATATATATATATATATATATATATATATATATATATATATATATATATATATATATATATATATATATAAATATATATATATATATTTATAAATATATATGTATATATATATATATATATATATATATATATATATATATATATATATATTTTTTTTTTTGCTTTGTGTTCTTTGACCTTTTTTTTCAATATATATTTATCCTAATTTTTCTTGGTTTGAGGTCAATACATTAACAACAAAATTAGTACATATTTTTAAACATATATTTCGCTTCTAAGGTGACGTTTCGACCATAGTTTTGGTCTTTTTCAAACCTAAAATTTGTTTAGCACTATTTTTTTTAAGTTTATAAAGTATTAAAAATTTAGGACTTACCATAGAACGTAAAATAGTTGACTAAAAAGTATACATAATCCACATATCTGACATATACTACACATATTTAATTTACATTTTACAAATATTGTGGACGTTTATTACAGACAAATTACAAGCGACTGAGCGAACACTGTTATAGTAAAGATATATACAATTTATTTAGGTTGTTTATGTCTTTTTTGTCATTTATGGCGTTTTTGTTTTTTTGAATTTCAGCCATCTCAAAAAATTCTCTTTTTTTCAAGTGAGGTTCGGATTTTAATACTTTCACTTGTTCGTAGTTGAAAGTATGTTTTTTGGACATCTCATGGTGTGTTAATGCGGTGCTGTTCTTTTTATCATATTTGTGACTTTTCAGTCTATTTTCTAAGTATTGGCTTGTTTGTCCAATATAAACACCGTTACAATTATTGCAAGGGATCTGATAGACTATATTGCTTTTTTTATTAATTGGCGTTTTCGATTTTAAGTTGCTGAAGTTCTTTGATAATAAGTTATAGGCTTTGTGACTTGTCGTGATGTTATATTTTTTAAAAAGGTTTTGAAATTGCTGGGATAAACCATTTATGAAAGGCAGAGAAATGTATTTTGTTTTAGGTAGATTTGATGTAATAATGGCATTTTCAGAATTATAATATTTATGTATTCTGCTTTTGAATAATTTATTTACTAATTTTTTAGGATATTGATTTAGAGTTAATGCTGCTTTAGCCTTTTTAATTGCTCGTTCTCTGAATTCAAAACAGTTTACTTATTTTCTGCAGAACTGGTGAACTCGGCAACATTGCCAATATCATAATAAAACCGGTTATGATTAATAACTCATGTGTACCAAATTTAGAGCATCTAGGGGTGGCAGGTGAAGCGAATTTATTACTGTATGCATTTATTATTATGGTTTTTTGTTTTGGTCAGTATATCTTCTACACTTGTTCTAAGAATTCGGATTTTCAACTATTGATCATAAATAGTTTTTGTGAATCAATTTAGTTATAATATATCAAAAGCAGTTTCTCTATATATACAATCCATTTTTTGTGTAGAAAAAATCGCGATACAATGATATATTTCCGCAGAGCTAGTATATATTTGTGTAGTCTTGATCTAATAATTATTATTATATAATTACCTAGAAATACTCAAACATTACGTTTTCATTTAAAATTATATTTTGTGAGCCATAATTATAAAACCTGTAGGAGCTATCTCTCGCGTTCATCTTTTCCCAACTTCATAAATTCTTGTAGCGATAAGAACAAAAAGGATATACCGACGCTACTTCATGGTTCTTAAGAAGTTTAAAGTTGTGCTTTCAAGATCAAATTCACTGGAAACTTCTAATTTTTGATTTTATTCTTGGCTAAAGTACAGCCTTTGTTCAATTTTATTTAACATATGGACAACTTTAACCTTACTGATTTTAGCACAAAACATTATGCCTTTTAGAAGTTTTTTTTCAAAAATCAGTTTGACATACGAAATTGTCGATATATTATACTGGATGGAAATTAAGAATGGGAAAAAAACTTGTATATATTTTAAGTTGAATTTTAAAATTAAATATAGTTGGCATTGATATAAAGACGTTTTCGTTTTCTAAACTCTAATGTAAATAGCGCTCGCCATTTGATATGATATCTACACATTTTTACTGACCAGAAATCTTTGAAACAGGATTATCGCACCATTTATTTAATAAAAGATTTTTTAAACGGAAGAAGATATAAACCCAAAATATGTATACAAAAAAAGAATTTTAAACTAATATGCACAAGTGCAAGTTTGGTGTCGGCAACATGTAAAAGGCACAAGTCATTTACTTAAATGTTTTAGAAAGCTGGAATGAGAAGAAAATTTACGTCTCCAGCAAAGTAATTGAAACAATTACTAAGAGAGCCAGACAAAAAAAAATGAAACGAATACCAGACTGACGTATTAGCTAGAATACTTTATGGGTATAAAAGAAAAAAAAAAGTTTGTAAAAGAACTATGTTCTGTCATTTGTTGAGGATAGAAATTGGAACCAGCAGGTTTACCAATTTATATGCATATTTTTGAAAAGATGAATCTATCATTATTTTACCCAACAAAGACTAATGTGATGTGTGTTTAGTCTTCAAGGCAATAAATATTGACGACACGAAATATAAAGATAATATTTTAGAAAAAGATAAAGCACGAAATGGAAAAGAAAAAGACCATGCTTCATCCAACATTGCTTCTTCAATGGCAATGCTGCATTCTTTTATGTTTAAAATTCAGCGTGCCAGAATGTATTAAAGTTGAAAATTTTTAATAACCAAACTAAATCTGGATATTGTAACTTGTGGCATGAGGGCGAAAGCGATTAAAAACACACTGCTTTGCCTCTATAATTTGCATTTTTTTAAATTTTATTTTAGATTTCACAATTGTCAATAAAGCAAACAAACCGTTCAATTATATTTTATAGTAATGGATATAGAGTGCCAAAAATGGAAATCCCACATTGTCTAACGCTCTTCTAAATTTTTGGAACATAAAATTCACATAGTTCAAAAATATCTAGAAAGAGATTATGCTCAGTTAGAGTGCGACTCTATGCACTCTACTATAGAAAGAGATTTAAGAGTATGAGTTATTCTTGTACTTGCAGACTACGTATATTTAGCTAAAACTACCAGATTTTTGTTTTATTTTTTCGATAATGTTTCTTCATTTAACTTCTTTATTTCGGTACAACTAGAGCATGGAATTGGCAGTCTAACTATGCATGTGCGAGCCTTAAAATATTACAACCATGGAACGATGGAATTATTGATATGAATTTAAGATTCGTGACAAAGATATATATATCAACATATATAAAAAATCTTTATATATATATATATATATATATATATATATATATATATATATATATATATATATATATATATATATATATATATATATATATATATATATATATATATATATATATATATATATATATATATATTTGTTTATGAAGAAATATATGGTAATTTGCAGTTTTGAAATAAACTATGGAACAGGACTACCTAAAATAAAAAATATATATTGTGTGTATGTAAGTAAATATTCATTCTTTGAAGTCATTACTATTTCTAAGTTAATATTATAAAATGATTTTCTATAACTGTTCTTGATGTTACTTTAAAGTGTAAAATGCATAAGTCACAAATATATATTTAGTTCGAAGATGAAATATTTACTACTCATTTTTTTTGTAATACAAACCTTTAAGAAAAAATTTCTAGTGTATTTTCAATATTAGACAAAAATTAATTACAACATGAAACAATACTTCAAATGAGTTTTTTGTTCTTCCTGTAAAATTTATTATTTTGTATTTTGCATGCATTTTTCATGTGAAGCCGACGATATGTCAGTGACATTTAAAAACAATTGCGTTTTTTAATACGGAAACATAATATGGTTAACTTCTATAATTAATATTAGTATATTATTGATCGAACATGTAATAATAGCCTTCAAGCGAGTAAAATATTATACTGTATCCACCACTATTAAATAAAAATAACTTTTCAATGTGTACATTTGATATTGATGTTTATTTTAATTATTCAGTTTTGTGAGCATTATTCAGTTTTTGTGACACGTCAGCCTTTTGGCATAGCTACCTACTTGATAAATTTAAAAAAGAAATAACGGCTGTGGTTATCATTACTTTGGAGTGGATAATAATAATTCAGTGCTACTAGTGAATAATGTGTATTTCTATAATTGATAAAACACTAGTATAATGAGTATCTTATAGTACAGTCCTGGATAAAAAAATATTTTGGAAACATTCTGGTAACAAATGTATTAGTTTTATGTAGTACCCAACAGTTGGAAATCCTTAAAAGGTCTCATGTAATTTGCGTTTCGAAAATGTTTCTAAACTTGTAGCGCTAACAGTTTTTTCAAAATATGTTCAAAAATGCAACTTGGGCCAGTATCATCCGTAGATGAGAGAAAAGTCCATGTTTTGATGTTGTCAAATGCTTTGTGATAATCTGTGAGTGCCATATGACTATGACTGTCCATAAGTTACCGAGCAATAAATGTCAAGTCAAGTGACCAATTTATAAATTACCGGTTATTTGCCAATACTACTCTTCATTAATGCAATACTCTGTTTAACACAGAATCTCACATTCAATTTGCTTCTTCCTAGAGATATTAAGTCTTAAATATTCTTAGCAATTGATCAGCAGTATATGCAAAGATTGTCTTGTGACAAATTTTATCAAGTCGTTTTTGAAAAAAATATTAAAATTTAAGCGGTTTAGAAGTTGAAGTTATTTTAAAACTTTTGACTTTATCCCCCAATTATATGGCGAGTGGGATAGCGGGGCAGTTAGTTTCACAAACGAAACGCTAGTGTGCGTTACCGACCGGTCACGGATGCCTGGAAGGCAGTCATCAGGTGCCGGAGTATATATAGAGAAATTAAATTGCAGGAAAAGCTTTCCACTGGGTAAGTACACCACGGTTTTCCAGGCGGAAATATATGTGGTCATTTGCTCAGACAGTCAAGCAGCGGTGAAGGCGTTGAATTCACCAAAGGCCAGTACGGTCCTGGTCCAGGACTGCTGCAACGCTCTGGAAAGACTGGCAATGACAAAAAGAGTAGAACTCATATGGGTTCCCAGTCACTGTGGAATATGACAACGAGAGGGCAGACGAATTAGCCAACACGTCTCCCATAGGACCGGAACCTACACTAGGAGTCTCAACACAGCAAGTCAATGCGATCCTAAATGATTGGGCCTTTCAGACCATGAGTAGGCAGTGGCATACGTATCGCAAAGGAAGGCAGACAAAAGAGTTCGTTGTGGGACCTGATAGAGCCAAAACGGTCTGGCTGCTTACTAGAAGTAGGCATATCATTAGCTACCTTATAGGGGTGCTTACAGTCTGTTGTCGTTTGAGGAGACACCTGGCACTGCCATGCACAGAGGATGACTCTACCTGTAATGTTTGTGGTGAGGAGGAGGAAACTCCGCTCACTATCTGTGTAGGTGCGAAGCTGGGACCAGACAGCGGCAAGACATATTCGGTGTCTCGGTGCTTCATGGACACGTTGTTAAGGACCTTCTTTGGAAGGATATCCTAAATCTCATAAATAGGACTTGTTGGTTTAAGGAAGATACGGAGGTGGTATGAAGGGTTGGGGTGAGAACTTGGGCTAAACCGCAAGTATCAAATTTGGCCTACCGGCATGGCTTCAGCCTCCCCTCAACTACTACTACTACTATATCCCCGATTATGTAATGAATGTAAAAAAAAACTATTCGTTTGACCCAAAATGTCATACTTTTAAATATAAATCAATAATAAAATACAAATATATTATGATGATTTGAGATAATGTAATAACAAAATGTCATCACATTACTTGTAGAAACGCATTTGTAAAAATAATTATTTCTTATTAAATTTGTATAGTATTCGAAGTTGCCTTGTTAGGTATCTTTGTTTTTCTTTAACTGTAAGGGGATAACGAACATGTACAGTAACGTTGGTTTTGAAACCAACACAATTTAAGGAGTTATTCCAGCGACCAAAAATACATGCAATTTGTTAAACGATATTTATTGAAACATTTGTCGGGAATGCCACCGTAACGAAATCTCTGGTAGGTATTTTTACGAGAAATAGTTAGCAAACATTCCATTTCAACTTTTTTCGAAAGTCACGATGCATTGTGTTGAAACCCTGAAAAGTTTAGAAATGCTTTGAAACATTTTACAAAGCCATTTTGATTAGGTCATGTCGTTTTAATGGATGAAACAATAAATTCTTAAATTAGGAGCTTAATTTTTTACTTCTAGTCGAGTCAATGAAAGGGCAAAATTGTTAAAACTTCTTAAACCTCAAGAACATTTCCGATTTTGATGATTTTTTTAATGTTTGTTTTTATATATTGTTTCGAATCAGAAACATTTTGGTGGGGGCACGCCTAAATATTGTTTAAACTTTAATGACTAAAAGACATCTAATGTCTTTTTCATAATGCTATTATAAAAAGCTTAAAATTACATTAAAATTTGCCAAAACATTTTATAAACAATTAGTTATGAATAGGATTTTTTTTATTCAGAGTGTCCGATTTTCGTTGCTTTTATGGTTTACCGCTTTTATTCGTAAATATACAAGTTTCTCGTTTCCGCAAAATGGGGCAATTTTTTGTGTGAAACTAACGATGCAGTTTGTAGAATTTTCGTAGCCCATTCTGTTTCCGATATACAACGTGAAATGCAAAATGTTGCATTTTCTAACCTCCTTGGTAACTCGGGTATCCTTTAATCTATTTGGAAGCTAAAAACAAGCCTTTATACAATTTTTTATACTTAGCATCCAATGGCGTGGTCTGATTTTTAATGCGAGAGTTTTTTAGGGTATCAGTCCGTTTCGTCATCTTCAGTTTCATGACCCCCCAAAACCTGGCTTATTAAGGTCGAAAATAAAGGCACCAATGTGAAAACCCCATGTCTTGTTTCATCACGTTTTCATGGATACTTAATTAATATATCCATTATTGCAAATTGGCCAGGGTAAACTGAGCACCTTGCATATATAAGAATCAAATGCATAAGTTCATTCCAGACCAAACCAAGACATTTTTATATCTAATTTATTTCTCTTATGGTTATTAAATTATTTCTCTTATAGTTTTTCACCTAAGGGGATAGTCCATCTTATTTCGGACACCCTGTATATAGTTTGTATTTTTTATGTCATGAGAAATATACTTCCCGTCTTAATAATGAATATTCTTATTTGAACTACAGAAACAGCGCAAAAAAAGCAAACAAGATAAAATTATAGTTTACATAATGATAGATGCAAGGGTTAGAAATGTACAAAATGGTAACAACATTCTTAATATTATAACCTCATTAACTAATGATAAAGGGGCATATTTAACATAAGATACAGAAATGCCTTTAATAAAAAGAAAAACAAGTTTAATAAGGTATACCATTATAAAAATAATTGTTATACTTCATCTCACATACCAGTCGGGCTAAAGTTTCAGTTAAAGTTGCATTTTCTTCCAATAAGGCATTTAACATGGATTTTAGAGGTTCCAAATCAACGTATTCCTTCAAGCGTTTAGGCATCTTCATAGATAGCTGTTTTTGCGTGTAAACTATCTTGCCCTAATTTGCCTCCTCCTTTAGAGCAGTTACTAATTTATAGATGTTAGGATGGCTTTTCTAAGTTTTTTTTATCTAATTTATTGTGACTCCCCTTGAGTACATTATAGTTCTATTGAATTTCTCAAGCCCAGCCATATTCTTTCTTCAGCCATTGGCTTACGAAATAATCATTACGTTTATTAATTAAAGGGCTTGATTGAAGTGGACCTTACATCCGCCAATCTGTACTTCCGGGTACGCTATACGGAAGCCATTGATTGCAGCCGTCTCGTAATCTATATGGAATTTTTGTGAATTGCAATATGTAAATTTGTTCATTAGTAGGGCGAAAAGTCGTTGAAGAACAGAACATTTGCCGCAATTACTTCAGGACTGCGGATCTAAACGTGAATAGTAGTGAGCTGCTAGAACAACTTTTGAATGTACCGTCTCCGAAAAAGATACTCCTTTTCTGCAACAACTTGCCTCGATTTATAGCAGATGCTAAAATACTAAAACACGGTCCGCAGTGACATCGTCAAGTAACAGAAAGTCGCTTTGTTCTGCTTTCCTTGGTAGAACATGTATTCCATGGGCTTTATATCTGGCATTACACAAACAGTATTTAACAGAAGATAGTTACGGAATTTGTGTAACGAAATCCAGTCCAGCTTCGTTAGCACGAGTTCACTCCTCTTGATAAATTACTGGTATATTTCTCGGAGGTAATAAATAGCGACAAATGCAGCTAAAATTGTTGTGAGGACTGAGGAGTCTTAGGTGACGAAAGGGGAGGTTACGAAATGTGCCATCCTCTTTTCTTTGAAACCAAATATTCTCTTTTTAATGGGACAACCTGTATATTTTTGTTTCATATTATTTACTTCGAAATAAGCTTCCTAAAATGTATCATAATCTATCTTTTCTATTAAATTGTTCAATAAATTGCATTTTTTAAGAAATAGACGCATTTTTTGTGGAATGCTAGGACGCTATATTAAATTTATCGAAACAAGTGTCATAAAGAAATTTAAATGTTCGCAAAATTTATTCCAATCAGAATAATAAAATAAATTAAACATAAGTCTAAAGATATTATTCAAATTGATTTCCATTTTGCCTTACATAAATCCTACATAATTCTCTTATTTTTTATATTGCATTGAAGATAAATACTTATTTTTCGTATTGCATTGAAGATAAATACTCCTCTTTCTTACAATTCTACGAATGTCTTTCATGCGGCATTAATCAAAGCATCTTCTATTTGATGCCTACGCTACATGTTATAATATTTTCAATATCACTGCATACTAAATTTTCGAGAATCGGGAGATCTGGCAATCTTGCCGGTCACCTTACAGGACCATTAGTCTCTATCCATTTTTCATGAAAAAATATTTTCCAAATACTACTCTTATTCTAGCGGAATTATGAGCTGGTGCTCCATCTTGTTAAAAGTATATGTTACGTAAGTTGACTAAAGGCACGCCATCATTTAGTAATTCCTATAGAATAAGATAGTATTTGGAAATACCGATTTGTGGTTAAGCTCTCTTGGTATATATGAAATATTATTTTTGACCCAAATACAAAGCAAGATACATTGAACCAAACCTGTCCTCGTATCGCGGAAAAACATTGTATGCTGATTTACTTTTGAAAAGTATCTAGAATTATGGCTATTTAATATTCTGGCACTGCTTATGTATGCCTCATCAGACTTTACTGTTTTTCTATAGGTCAAGATCGTTGTCGCATTTGTTAGATGCCTATTACAGAAATTCACACGCCTCTGCGAGACCTTTGTACCATTATATTTTGTACAGATTTTCTGAAGCAGTTTGCCGTACAGAAGTCGTACATAATTCTCTTATTTTTCGTATACCATTGAAGATAAATACTAGCGTTTTTTATAATTCTTTGAATGTGTTTCGCGTGGCATTAATCAAAGCATCTACGCTATTTATAGACTTTTATGTAATGACTTAATTGAAATTGTTGTTTTTGTAAAACTTTATAAGTTTTTATTTTGGTTGACTTTTTGTATGACTTTTTTCCAGCGTAGGATATTTTTGCTTTTTGTCTGTATGTTGTCAATTTTTTTTGCTTTATTTTTCATGTTATATTTATTATTTTATTATTTTTTGTGCTCCGCTTGTTGAAAGTATATCTTACGTAAGTTGGCTAAAGGCACCTCATAACTTAGTAATTCTATTATTATTTAACAACTATAGAATAAGATGCAATATTTGGAAATACTGGTCTGTGGTTAAGCTCTCTTGGTGTATATGAAACATTATTTTTGATTCAAATAAAAAGCAAGATACATTGAACCAATTCTGTCCTGTCGGTTTCGAAGAAATATTGTATGCTGACTTACTTGTGAAAAATATGTAGAATTATGCCTTTTTATTATTCCGGCACTGCTTATGTATACCTCATCAGACCTTATTGTTTTTCTGTAGGTCAGGATCGTTGTCGCATTTGTTAGATACCAGTTACAGAAACTCACACGCCTCTGCAAGACCTTTGCACTCTTATAGACTAAGCTAGTCTCGGTCTTGCGAACCCCTGCTTCAAAACATTAACTACGTCTTCTTCGGTTTCTTTGTTATAAGTTTTGCTTCGCGCCATAGTAAAAGATCTAAAATTAAGTAGGTTTCTTTTCAGTCTAAGACATGTAATGTTACAAGGTTGTGTTCTTTCTATATATTTTAGAAATCGACCATTACACGCGAATTATTTTCAATTTCTCTAGCTGTATTTAAAATTGTGACTTTCTCATTGATTTGTGATCTTGAGAGTCTATAGAGAATTGGAAAATGGAAACTGTAATACAGCTAAGTGTGCGAAAATATTTAAAATAATGGTGGTACATCACGAAGGCTACACTTACTTTAAAAAGTATAGTCCGCTCACCTCATTAATATTTTCGTTAGATTGTGCAAAGCAAGTCATCATGACATGATTTTTTTTATTAGAAAATTATGGTTTGCAGCACAGCCATTTTTTATATAAAAATTAAAAATGTGACTATTTTTTAAATTTAGCCTTAAAATAACCCAAGATCTTTTAACAAGTGATTTATTTGAACAATTTTCCTTTATTATTTATATGAGGTTTCTTCTCAAAAAAATGAAATTCATTGGGCAAAGAAAATGATACATTTCGATTAAACTGAATAATATGAAATAAAAACATACAGATTGTCCTATTTAAAAAACATAAATTTGAGTTATAACTAAAAAACAGACAGCTCATACTAAAAATCACTGTAAAAGAGCCAATTTTTACCTTTCAAATAAGTTAAACGGTATCCGAGATACGAAGGAGGTTCGAAAATAACACATTTTCAGAACACTCTTCTCACGAAATCAACAATCTTGTATCTTGTTTAATTAGGGCGGTAACTCATAAAAACATGGAAAATGGGACAATCTTTATAATAAAAATAAAATTCTATTCGTAACCTTATAATTTTTTATGCCAAATTTTAGTATAATTTCAAGTTTTTATAATGGTATTATGGAAAAAACAATGTAGATACCTCTTATTGTTCAAAGTTTTATTAAATAGTATGATTATACAATATAAATATTTGGTTGTGGCTACCAAAACGTTTCTGATTTTAAATAATATATAAAAACAAACATTTAAAAAAATTATTTATTGACTTGACTCTTCACTCGTATTAATTTATACCCCATATAGCAGCACAAGCTTTTGAATAAAAGTTCTTGGAATATTAAATATAAAAGAAAGAGTTTTTGGAATATTAAATCTAATATGAGCGTTAATGATCAAATCAATTGAAAAAAAATTCTTTTTCACTGCAAAAATATAAGCAGCTTAAAGTTATTTTAATTTACTCTAAACACTTATTTACTGACTCCTAATTAATAGAAGGGGTATAGGTTTGTAGTTAACAAAAGATGCCTTTAGATTTATAAGCAATACTCAAACTATTATAACAATTTAGAAAAATTACGTATTATAATAAACAAAAGCTTAACTCTGATAGATTTTCGATTTAAGAATAAATTAAGGGTTCCTTTTGGCGAAATCTTATAGTAAAAACGTATAAGACTACAATAATATGACCTTCAAATAAAACCGCTCCCACGAAAGGATTCTAAGATCGTTAAAAAAGTTACAATACAACGTTAAAATCTAAACAAAAATACAGAAAGCAAGGAGGCTTTGAAATCTTTTCAATGTATTGGCAGCTTAGGACTGAGTAGGACGAACAGAGCGAAAGGAACAGAACAAGAAAAGTGACTAAACCATGTTGAATGTTGGAGTAAAACTATTCTTTGGATAAAGAACTTAGACCTAAAGTATTTCGGAGTATATTGTCAGCTAAGAATGAATTACCTATAATGCCTTTATCGATTTCTACGTGGTCGGGTCTTAAAATTTAGTGTTTGAAACACATTTGTTCACTAGAACAGAAATAAAAAATCGGCAAATTTCCTTTACCCGGAACTTCGCTCGTTATGATTATATTCATTAATTAGGAATAGTGAAGTATGGCCCAATTTACTTCAGTACATATTCATTTAGTATTCATATAAGTAAGTATCTTGACATACCTGACCTTAACAATTTTGAATAAAAATGTCAGCCTTTTTTAGATTTTTAGTTTCATTTATAGTTTTGGTGTGAAATAGATTTATATTTTGATCACAAATATTTTAAGAAAATTATTACTCATCTTCAACCATTTTCAAAATATGTCTTGACCACTATAACTGTATCAAATTAGAAGTACTTTTCAATGTTTCACCTGCGAGTTCACAAGGTATCTTTACGGATCATCACTGGCAAACGGAGTTGTGCTTACCGACGCGTACTCACTGTAATTATTAGTTTACACGTACGATGTAGCATGTAACCCGCGTCTCTATTGACTATTCGGTTGAGTAATAATTTCAACAGATTCTTTAATCTCCTTTTATAATATCCCGATATTGATTCAAGAACCTTAGTATCCTTTACATTAATCATGTATAATGTTGAATCTAGTAGATCATTAAATTTCACAAATTTATAGTTTACCGCAGGAACAAGGACAAGTAAACTACTGACTGCAAAGAAATTAGATCTTTGAGTGACTTTAAATAATGCCCAATCTTTTGTTTCTGCCTTGGTTCAGCAATATTAGCTATCATTGATATTAAAAAAATTCAATGGTGTATCTAATAATTAATTTTAATTTGGTTTTTCTTAAGTGTCAAACCAAATATTTATTGTTGTTTAAGTAGCACTTTAATTAAATATATATTATATTTTAGTGTATCTTACGAGTCAGGTGACAGACCACTGTAACTGGTAAAGGTAAATATCATAGATATGGGCTCGTAACAGGTAGAAAGGAGCCATTTTGTACGTCTACATAACCAAAAAGCAACTTCTATTATTAGAACACATGAATTGAAATGGTTTGATCTTGAGTCAACACATAATCAAATAAGACAAGTTTCGTTGAAATTAAGAAACGGAGAAATTAAAAACAAACTTACATACATCACACACAGAGCGAACTGATAACCTTCTTTTATATAGTGGGTTAAACTTAATAGGCATCCCATTTTTACTTCCCTCGTAAAAGGGAAGTATTCTAATCCTGAAAAAAAAATACCCTCAGAGATTTTTCAGATCTTTACGTTCCAGGGTTCCTAGATGCGGAAAAACAGGTTTTCTCAATTCCGCCGGTCTGTCTGTATGTTCGCGGCATAGCTAAAAAACAACTTACCCGATTGACTTTAAATTTTAGTCAAAAATTAAAGGTCAGATAGGGATGACTTCGTAATGTTTTGGTAAAAATCCAAAATGGCAAAACAAAATAAGGGCCTAGTGAAATGTTAACATAAATATTATTAAAAAACTACTTATCCAATTTATCTCAAATTTTACCCCAAAATTAAGTGTTATATTGGAATCAGTATGGTAAATTTTTGGTACGAATCCAAGATGGCGAAACAAAGTGGCGGCTTAATAAAATAGGCAAAAATTCAGCCTGAAAAAACTACTTTATGGATTAACTTCAAATTGTGTGCCAAAACAGATTATGGTATAGGGATTAACTCGCAAAATTGTGGTACTAATTTAAGATGGCGGAACAAAATGATGACCAAATAAAATGTTTGTAAGCGTGAAAAAAAAATTACCCTCTCCGGTCTTACATATCGTCACGTTTTAGCCACCTCAAAAAATATGTTTTATCAATTTCGTCGGTCCGTCTGTCGGCCTGTCTATCTGTCTGTCAATTCACGGTATACCTTAAAAATAACTCACCAGATTGACTTCAAATTTTATTCATAAATTAAAGGTCATATGGGGATGACTTGGTAATATTTTGGTAAATATCCAATATATCAAAACGTTAAAAAAATTATTACTAAAAAAACCATCCAGTTATCCAATTTACCTCAAATTATGCACAAAAATCAAGTATTACTTAGGAATAAAATGATAATATTTTGGAACGCATCCAAGTCAGCAAAACAAATTGGTGACGTAATAAAAAATTTAAGAAATCAGCATGAAAAATATACTTATTAAATTAGTTTCAAATTTTGTGCGAGCATTAAGTGTGATATAGAGATAAACTGGTAAAATTGTGGTACGATTTTAAAATGGCAAAACAAAATGGCGACACTTTTTTTTAAATCAACGTAAAGAAATCTTTTTTAATTTTGTAGGGAAATTTAAGAAGAAAGTAGTAAAATAGTAGTAGTAATTCAATATGATGCAACAAAATAACGCACAATCAAAATGTTTGAAAAGATAGTATATATATTAAATTAAAATGGATAACTGGATGGTTTTTTTAGTAATAATTTTTTTTTTACTAGGCCGCCATCTTGTTTCGAGATATAGGATGTTTACCAAAATATTACCAGGTCATCCCCATTTGACCTTTAATTTATGAATGAAATTTGAAGTCAATCTGGTAAGTAGTTTTTAAGGTATACCGCGAACTGACAGACAGATAGACAGGCCGACAGACGGACCGACGGAATTGATAAAATGTATTTTTTGACATCTGGGGGCGCTAAAACGTGACGATATGTAAGACCGGAGAGGGTGATTTTTTTTCACGCTTACAAACATTTTATTTGGTCGTCATTTTGTTCCGCTATCTTAAATTAGTACCACAATTTTGCTAGTTAATCCCTATACCATAATCAGTTTAGGAATGTAATTTATAGTTAATCTATAAAGTAGTTTTTCAGGCTGAATTTTTGCCTATTTTATTAGGCCGCCACTTTGTTTCGCCATCTTGGATTCGTACCAAAAATTTACCATACTGATTCCAATATAACACTTAATTTTGGGGTAAAATTTTAGAGAAATTAGATAAGTAGTTTTTTAATAATGTTTATGTTAACATTTCACTAGGCCCTTATTTTGTTTTGCTATTTTGGATTTTTACCAAACATTACGAAGTCATCGCCATTTAACCTTTAATTTTTGACTAAAATTTAAAGTCAATCGGGTAAGTTGTTTTTTAGCTATGCCGCGAACATACAGACAGACCAGCGGAATTGAGAAAACATGTTTTTCCGCATCTAGGAACCCTGGAACGTAAAGATCTGAAAAATCTTAGGGGTTATTTTTTTTTCAAGATTAGAATACTTCCCTTTTACGAGGGAAGTAAAAATGGGATGCCTATTAAGTTTAACCCACTATATAAAAGAAGGTTATCAGTTCGCTTTGTGTGTGATGTATGTAAGTTTGTTTTTAATTTCTCCGTTTCTTAATTTCAACGAAACTTGTCTTATTTGATTATGTGTTGACTCAAGATCAAACCATTTTCAATTCATGTGTTCTAATAATAGAAGTTGCTTTTTGGTTATGTAGACGTACAAAATGGCTCCTTTCTACCTGTTACGAGCCCATATCTATGATATTTACCCTTACCAGTTACAGTGGTCTGTCATCTGACTCGTAAGATACACTAAAATATATATATTTAATTAAAGTGCTACTTAAACAACAATAAATATTTGGTTAGACACTTAAGAAAAACCAAATTAAAATTAGTTATTAGATACACCATTGAATTTTTTTTAATATCAACGATAGCTAATATTGCTGAACCAAGGCCGAAACAAAAGATTGGGCATTATTTAAAGTCACTCAAAGATCTAATTTCTTTGCAGTCAGTAGTTTACTAATGTCCTTGTTCCTGCGTATAAATTTGTGAAATTTAATGATCTACTAGATTCAACATTATACATGATTAATGTAAAGGATACTAAGGTTCTTGAATCAATATCGGGATATTATAAAAGGAGATTAAAGAATCTGTTAAAATTATTACTCAACCTAATAGTCAATAGAGACGCGGGTCACGTGCTACATCGTATGATACTGATGTTTTGACCTGAAATGTCAAAAATGTCCAGTGTAAATCCCTCTGGGGTACCCAACAAAAACAAAGATTTCTGTAAATTTTTCTAGATACCCTGGTAACGGTTTAAAATAAATCTATATGAAATGAAATTAAATATTTATTAATATTAACCATAAAGCTACTTCCTACTTCTACTTACAATATTAACATAATAGTTCATTCTTGCTAAAAAGCAATTGGTAAGTAATAAATAAACCTTAACCTAAATATTAATCTTATAGCAGTAAAAGATAAAACTATATAGGTACATACTATATTAAACAGTAACAAAAAAAAAGAGAAAATCCCAAACAATTACCAGCAAGTAACAGTTACATATTTTCTAAACAAAATCTTTTATATATGAAATTAAATTAAATATTTATTCATATTAACCATAAAGCTACTACTTCCTACTTCTACTTACAATATTAACATAATAGTTCATTCTTGCTAAAAAGCAGTTGGTAAGTAATAAATAAACCTTAACCTAAATATTAATCTTATAGCAGTAAAAGATAAAACTATATAGGTACATACTATATTAAACAGTAACAAAAAAAAGAAAAAATCCCAAACAATTACCAGCAACTAACAGTTACATATTTTCTAAACAAAATCTTTTCACTTTTTGTATAAGCAATTTTAGTGTTGGCACGGTTCTAACCTCTAACGCTAAAACCTTATACCTTAAGTCATTACTAAAAAGACTTTTCTGCATCTGTATTGTTATTGAAAATTTTATGTCTAAATTATGTTGTGATCTTACACAGTATGAGTGTTTCTCTGATCTTGGAATAATATATTCTAGCAAATATTCCGACAGTTACTGGCAGCTTCAATACTTCCCTGTACTGAAAGCAATCCAAGAGATTTTAATATTAAGCTGATTGGTGTAAGACGCGTACCAAAAAGTATAGTTCTTATTGCATTATTTTGTAGCAACATCAGCCTTTTTATATGAAATTAAAAGTGCGGGGATATAATTGTGTTAAGTACAAGAAGGCGGCTCCAGTGGCTAAGATTTCTAGCTATCCTTCTAAAAAATCCTTCCTTGTTCCTTATATGTTTTACAAATATAATCTACATGTGCTGAGAAATTAAATTAACCATCTAAAATCACACTCAAATACATTATTTAAGATGAACTTTCAATTCTACTGATTTCAGTTTTAAGCCTATAAATAATTCACAGTTAAGTTTACTACCAAAAACCATGTATTTTATTTTATTAACATTTAACTTAAGCCTCCGTTCACATAGCCAGTTATACCAACTTTTCAGCTCGCAATTCATGTTAGCTACTACCTCGTCGAAATTTTTAACACGATGCATGGTGGTGTCAAAATTTCACGGAAATAAACAATTAAAGAAATAACACCCTGTATATTGAAAATGTAGCCGTTTCGGGCTATATATAACGTTTTAATATTACTTTATGCCAAGGATGCTATGGTCCGAGCTTTTTAAAGCACTCTGTATATTATACAGTTTTTATCAAAAAATATTAAAAAGTTGTTTCTTCAAACTCTTATCCCACTAGATAACTGTGTATGTTAATTTAGAAATGTTGCCAGTCGCCAGTATCTAGGTATTGCCTTGATAGCAACATATATCTTTGTAGTCATATTCTACATAAGATATTTTTCCTTACAAAATAATTTAATTGTTTTAAAAACGCACATGTGTGAAATGAGTATTTGCGGCATAACCATGTGTTAAATGGGGGAAAGTTTTTTATACACTATTACTCTTATATGCTTGAGAAAAATTTCTATGTGAACAGCAGAATGCACTACTGTGCCGTAGTAAACACTGCATAACTTGTTTGAGTGTTATCCACGTTTCAAAACCAAGCTAAGCTAAAGCGTGGTAAGAAATGTGTTTACGCTACCCTGCAATTCTGTTTATTTGACTATCTTTTCGAAGTATAATCAGTCTAGTGCTGTGTATTGATGTCACAAGATTTATCTTGTAGGTTTCAGGGCATGCACTTTCCACTATCAATGCTCGAATCAAAAAACCGCATTTCAAAAAGAGACATAAAACATTTTTTTTGTTTATTAATAAATGACTTAGTCACATTCAGATGTACACTTTAAATAGATACATAATTTTTTTGATAAGATAGTAGAGTAATTAAATATTATGTAGTCTAATGTTATCCCTTAAATATATTTCTTAAGGGCTCGGTATCACGTAAACCAATTCGAAACACAATAGAGTTTATATTCTGCACTACACATTTATCAACCCGCAGCCTATAAAACTGCCTACGCAGAAAATATTCCAATAGGTCTCCCTGCATTTTAATCGACGGTATTACAGCTAATAACGTTTTACACCATCATTGATTTTACATTTTTCTCGTCGACTATAAGTATTTAAAACAGGCATTTTCCAGTAACCGCGTGTATTTATTTCCCCAACAGGGATGTATACTTAGAGTCAAAGCTAAAAATATATAACAGCATCATTTTTCAACTTGAATTAATAAATCGTGGATATATAATATCAATATATTAGAAATATCAAATTTTTCCCTTCGATTTCAGTAAGCATCTTCAAGGATTTTTTTCTTACGAGATCGAGACACTACATCTCTATTAAAGCTAAAATCGTGGTATGGCTTCATGGTTTAAACAATCTTCCCGTGTTATATAAATATAAAGTTTACAATGAAAATTGTAATTGAATTTCTTGATGTTCTTGTATACAGGAATGATTCCTTAAGACACTCTGTATATAAAAAAAATACATACGAACAGATACCTAAATGCAAATTCACATCATTATCCGGCACAGAAGCACTCAGTAAAGGCCGTTTTACATGCTGCAATTCTTCTTTGCAATATGCAATAGTCTTGAACAAAGGCATGCGCAGTTTGACAAAAGGTACAAATGTCTTGTCACTGCGCATACTTTTGTTCAAGACTATTGCAACTTGCAAGAAAGAATTGCAGCATGTAAAACGGCCTTTGTTAATTATTTGGTTTACAGAGCCCTCGCGATTTAAGGGGACTGGATATTGTTGGGATGATATTGGATGGCCAGTAAGAATATTTAATAATTCTACTGCATGACAGGGAACTAATAGGGAGTTATCGATAGATAATGTAGTTCTCTGATTTGTACACGTAACCACAGACAAATTTGCACTTACTTTGCTGGTCTAACATACATACAATTTTCAACACACACAAGAAAATTGGACAGTATTTGCGATCCCCAAGGGACATTACTATTTCCAAACGAAACGAATTGATGGAATTCCTGATTCCGGCGGTGATGTCAATATTAGAGAAATTGGACGATCCATATCTACTAGAGTTAAGGGGGAACTGCACGCAGTATTATAGATCATTTGCAAGCCTTCCGCCGCTGCAATATTATGTTAAAGCTGTAAGAGATATGTATTAGCTTCAATGTGATTTAATTAGGGAAATATGTATAGTTGGGCACTAAATACAATTTTTTATGAAAAAATTAAAACTAGAATTATAAAACAGAAGTAGATTTTCCCATTTTCGATTATTTTTTGACCACTTTTTGACGCAAATGCCGTCGCATATAATTTTTTTATCCACAAAATGGCTCTTTACCGCCTTGTATTGATCCTTTGTCTACGTAACTGCAAAATTTGAAATCATAAATCGTACTCATGTCTTTGTATTTCTGCAGCGTGTGAACCTTTTTGAATCCATTTTTAACCGAAATGTAATTTAAATTACCTATACATACCACATTTTTTTGAAGTGGGACGCGCTGGAAGTTTTTTCTAATACTTAGTACCATTTCATCTGACTTTGAACTTGACTAGACTTTGTCGCTGATTTTTCACTTTTTGCATGCAGTTCTCCCTTAAGGGACACCAATAATATTGGAAACTGTCCACAATCCCTCCTTTTTTAAATACCGGCATATAATACAATTTTCAAATATTTTTAACCTGCAACTGTAATTTATGTCCACCGTTAATAGTAGTTTACTTAACAAGTGTAGAAAATGCTACTTTTCCGCACGGCTATCAATTGCGTGCGGAAAAGTCACTTCATGCACGTGTAAGGTACACTATTTTTTTACAAGCATGCGGAAAAACCCAATAGTTAAAAAAAATCGTTTATTTATATCAAATACATAATCACGAATTAATTATTATTAACATGAATATTAAACAGTTTGTAGCATTTTGTAAATTAATTGCAGAGGCTAGACTAGAATTCGGGACTTGTAGGTTGGGTTTGGATTTTCCAGTTCTCTTTCACGTGTACTTATTGTTGTAACTGTCGCCGAGGGGGTAACTTTTTGGTTAGAAGAGGTCGATTTGGTAGACCGAACTGGTGAAAGTTGGTGACTAGTGGAAGGAATGGCATTAAAGTTCAATACTTTATTGGATAGATTCTTTTGAAGACTTGTTGAGCTTTCTAAATAACCTTCTGCCACGGTTGAAGATTTCTAACCTCCGAGGCGTTTGATATTTGTTATTCCTTCTCCGGAATCTGCAAGCATTTTGGCGGCTGAATGTCGGAAACTGTGGCCTGTATATAGTTCAGGATTTGGGAGCTTCAGATAAACTGCAATATTTGATGGCATTTTTCCAAAAGTGTTTATTCCGATGCATTGTACTGTGCAAACTTCTTTTTTGTAGTTTACAAAAAAACAGCCGCTTCAGTTAAAAATGTCCTTATTTGAAAAAATTCGCTTTCTTTGTCCCACGATGTATTAGAAAGAAACAAATTGTATAAATATCATAAATATATAAGAAACAAAAGGTTTTGCGTCGATTTCGGGATTCTGTAAACGGAAAATTAGAGAATTTATTGAAATTTACAAGTGTCCTAACAATTTTAATAGGCTATATTCTACGTTATACGTGGAAACAGATCGGGTGTAAATACCTCTAAGGCCTTGATCCCTCTTATTCAGGGTTCCGATCTCATGGAGTAAATATCCCTGAAGATTCCCCTTGTGATCAAAGGCGAAACATCGGAAAGTGATCTAATCCCAAGAACCATAATTTTTTGCTTAACTGCAGCCGAGAAAGCTTCCTTTCTAAAAGAGTATATTATGCCAAAATTGTATATTAAAAAGTAAACTGCTTGAAAGCAGTTATGGCAATACGTACTACATGTTAATTGCTTACTTCCTTCACTGGATTGTATTAAATGAGGTAGCCGTGGTAATAATCACCATCAGTATTTCTCTCCACAGCTAGATATCAACCTACGTCTTGCACATACATATTGTGTGTATCTAAGTTGTTTTTGCACAAGTATATGAGAGCAATAGTTTATAGTAGGATCCAAATGACACTGAGAATTGATTTAAGTTATTAAAGATAGAACCCGTCACAGCCATTAAATTTTTCTTTGCTCGGGATCGACGATGGCGCTTCTCTCTGTAGAGGGTGCAAACAAGATACGGACATTATTTTGTGCTTGTTCTGCGGAGGAGAAGGGGATTGATTCTAGGAGACTATCGCCCTTCCACTTAAGGCACTTAAGGCATAAGGCAAATCTCTAGTTAGAGAGTTTATCTATTTAGAGACACTATCTACGAAAAGAGGAAAATTATATTTTTTTAATTACCTGGTCACTTAATTACTTCATTTCTTTATTTCCTAAGGACCTTTATAATTAGGGATCGGTGGATATTTCTTTGTTACATCTGCTGGTTCTATGTATGTTTTATAAAAAAATTAGATGCAAAGAAAGAATAGTTTATTTAACAAAGGTTAATATATAATTTAAAATAAATTTACCAATTAACTAACAGGTATTTAAATATTAACTCAAAATTATCATTTAATGAGAAAATTATGTACCAAATCTTTGATGCGAAAGTACATAATAACGTTGAACTGCCGCCCCAAAGGGACCCACTGGGCTAATTATGGGAATTGTTCTACATATTATTCACTTTTTTAACCAATCAAAAATTTTTTTTGCAAAATTAACTGTATTTAAAATGTCTTGTTGTAAATGACACAAACAAATTTTTTTTCATTGAAATAATTACACTACTTTTTTTTCAAGTCATTATGTGTATATATATATATATATATATATAGTCTCACCGATTTTGACATGTTTAATATTTTATGTCAAAAATTACGTTTGCAGTTCGAAAAATATTCTGCCAATTTTTACTATACGGAACCTTTTATTGTTCCACTTGCGTACGTTTCTTTGTAGAAAAAGACTTATTTAGGAGATTTTGTGTGAAATTTTGATAATTATAAATTATTAATTCAGGCTGTCCAGAAAATAAGATTAAAAATTAAATTGAGAAATGTTAACCACCCAGAGTAATGTCAACGTTATTTACTATTTGATACATATCAATAATCATGCCGGAATACTCATGAAGATTATTTAAATTTGTTTATGGAGAATGTGGGAAAGTGATATCGAGAACATGCGATACATTTGCTATTGGATATCCGCAAAAACAGAAACCACCACCTCACACCGTCACAAAAATCATAGACAAACCAGGGATTATAGTAGACAATTGTTTATTGTACTTCAAATAAAAAAATCGAGTAGAGTTAGATCAGGGGATCGGGATAGCCAGATAATAGCTCCCTTGTTGGCTATCCATCGTTCATAAAAAATAGCTTGTAAAAAGTAGCCACCACATAGAGGAGCATCGTGATGTTAATAGAATACATTTTTACGATCAGCCAGTGGCAATTTGTCCAAATACTCATTTTCAAAATTGCTCAAAATATTTAAATATACTGCACCTAAAATCAATTAACATAATATATAACTCGAAGGATTCAAAAATTTCTAACTTATCATTTTAGCTATCTTGATAAACATGTTACAGATATTGAAGTGCCAGGTTTTTTGAAAATTTTGCTCTCTAAATACATTTATATTCTAATCACTCCAATAATGAATATTGTGTCGATTAAAAGCACCATTTTCTCAAATTCAGCTACGTCTGTCCTAATGATATTGTCTAAAAAGAAATTAAATAAATAATAAAATGAGTTTCTTTTTGGTGATCAACTGGGGAAATGCATATGGATGAAATTTATATTTACGTAATATCCTTTGAATTGTTGATTTGTCTTATCGATAATGTTGGATATGCGGAAAAATATCCCAAAATATCGACTCATTATCAACCGCAGGTTTATTGTCTATGATTTGTGTAACGATGTGAGGTGATGGTTTCTGTTTTTGCAGATATCGAATACCAAATGTATCGCATACTCTTGATATTAATCCTTCTGAGTAATTTAAGCGTAAGATTATTGACAAGTTTCAAATTGTAAATAACAGTGACATTACCTAAACATTACTCTAGCACTTCTTTGGTTCTAACACCGTCATGGCCAACTCACATTAGCTGCACGTAGAAGGCATAGGGAATAGCATATTATTTGAAACAGAAAAATGTTTCATTGATTTTTTGAGAGTTTTTCAATTTAATTTTTATTATTATTGTTTGAAGACCATGTACTAATGATTATCAAAATTGCACACAAAATCTGCTAAATATGTCTTTGTATAGGAAAAATTGGCAGATATTTTTCGGCCTACAAACGTCAATCTTGCCGTAAAATATAAAAAATGCCAAGACATTAAAACTTAGATATAGTATAGTACCAAATTTTCAGATCTTTCTTAATTATAGTTCTTCTATAATCAATTATGATATTCCCTGATTAATCATACATACAGTTTCAATTTCCATTTTTTTTAAAACAAATTTTAGCATGTTACGTAAATTCCCTGTATATTGTGACTCAGCAAACCCTAGAGTCAGTGATTTGATCTCGTAGAGAAAAGATACCTGGAGACGTCTCGTGCAATGGAAGGAGAAACGTCGAAATGTGATTGAACTTTGACATGGTCTAGTCCTAAAATTATCATTTCTTAAATGACTTTTTGTTTTTGTTAAACCACAGAAAAAATATAACATGGGATAAAAGAGTTTTAAAATAATTTTTATATATAAACGCCCTTTAGCTGCGTCACAGTGTTCCTATTATCTATTATTAAAAGCATATTTTTATAAGTATAATTTTCAATATATACTTAATTTTTTCGTACTGTCGCCCAACAATATCAGATTCATAAAAACCCCTCTATTATATTACTATAATACACTTATGGGCGTCAATGGTCAATTTTACGCTTCCTTTGCTTTCTCGGTTTTCTGAGTAGATTTATAAGTATGTTTTCGGTTTGTTAGAAAACCTATTTTTCTTTTGGAAATTTATCGAAGGGAGAATTTATGTAATCTTAACCTTACGTACAATAAAGTGGAAATATATTTCGATTAAAGGACCCTAGATTTACGTTCAGGATAATTGATTTTGGATTAGGCTTGCTTTTCTTGGTTATAAGAGACATATTAGTAAAAAAGGAAAATTATTTCGACGTGGAATGTAAATGGTGATAATTTATTTGGGGAAAGTTTAATTGTAGATTTTTTCTGATTAAAATTAATGTAGAATCTATTTCTTTCCTGACTAAATAGAAGAAATAAAAACTATGCATCCTAAGCCTAAAACCTGTGAATCTTCTCAAACTCTTGTACACTTGCAAATAACTTTATAACTTTAGAACGCTAATTAATATATGAGCAAATTCATATATTTTTTTGGCGTAATGTATTCGATTTTTAAAAGTTCTCTGCCTCGTTAACTTTTTATTTTAGTACTTGACTATAAGGAGGCCAGGAGGTCACCGACATGGTATAATATGTAAAAAACACTCGAACACGGAGTTTTGCAGTGATTTTATTAGTATTAGACAACTGAGATTTTGGATCCGAGTCTGTTCAATTCTGAGAAAGAGTAGCAGATGGAGATTCGATATGAACGAAAGTAAATTTTGATGTCGTTTTGTATGTTACTAATTAATAAATATTTTATAGGGGGATCTAGGTTTTATGACGTTTTATTACTGGTTAAGGTGTTGAAGAAATTTGTTTCAGCGTGATAAATGGAGTTGGAGGGTTCAAAAACTCATGATATTTGAGTAACTTGTTTTATGGACACTAACTAATTAATTCTTTGTTTTACCATCAGCTGTGTGCATGTATGAAAAAATATCTACAACATCTTACAACTAAAAAATCGGTAATTTTACCCAGAAAATTTATAATTTTTATTTAGTAATACAACGGTACGCCGCACGGATCTGAAGCCGCGACGAAAGGAGGAGGTTTGTCAAAAGGAAACCGTTTCTATGGATATGTAGAGTTTTAGCCAATCACTAATGAGTAATGCACCGATTCCATAGATACTTGCATTCTTATCATAGCCCTCAGGTTCGTACGCCAAACTATATATACTGCCTTTCATTGGGCGCCATATTGTTTCACCATATTGGATTTGTTGTACCAATATTTTACCAGCTTATACCTATGCTGCAATTGATTTTTGGGCATAATTTAAAATAAATTAAATAAGTATTTTTTATACAGATTATTTTAAAACCACCATTTTGTTTCGTGATATTTAATTCGTACCAGTTTATCTTTATATAATATTTAATTTTTCTGCTAAATTTGAATTTATTTGGCCACTATTTTGTTTTGATATCTTGATTTTGTACCATAACTTATGCTTGCACAAAATTTGAAATTAATTTGATAAGTAGTTTTTCAGGGTGATTTTTCATAAATTTTATTAGAGCGCCATTTTGTTTTGCTATCTTGGATCCGTACCAAAATGTACCAGTTCACCAGTATTTCACACTTAATTTTTATTCCGACGGACTAGATTTTTAGCAAGATACTACCATTATAAATATTTTATTTGGTCGCCCTTGTGGATAAATAGTTTTTTAGTAATATTTTTTTTTACATTTCACTAGACCGTTTGCTAGCTATGCAGCAAATAGACAAACTGACCGGCAGACAGACAGGATCGAGACAACATATTTTTCGGCATCTTTTAGCATTTTGGAACCTTGAGAAAATTTCAATTTTTTCCTGATTACAATACTTCCCTTTTATGAGGAAAGTAAAAAACATCTAATTTTCCTGAGGTCCTGCCTTAAAAATGACTGTGCTTGATTAAAGCATTTGAACAATATGAAATTGGAAGGATACTTAATTTGATCCTAAGCACTTAAGGACATTTAAGTTTAGGACTCCCTGAGGAAACATATGCTCTAGTTTTAAAAATTTTTTCTCTCTTTAAATTTCTTTTTTTAACATCTACTAACGACATGTTTGAAACGGGTAATTTTATTATACTTTCACTTTGGTTAAGATTTATGTTTCAACGTTTCAAGCGTTATAATACTTGATCCGTTTTGATATAAGAAAGAAATTGGTAATTTTGCTTTGATCTAAATCCTTCTTTCTATCAAGGTTAATTGATAATACGTAGATATACAACTGGGAAAATCTGTATTTTCTTTGATAAAAGGAAATATTCGTTATAAGCGGACTTTTGAAGGATTGGTAGGAGCGATTAGTAAGGGACTTTAAATGGAAATTTCTCCCTTTCAACACAGATTTTATCTGCGTATTAACGAATTATCAGCTAAGTATGTGCGTAACTAAATTGTTTCGTGTTTGATTTTTCCTAATGAAATAAGTGATTCATAACTTCAACTTGTTAAGATCTTTAAGCTTAGAAAAAAATATATACAAAGGTTTGTACTAAGTTCAGATATACATTTTTTATTTGCAATACATAATAAGATCAATACTTCGTTTTCAGTTTTGCAGGTGTGAGGGATAACTTTTGAATTAAGATATATGATATTCCTGTTTCTGTAAAATTATATTAAGAGCAGGCAGACACTATTTGAAATTTTACTAAGTTATATGATTTGTTCATATGGCGATTTTGGTGACTCCATTTGGTTTAAACAGGAGCACCATCAACTGTGTTTCTTTAAGTAGAATACCTGCATATTTTTCAAAATTTGTATTCTACGGAAAATTCGTATGTCATACCTTATAGTTACATTTGACAATTCTCGAGAAAATCGCATTTAAAAATGTCATGATCTAGGTGGCCATTTTACAAGTCCATTGGTTTCAATCAAGTGGCCTGGAAAGTTTGCGTCCAGATAGTCCGTCACTATTTGAGCATTATGACCGGGAGCTTCGTCAGGCTGCAAATACAAATCATTGAGTAGCGCCGAAACAACATCTTCGGTTATTTCAGGCACAACTATTTCTAGAATCTCTAAGTATTTAATTGCAGTAAGGGTGCCGTTATATATTTTATAGATGATTTTGCTTCAAAAAATGAAGCATGAAACGTTAAATCTAAACCTGCCTTGCCTTTCGGATGGAAATATAACATCTTAAACTCTTTCATTATGCCATGCCGGTTCAAAATACCAGCACTGGTAAAATTCGCCTAATAGGACCATATAACAGTTCTTTCAAAATTAATGACAATGTCCCGCATTAGACTACTCTAGTCGGCGTTCCGTCTCACCAGGATATAAGTTTTGTACCAAATGAAATTTATATCGTTTAAACTTGTGTTTTTTTTTTTAAATTGTTTGAACCCTGTACGCCGACAGAAGCTTCAATTTTTCAATATCGCCGTTTTCCTTGTTGGTTTTAGGCCGGGGTTTAACAAACGAACCATGTTTAATTAAATTTGATTTTATTCGTAAAAAAATTCTTTTATTCGGTTGCCCTCTTTCTGGACATCTACAAGGATATCATATTTTAAATATTTAACTAGAATAAGAAGAATAAATATCTATAATATTACCTGTTTAAATACAGTTTAAATACAGTGAGAAGTCTAATGTTATTAAAAAGTTTTAACGCAAATCGAGAAAAAATACAGCAAAGACGTACGAAATTCTGACATAGACTATTTATTTCAAAGTCCACCTTGGCCAATTCAGATTTTCTGATATTTTCATATTAACATTGGACTTAATATTGAAAATAAATATAGTGGGTAATATATTTTTGAAAAGATTGTAAAAAACGAAAACAGAATATTTAAAAATATATAGGTTGTCCCATTAAAAAAACCTAACTTTGGGTCATATCATAAAAATGACTGCCTACAGCAAAAATACAACATTTTGAATTTCACCCTGCATCTTAGAAACAAAGTGGGCTATGAAAATTTTAATTACGGCATCTTTCGTTTCACAAAAAAATAGCACAGCGATGATCGAATCTGAATACCCTGTACAGGGTGAGTAGTTTTTGTTGCGTCTCTATCAACTTTGATATTTTAAACAGGACACCCTATATATTTTTACATTTTTAAATTTTACAGTGACTTCTAACTTGTCTGTGTCTAATGTCCTTTACAAAAATTAATTTGTTTTCGTGAAATTAACGTTTGAAATTTGACATTTTAAGCACTACAGCCGGCTCTAAAATCTAAACGGTTTGATTTATAACAAAAAAGTTTCCATTTTCCTATTTTAGTTTTTAAATATCTATAAGCTTACATCAATTTCCAGATAAACCAGAATATGATACTTAAAAGCTGAGATAGGAACCTGCAAACCGTTTTTTTTAAATCAAAACGTTTAGATTTTACTGTTGGTTAAAATTCTGAAAATATCAATATCATGAAATCAAATTAATTTAGGCTAGGAATTTAAACAAAATTTAAAATACTAAAAATACATACATACTTAATTGTTTCTGAGATATCGGCCATTTTCTATTTAGCTGTATCTAAATCTACAATGATAAATAATAACTGATGTTAATTTAAAAACAGTTCTATCAAAGGTTCTTTTGCATTTCTGTTTATTATTTAATTTATTTTATGATTCTATAGCTATGGCTTTGTGGACAAAATATCAACCCAGTTGGTTGTTTACCCTAGGGCACCAACTGTACTCTAATAGTGTTATAAAATAAATGAAATAATAAACCGAAATGCTTTGCCACCTTTGTTACATCCGTTATTAAATAAATATCAACTACGTGTTGCTTATTATCGTAATTTTAGAATGCAGCTGACTTATTAATGGCCGATATTTTAGAAACTAATAAGTTTCTACCTAGGAAAGTATATCATGGAGTATAGTAGAATGTAAATTCAGCAGCTCTACATGATGTTCTATTAAAGCAGGTAAATAAATTGGCGATAGAAAATCAATTTTTGTAGTACTTCCGGTTATTCCCATGTAAATGGATTGAAAGTTCAGGGTCGTTATTAGGTCCAGTTTCATGTAATTTAGTAGCAGGTTGAATAGTCGCATGTTTAACACGAAATTTATGGAATACAGGAAGTTACAGTACATATAATCGAATTTACTTTCGCTTATTATATTATAAACAAGAAGAAAATTTATATATTTACATATTCCGGGAGTCCACGAGATCGTTTTACGGAGCGCCATCCAACTGCCTTTTAAGCTAGAATTTTGATATTTGCTTTGAAGATATGTGTTATTAAGACACACATTTTTTATGAAAATACAATTGAATATTGCTTTCGTTTTTTCCGGAAATAGATCTAAGTCAAGAATTTTAGATAGAATCCTGTATATTTTTTCACACAGTTTGATAGAGCTTAGAATACCCTTTTCAATGACGAACGTATAAGAAGTTGTTTTTTTTTCAAAATCACGGACTAGGAAGCGTTTTCAAGCAAAGCAAATCAAAATTCAATATGGAGGCCGTTTTCCGATACCAATGATGTTTTTGTTAAATAAATTATCCAAATAATAAATAAAATGGAATTATTAATCGGTTTTAATCAAATTCAAAATCAAACTTTAAATTTACCAAAAAATAGAACGTGTTTAAGTTTTTATTTAAAATCTTAACTTTACCTTAAATTTATTTAATTTAATATTGAGTATATATAAAGTTAACATTTATGTAATACTGGTTGGTGTATCTTATTATCAAAAGAAAAGTGCATAACAAAATATATTTTTAATTTTTATTTTACACAATAAAATGAGAAAACTTTGTTACATACCTTCTTTATTTTTTTAACAATAATAATAGATTTTAACGAACACAATTGATATAAAAGTCACTCCATTAAAAGTTCTATGCATTGTCCGCCTTGTTCTAGGTACAATGTGACTCTCTCAACATTCTGCGTGCAGGTTTCGTAAATGCTGTTCAACGGGTCGTCTAATTCTATTTTCTAAAATTTCTAACGATGTTACAGGAGTTACGTACACTTTTTCTTTTAGGTGACCCCATATAGAAAAATCAAGCGGGGTCAGGGCACTGGCCACCGAATTGGCCCATTGGTTCCCAACCAGTTCTCACCAAATCGTACATTCAAATAATTTGCAACAATCCTTGAATTATAAGCAGGGGCGCAATCTTGTTGGTAAATTAAATTTTCATTTTGCTACCAATTATCTATAGAATGTTCAATTTCATTTTGAAGAAAGTCTAAATACATTTCGCCAGTTAAAGGCTGATGGAAAAATATTGGACCAATAATACTTAGTCCTACAATGCCCAACCAAACATTCACTCCAAAACGTTCCTGAAAGGCACCTTCCCTTACTAATCTCTGATTTTCCTTTGTTCAATAACAAAAATTATTTTTATTAAACATCCCTAGATTAGTAAACCTTGATTCGTCCGAATAAATAATATTATGAGTATACACAAGATTTACTCTATAATTATTTAAAAACCAATTGCATTTAATAAGTCGTCTTTAAAAGTCATTTTCAAATAGGTGATAGTGAATTTAATACTTAAACAACTTAAACCCGTGTTTCTTTAAATTTTTTCATGTGACGTATTAATTGCACTGCTTGCCTAATGTATGAAGGGAAGCAGTTCGGTCATTCTCGATGTACGCTAAAACGTTTCTTAACTTCTTCGCTTACTATGAAATCTCCGTCGCCATTAGCATGAACATCGCTATTATTTTCATTTTTTAAATGTTGTATTAACCAAGGATAATACGGATGTGAGGGAGCGTCACGATCCGGAAAGCCTTCCTGGTATAACTTTCGGCGTCTCTGGAATTTTTACGACATTTCCCTTAAATAAGGAACATGTCAATAAGATGTTCTCTTGAACTAACTAGAATAACTTCTCAGAGTAAAAATGTAACGAAAAATATCAGAAATGTCGATACAAAACAGTACTTTTGACGTTTCTGTTAAATCTAATAAAAATTATGATGGCATCCCTATGCAATTGTTTCCAAGGCCTTCATATATTCGTTTAGTCATCTTACTGCACCGTCCCATCCGGTGAAATAAAATTAATAGTACTTCTGATTTTTTTTTCGACTTCTTAAAATAAGACAATAAAAAATGTCAAAATATTACAATATTACTTATCATTGAAAAATATTCCAAAATTTACTGATTAAATACAACTTTCTATTTAAAATCTTTCAGAAATTTTAAGAAAAAGTTCACATTTTAAACAAAAATTTAAACTTATCCCATTTTGTGATAAATTAAAAGTTTGATGTTAAATTTATTTAAAATCCATTGAAAAACCCCATTTTGTTTATTATTTTAATAGTTCGTTTAACAAAAATTTCATCGGTATCGGGAAACGACCGCCATATTGTATTTTGCATTTTGAAAAAGCGCTTCCTAGTCTGCCATTTTAAAGAAAAATATAACTTGTGATATGTCATTGAAAAGGTAATTCTAAGCTGTATCAAACTATGTATAATAATATACAGAGTTTCATTTGAAATTCTTAACTTAGTTCTGATTTCGGAAAAACTAGCAGCAATATTCAATTGTTTTTCATGAAAAATATGTGCCTTCAACCTAAATATCAAAATCTCAACCTAAAAAACAATTAAATGGCGTTGAATAGAACGACATCGTTGACACCCGGTATACGTTTCCTAGTACAAGTAGTGACATGGTCCGTATACAGAAGATACTCATCCAATTCGCTCTGCTGTAATACAAACTAAACACTACAATAGATATGCCATGCAGTCAACTTGTTAAGCTTGCAACCAATCAGAATCTATCTCTGGCAATGTATAAAACTTTTCATTCAATCTATTACCAACTAGCAAGCAGAAAGTGAAATATGAGATTTTCAGAAACATAAAATAAACCAGTAAAATGTACCCTTATGTTACTCCGTTGATTACTAGCAGTTCATAATATTGTCATTGTTGAACCAAAGCGTAATGTTTTTATCTACTTTTTGTTTGTACGTGATGTTTAATTAGTTTGTAGGGTATAATGAAGTTTACAGTTCCAGTTCTCAAAACAGATTTCATATTAACTCGAAATTAATAAAAGTTCCGTAACATTTCATATTCAATTTTTATGAATTTCTGTAAAAGTATAAAACTCTGATAATACAGATTCAGGCCCCTCAATTTTATTGCGTTAGTAACTCGATTTTATCGAGATACCTTTTTTCCCATGACGCTATTAAAAATGGTGCTTTATGGCTACAGCTTAAAGTGGTTTTTATTTTATCGATATCAAAATGATCCACAGGAAAATTAAACGCTCTAGGAGTAAGCTATTACACAACTCCCATATAGGAAATTTTTCATCTCCAGTTTTTCGGCGTTATGTACGGTGCTGTAAAATAAATTTGAAATATTGAAATAAAAATATCAAAGGTTTATAATTATTACATCTGTTATAATAACCGTCGGATAAAGTTATTGATTTTTTACATACGAAAAAGTACCTGTATATTTGATTAAAGTATTTTGTTCCGTCATAAACTAGTCAAAACGAATTAAGGACCACTTTTTAAAATAGTTGCATTTACTTAATTTTTTCAGCAGTCTCCGTATTAATTTTATTTATTCCTACCTTATCGATAAAATAATTAAAATATCGATAAATTTCTTTTACCTCAAACTTCCCTCAGTATGAATATTTCCTTTTATTAGGAATAGTTAAGTGTAAACCAATTTAGTTCAGTACATTCGTAACACAACTTCACCAGCTTATCTCTATATCCCACTTAATGCTTGCACGAAATTTGAAATTAACCTAATAAGTAGTTTTTTTTCAGTCTGATTTTTTAAATATTTTATTAGGCCGCCATTTTGTTCATACCAAAATGTTAACACTTGATTTTTTTGCAAAATTTGGGGTAAATTGGATAATTAGATTTTGTAGTAATATTTTAACGTTTCACAGCTTTTTTTGGCATTTAGGGATGCTAAAATGGCAAAATATTCAGATCACAAAAATTGTATTTGGCCGCCATCTTGAATTACTACCACAGTTTAACTGGTTCATCTCTATACTACAATTAGTTATGGCACGCAAGTTGAAATTAGTTCATTAGTTTATATCATCTGCTGATGATGCTAACTTGGTTAGCGAAACGCGCTTCCAAAACGTAACAAGTTGTGGTGTAGTGTGGTTAGAACTCTTGTATTTTGATCTATCTTCCACCACAGGTTCCAGTGTTAGGACGATAAATTGGATAATTTGTTTTTTAGTCATAATTTTTTTAGCGTTTCACTAGCCCGCCATTTTGTTCTAGTATATTGGATTTTAACCAAAATATTATCAGGTCATCCTCACACGAACGAGCCTTAATTTTTGAATAAAATTTGAAGTCAATCTGTTAAGTAGTTTTTAAGCTATCCCGCGAACTGACAGACAGACAAACCGACATACGGATCGGCGGACTTGATAAAACATATTTTTGGCATCTAGGGACGCCAAAACGCGAAAATATGTAAAACCTGAGAAGATGATTTTTTTCAGGATACAAAAATTTTATTTGGCCGCCGTTTTGTTCCGCCAACTTGAATTACTACCACACTTTTACTAGTTTATCTCTATACTACAATTACTTATGACACACAATTTGAAATCAGTTCACTAAGTAGTTTTTTCAGGCTACATTTTTAATATTTTATTAAGCCACCATTTTGTTCCGCCATCTTGGATTGGTACCAACATTTTACCAGTTGATTCCTACATAATACTTGATTTTTGTGCAAAATTTGAGATAAATTAGATAAGCACTTTCTTGGTAATAATTTTTTTAACATTTCACTAGGCCGTCATTTTGTTTTGCCCTAATGGATTTTCACCAAAATGTTACCAAGTCATCCCCATATGATCCTTAATTTTTGGCCAAAATTTTAAGTCAATCGGATAAGTAGTTATTTAGCTATGCCGTGAATGGACAGACCTACAGACAGACAGATCGACGGAATCGAGAAAACATGTTTTTCGTCATCCTGAAACGTAAAATTCTGAAAAAATCTCGGAGAGTGATTTTTTCACGATTACAATACTTCCCTTTTATGAGGGAAGTAAAAATGTAAAAAAATGTTTTGGTTCATAGCTTTTTATAAAAGTTCCAGGCATGTTATTTAGAAAATATTTAAAATAATACAGTCTCCGGATCTGCACTGTCTATTGAAGTACACTGCGTGATTTGACAATACCATAAATAATTTTGATGCATTGGGAAGGATATTGTCCAAAGTGAAGCTTTGAGTCAAGATGAAGTTTAGTTGTGGCAGCAGTTACTTTGTTTCAAGAAGTTTGCTCTGTCAGGAGTAATGCCCGAAAACTGCGTAAAAGCCATTTGGTAATTTGTAGGCTTTTTAATATTGGGAATTCGGTACAGTTACAAGAAGACCTTATCCTACAAGAGAAAGGATAACAACACCTCGCGAAGACCGCAATTTGGTAAGGTCAGCACTCACGGTAAGAAACAATGCTAATATTCATGTCGCCGCTACGGGAAGGGAATATCCACTCAGACCATAAGAAACAGACTTCATGAGGTCAATTACAATCCAAAGTCACCGGCCCCAGTTAACCGGTGAGCATAGAAGAGCGAGGTTAAGGCTAGAAATCATATGGATTGGGACACGAATCAATGGGGACACGTTCTCTTTACAGATGAGACAAGATATCGACTTAGCCCCAACGATGCACGTGTACAAGCCTGGAGACGTAGAGGTGAGCGATATCTGCAGTCAAATGGTAGATAAATTGTCCATTTCGGCGAGGGCTCTATTATAGTTTGGCAAGTCCTAACACTGGAACCTGTGGTGGAAGATAGATCAAAATGCAAGTGTTCTAACCACACTACACTACAACTTGTTACGTTCTGGACGCGCGTTTCGCTAACTAACTTGGTTAGCGAAACGCGCGTCCAGAACGTAACAACTTGTGGTGTAGTGTGGTTAGAACTCTTGTATTTTAATTCATAGTTTGGCAAGGCATTTCTTTAACAGGTCGCACCAATTTGCATGTGTTTCAGGATAGTATTGTGAATGCTCGCAAATACTTAGAAGACGTTGTAGAGCCCTCATCATCAGAGAAGGCTATGAGATCCTCAGACTGCTGTAATTAAATGTCTAATCTTAATATATATATATATATATATATATATATATATATATATATATATATATATATATATATATATATATATATATATATATATATATATATATATATATATATATATATATATATATATATATATATATATATATATATATATATATATATATATATATATATATATATATATATATATATATATATATATGGGTGTGTAAATGTAATTTAGGATACGGTAGAGTAGGTCTAAAAACACATTATTTTGGCTGAAAAATTAATTTCTTATAAGGTCTAAAAGACAAAAATCTAATTAGAGTTTGAGTCTCATCAATTTTCAATTTCTGATATCTTATTATGAATTATTTTTAATAGTACGCGAGTTAAATTTAATATGGCGAGATTTGTCATCGTTACAGTGTAAATCCATAAATTCCTTGGCAGTCACACTCGATATTGTCTAATACACCATGCGTCGTAAAAATTTAGTGGTTTATTTATTTATATAGAGTGATGAAACATATATTTTCATTAATTCAAAAAAGACATTATGTTGTCTACTAGTAGTATTAATACATAAGTAGCAGCTGAAAGCAATTTGTTAGATTGTAGCCTTTTGCAACTTTGACGTTGTATATACATTAATATCAGCTTGTCTAATAAAATTTTAATACGTTTTTATAGGCTGGGAAATTGAAATTTTTATTCAAGCGATCCGCAATAAACGAGGGGCAACAAAATATTTTTTTAGTTGTTGCTAAAAATGCCAACAAAATATTTCAGACTACAGGCAACTGGATAGGCAGAAGGATTAAACAAGGTTCGTTTAGAAGAATTATTTCTTCCATCGTAAAAATGAAGTATTGGCACCCTCCGAGATTTCTTCAGATCTCTACGTTTTAGAGTCCCTAGGTGTCGAAAAATATATTTTCTCAATTGCGTCGATTTATCTGTCGGCCTGTCTGTTCGCGGCATAGCTAAAAAACTTTAAATTTTGGTCAAAAATTAAGAGGCATATAGGGATGACCTGGTAACATTTTGGTAAAAATCCAATATGGCACACAAAATGGCAGCCTAGTGAAATCCTAAAAACATTATTACTAAAAAACTACTTGTGTAATTTATCTCAAATTCTTTACAAAAATCAAGTATTATTTAGGAGTCTGAAAAAACTACTTAATCAACTGATTTTTAAATTGTGTGCCATAACTAATTGTGGTATAGAGATGAATTAGTAAAAATGTGGTACTAATTGATACAAGATGGCGCCCAAAAACAGTTTGTAATGGTGAAAAAAATCATCCTCTCAGGTTTTACCTGTCTTCACGTGTTAGTATCCCTAGATGCAAAAAAATTCGTCGATGCGTCTATCGATATGTGTGCTTTAGATAGTTTAAAAACTGCTTGACTTCCAATTTTAGTCAAAAATTAAGGGTCATATCGGGATGATTTGGTAAAAATCCAATATGCCGGAACAAGATAGCGGCCTAGTGAAACATTAAAAAAATTATTACTAAAGAAACTAATTATCCAATTTACCTCAAATTTTGGACAAAAATCAAGCGTTACATAGAAATGAACTTGTTACATTTTGGAATGAATATAAGATAGCAAAACAAAATGGCGGCCTAATAAAATATTTCAAAAATCAGCATGAAAAACTACTTTTTAGACTAATTTTAAATTTTGTGCAAGCATTAAGTGTGTTATAGAGATAAACTGGTAAAGTTGTGGTACGAATTCAAGACGGCGGAACGAAATGGAAAATCATTTTTTAAAAAATCGTATTTATTGACAATGTGATATAGGGATAAACTGGTACGAATTAAACATGACGCAACAAAATGGCGATGTGTGACAATGTAAAAACTAATTATTGAATTTATTTTAAATTATACCTGAAAATCAAGTGTGCCATGTGTAGAAATTGGTAGGAATCCAATATGATGGATTTGAAAAGACAGTATTATATGTGTTAATAAATGACTATGTATTGAACCAAATTAGGTCACACTTCACAAAAGAAAGATTCATGCCGAGGGAAGTGCCGGGTAAAAGAAATTTACCGATTTTTTTACTTAAATTTAAATTATCCTAGTAAAACCAATAAAATGCAAATTATAACGTATTTGGATTAATACATTTATCACCGCCTTAAAAGACATATCAGTGGCGGCTCGCATTTTCCAATTAATTTTAAAATATTATGCATTTTATAATATACATTTCTGTTATAAAAATATAGTATGTTTTATATAAATATACTTTATTTACTTAATTATTCCATTATTTTCTGTCAAAACTAGTGACTTATATACTCACTCACTCACTCGCCGGTTTTCGGGCTTAGATTCGGATCATCGGAGGCGGAAGCTGTTTTGCATCGATCGAATCGAATCGAAATTAACTTTAAGATATAGGTACATAACTGTTTTTTAAAAACAAAAAATATATTTAAAATCTTATGAATTCATATTATTTCCCCTAAATATTAAAAAACGCTCCAAAGCTATGGATAATTAACATCATAAAAAGATTTAAAAAATAGCCATTTTGGGCGTGGCACCCCGAAAAATTTTCTCCTGCGGTGCTATTTTTACCTGCGGCGCTATCCACCTAGCTACCTGCGCTTCACCCGTTCTATATCCACGAGCCGCCACTGAGACATATGTAGAATAATTATTATAGACAGAAAATTCAGTAGTCAGCTTTAAAAGCCGCATACTTAGGTACCAGGTACTTACACAATGTTCAGCATTAAAAGTTTTTATATTTTCTACAGAATTTTTGGTGGTGTACAACAAATATTAGTACTGGATGTCTGATTATTCCCTTGTTTTTTATTAGGATTTCCAGTTCGAATGGTTAGTTATTTGTGCTAAACCCTAACAGAATTCCGTTTGTTCTTTGGTCAGCTAGAAATATACAGATTGTTAGGAATTATTTTGGTAAACGGCTTGTATATGTGGGATAGAAGGCTTATCGTCTGTAGTTGCTATCAACACATGTTAAAAATCCCTCATATTTTTACTTAACCTCTCCGGTCCAGTTTTTATAGCGCCATCTTCTGGGCCATTATTGTTTTTGATCATTTTTAAAGCGTGTTTAATTTCCTCTTTGGTAATCTTAGGTATCTCTTCAGAGCCTTGGTTTATTACTTCTCGTGCTCTTCTTACTTCTTCAAGCTGTTATTTGATATGTTGTGGGTCCTTATACAGTTGCGTCTAAAACTTTTCAAAAATCTGGTTTTTTTTATGTTATCCATGTTATCTTTTAATTTTAGAATTTCACTCTTAATATTACTAAGCTTTCTTTTGAGTATGTTTAAACTTTTGTCCTATGCTGTAGGTTATTTGGAAAAACACTTTTTTAGGTCTTTTCTTTCGCACAATTCTGTATCTTTTTTTCTTGCAGTTAATGTTTATTGTTGCTCTTAAATTTAGTGCCTATTTTAGTGTGAACTCTTGTTATTTATTTGTGATTCCCTTTACACCTAAGATGTCAGTGTGTTTTTTGTTGATGAAAGAACCTCCTCTCTCTCTCTCTCTGACCATCTAGATCTTCCTTGGAGTAGAAGGCATGACTTGATTTTTGAGTGCTTCCCTCTGTTTTGCTTCTAAGACTCCTATAGCTACCGAACATATATCGAAATGTTTAAACTGTGCTATAACGTCCCAGTTTGTAAATACTTTCTCCATTTCCACTATCTTTTCCTCTGATGACAGTGTTCTGACATTATAGGTTACAATTTTTAGTTTTAGGTTGTTTGATCTTTCGTGCCACTATCGAGTTTCTCCTAGACTCCTGTGTTAACTGTATGAGATTCAGGGTTAACAAACCTACTCAACTAGGGTGTTTTATTTTTAACATTCGACATTTGGTATTTCCAGTATCTGTACTATTTATTTATTTGTTGATCTATGTGTGACGTTTTTGAATTAGGCAGTCCCAACGAAATGTCAAATTTGTAAACAAAAGTTGTTAGTTGAACATCACGATATTGGCGAAAAGTAGGCTTAAAATTGTTTTTATTTATTTTCTTGAATAATACTTTTTGTTTGTTGAGGTATCACACTAAATTAAAATTAATAAACGGTTTGGACCCATTTCTCCCATGTGGACCTAAACTACAGTATTGATGGAGTTCCACCAATTACAACAATATGGACATTGTTTCTTATCTGATTTTTATCCCACAGTTTCTATAATTAAAAGCTTTTTAACACAAACTTTATTTAGAGACGCTGAAATAACCTTATAACGCAGGAAGCAACACAGTTTAATTATACAAAGCCATGCTCGTTGACGTTTCATGTACTAACCAGTATCATTCGGAATTTAGTTTGACAGATCGCTAGTTTGGCTAATATTATAAGGGTATTGTTTTAAGTAGTTTTTTATTTGGTACCCAATTTTGCTTATTTGAAGTACGTCTCAGCCTGTTTAAATCCAACTTTTAAACACGCGCCTGTTTTAAAATTACCATGGCAACATCAAAAACCCAAGAAACGTAAAGTCTAAATGACAACTTTTTAATTATTGATCTGTCAGGTGTACCTTCTAACGTCAAATAAAATATTACTAACAAATGTTTCAAAAGCTTGATTCAAATATACGACAATCTTAATGTTTAAAATGAATGTGAAAAGTATAGTTGATATTGTTTGAAATATTAATAATTCGGTTTTTTAAGTCAGAAGAACTGCTATTCATATTAATACTGCCAAAATTCTCGAAAGTCAGTAAGGTTGCACTTTCACGTATGTCACTCCCAATAATGTTTGAAACATTCTTCTTATTACTAATACTCTCATCAACGTAACCAGTCGCCACAGCTGTCAATTTCCATCCTACTTGTCATTGGATTTGATCTATTGTCATGCCACTATTCGACATAATGCCTGGGTAGGGGTTTTGAATATTTCTACAACCTTCTTTGCCTTCTTCTTCTCAATAACTTTACAGCTGCGGCACACATTAATATGTCCACAATGCCTAGTCTTGACTAGGCATCACTACTATGATTTTGATTATCCATTCTTAGCAAATTATAAAAACGCACATAAACTTAAAAATAAGCAAGACAAAATTGCATTACACAAAAAATGTGATAAATACAAACATAAAAGGAAGGTTAGTTCTACAGGCGACGCCACGCCCAAACGTTTTCAATCTATAAGACGATCTAAGAACCAGCGTAAACACTTAGCTCAAACGGACGACGCCAGACGCAAACTTTTTAAATATAACCCAGGCTTAATAGTAGCGGATGTACGTCGAAACGCATATCCCATGTTTTGCTCAAGACCGTCCAGTAACGTGCAATTTGCAATGCGTTGCAAAATTGTTTTGCTCACTACCTTGTTCATTAAAGTACTAAACATATTATTTTATCCAAATTTTAATCTTAGGGAGTTTATCCTTTTGACATTATATTTTTTTCAACCTGGTATAGTGACCTCCTCCTACTCATTTTTCACAATTTGGAATTATTTCATATATCAACGGATTTTAAATACAGGTAGATCACGTGTTTATCGAATGTATATAAATTTCTCTGAAATTCGAGTTCTAATATTAGAACTCTCATAAAATTAGTGTATGTTCGAAACGTATGATAGAACCATTAATCGTACGTTCGTGGTTTAGTTTAATTAAACTTTTAATGTTATGTACATACAAATGAAATTGCTAAATAACTTAAACCCATGTTATATTCCATCTACTAGAAATTAGACAAAAAGTTTGTTTAGTTAATATTAAATATATTTATTAAAGCAGTTTATATTTATTTTATAATATATGTCCCTTAAATCGCAACAGCTATTTTGTAATATGTCATAGCAAACAAAATAAACATTGTATTAACATTTTATAATAAAATAACCAGTTCCGCTTAAAAACCTTGAGGTCTTTTCTCAGGGCTTGATTTCAACGGCCGCATAGTTTTGTGTGTTAAGCGTCTTCTGTGGATTTGAGTTATTTGTCATACATTATACATTATTATTTATATTTTTCTTTTCCGCAGTTCTTGCCTTATATATTGAGTCTACTTGCAGAATTGTTAGTGTAATGGTACTCATTTCGTTGGTCAGCGGAATCGTCACCACTGGTACATAAAACCGCCGGTATACATTTAGCCACTTCGTTTATTTAAAGATATTGTGTTAAATTGTATTTTCGTTTTAAGATTTTAGAAATAGCTGAATAGGATACACTTTAAGAAAATATCATAGACATTTTTACCGTCACAATTTTCCTTGTGTTATTTTATATTCTGTACTGGTGAGAGGGCGTCTCACCATCAGAGCCATAACAAGGATCCCTGCATATCCTCCCTGGAAACATCGGTCCTCCTAGATCATTAGAATTTAGAGCATTTAACAACGCATCAGAGCATTTAACAACGCAAAGCTTAAGTCATTCCATTCTTAAATCATTTCCATTGATAACTTCAAACTATTATACATTTTTGCTATGAAGTTTGTCGACCTTTATATTTTTATATCCATAGTAATTGAATTATATTAAAGAAAACTAGGATGCTAATATGTTAAAAAATTAATACAGGTTTATGTTAAATTAATATTTTCACCGTTACAATAAAAACGTATCACTTACATCTAGCCGATATAACGAAGTTTCTAAAATGTTTCAGATCGGTTAATTAGTTTTCGAGAATAGAGGAGACGATATAAGAGGAATATCTTGACCATACTACAAACAAGGGAAACAGGTAGAAGTTCGCGATACACAAAAACAGGAAGGCACCGAGACCAGACGAAATACTAAACGAAAGTCTGAACTAATTTGGCTCACAAAGCAGCATTAATAAATTGCAGACAACTACAGATCGTTAACACTATTTAATAACACACGAAAGTTGTTAATAACAATCCTAACTATCACAATTACCAAATCAAATAATATGCGATAAAACTTCTCTTCTAAAACTGTCATTTAAAAACCAGATCAACGTTGCCAGCGAATTCGAATCTTCCTAGTATTCAATAAACCTATGTTTTGTAGATCTTAGCTAATCTGAATCTGAAATATTTAACTGAAATACAAATTTCAACTGTTAAAGATGTTTAATTCCTTTTTAAAAAATGTAGGTGATGTAATTTTTAGAAAACATAAAATACTAATGGTAACCTCTCATAATTGCAATTATTTACATGAGGGGGAAACGTTTATGTATAAAAACACTTTTTTGTTTTTTAGGAGTTTGTTTTCTCTTACAAAAGTAGTTTAAAACAATGTGCTTTTAGCTTTAAAATTTAAATCTTCATCATATAAACTAAGGTAACTTATCTTTTTCATCTTCTTACAAAAGGTTAGGGGATTGGTTTAGTCAACGGTGAGCGTTTTGAGGTCCTCTAACTAATCTCTCAAGGGGGCGGATCTCTCAAGCGAAACCAAGTCCGCTCAGCCCATGAACATCTGAGTGACAATTTTTATAATTATCCATATCAACTCAATAAGCAACTAATGAATTCAGAATTCTAAACGTTAACTCATTAAAAAATAAATCCGTGTAGTAGTAATAGTAGTAATAACGCGAATAACAGGTGGAACTAGGTTGCCCAAAAAAAAAAAACAAAAAAAGGACTTTAGAACCAAACACATCTTAACACGAGATTATGAAAAGTCAACATTTCATAAAATAAAAATACTAAAGAAAGCGAGAATTATATAAAAACTCACCCAAATTGTGTCAATTCACTTCATTCCATAAATCAATTATAAAGATAACCAAAGATTTCCATGGAAATATGGAATGATGGGCTTAAAAGTTTACCCAGCAACAAATGTATATAGGAAATAAAACAACCCTTCAGCTGTCTACCACCTGAAATCAATGCCCTTCAGAAACGAAATCTATTAAATTATGAACATCCCAATACACCACCCGAATGAGATATTATATCCAATTATTAACAGCAAACCAGAGTTAATATTAAACTGTAGTCGGGAAAATATTTTGAACAGGAAAATATTAAGAATTAATATATCTTTAAAAGAAAAACACTGCGGCACCTATGATACCATGGAACCACTGTTCCACTAATTCACGTATAAAACTCGAAATTCTATTAAGACAATTAATGTGAAATCATAACTAGTTGTTTCTAAAATTCGAAATATTTAGGAAAATTACTATCTGCAAAATATTCGCTTAAAAAATAAACAGAAATCAGCATTTTAAAGGAAAAATTCCTTGGCGCCATCTGTGAATCGATGGAACGCTAATCAATCCTGGCCGGATATTCTATGGGGAATACTAAAGTTTTAATTTCAAACAGATATTTCTGATTGGTTGAATGAAAAAAAGTAACGGAACGTTACATGATGGTTTAAAAATACTCCAAAAGTGCTCAGTAGATTTAAAATATATCAAGGTTTTAAGTGAGCCCAGCAAGAACCATTAAATAATCAGACATTATCAAAATACACCGGGTTCTAAACAGCAGCAGAAGGACCTGCAAATACCAGGGGCAAAGGCAGAGTCATTGGTTATATCGTTATATCTAAGATCCTATTAGATGCAAATTGGCAGTATGTGATTAAAGCATCCAGCAAACTTTGCAATTTGGATTTTTTCAGTTGAGATATCTAGTTCTAAAAATCTAAAACTAGAGGAACTTACCAGCAAACAAGGTTTCAAAAATATCTGGATGTCTAAAAAGATGGAGATGACATCAGTTTAAGACAATTTAAAATAAGGTCCACATTTACAAAACAGCGTTAGATTAGTACTAACGTATGCAACTAATACTCAATACAAAATCTTAAGGACAACGGAAATGAGAAGCTAAAGAAGATTTAAAGAAGCATATCTACAAGATCAGTTGAGAAGCGCTGCTCTATAAGAAGAAAGGAAGATGAAAGATGTTCTAATATTTGTGAAATCGAGATACAGGCAGCAGGTACTAGAAGGATCATATTGGATACCTAAAAGAGAAAAAATAAGACGTCTTTGAAAAAGAGCAAGAAGGAAAAAGATTTTTCGAAGTTAAGTTTTGAACGGCAAAACAATTTCTTATATTAATTAAACATTATTCGAAATAACATTTTGTTTTTCTCATTCTCATACTCTTATGTTATAATATATAATTTACTATTATCGCAAAAATAAATTTTGTAATGACAACGGTAGCTTCCAAGCTGGATAAACAGTTTTCAGAATATTAATTTTTTAAATGTAACTCCATCCCCCATCCTTTACCCTTATAATATATGTATTCACAAACAGTTTTCAAATTTATTGAGTAGTTTACACAATAAGCCATGTTTGTTCCCCACCTTCCTTATTTCAGTATACATAGTTTGTGTCCATAAAAAGTGACGTGTTTAATGGTGACAAAACATTTAGAGCGGTTAAGTCATTTCCGAAATAAAAACCGTTTTTTTTTTTAAATTTTTGAATCACTGAGCAACTATTCAAATTACTGCAATTCGAAGCGTTGAAAAAGAACGATGTGTCTAATGGGTTAAGTTTATTCAGCCATTAAAACAGGTGTATGTAATGTAAATGTGTTATTTATAAAAATCTTTTCCAAAAGGAACATAAACCGCCCTAAGTATATGCATAAAAAGAATCTGAGATACCCCAATAATTTTTTTACAATTATATACACCATAAATTTTAATGTTTATTTTTATTCGATATTTGATGTGCATACTAACCATGCAACCGTAAAATTTGATATAAACATGATACGTATTAAAGTAAGTAAATTCCCCAAGTAAAAAATTCCACTTGAATCGATGCAATGAAAGTTTTAATGTGATTCTATGATAAAAACAATGATATTTTACAAAGACTTTAGTTTTACGAGTTTTTTACTACTGACCATTAAATATCACAAATATTTGAGTGTTAATAATATCTTTGAAGCTTTATTAAGTTGGTGCGGAGAGCGGCTTGTAATATTTTGCATTTTTTTTATTACAAAACGACCACGCAGATCTTTAGTTCTGTTTTCAGTAGGATGTGTAGAGGGAACATTCAACTGGAATAAATTCACTAACTCGTTCATAATTTCGAAAAACTGTTTAATCGTTAACGTGATTTATTCGTTTCTTTTTGTAATAGTGGTTTGATTATGACGTCATAATTTTTTTTTAAATTCCAACCCATATATTGTTATTTTTTTTAAATCACTAGAACATATTTTAAATTATATGTCCTATTACCTAATTCAACTGCTTTCGAGAAAATAGAGCCTCATAATTGTCAATATGGGTCATTTAGATCCCTTTGTCAGCCAAACTGTTAAATTTAGTTATCTTAAGTGAATGTCAAAATTCGACACTTTCGTACAAACCGGAAGATGTCGTCTTATAGATTTTAGAAAGTTAAGATAGGAAAGTGCATGTCATTTCATTCAAGTTTAACCGTTTGGCTGATGGAGAGCATAATGTGATTGATAAAATATTAATACGTCATTTTTTCGAAATCAGTTGAATTTAGGATGTAATATGGAATATGTTTGCAATGTCTCAATGATTTAAAAAAGTAACAATATGCGGAGTCGATAATAATTAATTAATTTAAAATAATAACTGAATGTAAATATCTAAAAACTCGATTTATAAGAAAAGTAGTGCATTTGCCGGAAAATGGCAGAGAGCTATTTTTAATATAATAAACTTCTCTTAAAGATTGCAAAAAAAATATTTCGCAACATTTTCGGTTAATTCTCTCTTTCAACTCCGCAATAAACAGAGATCCGATTACCGGGAAAGCATTTGTTTTTAGACATGGCGCCATTTTGATCAGCCTACTAGACTAATAAAATAATAATATTAGTTTCTTATTTTATTACCTTAGTGAAAATTTTTATGAAGCAGATAATTGACAACTATACATCGGTTTCAAAAGTTGGGGAATTTTACATTTTGTTAAATCGAGAAAGTTACTCTTTTACACAGTGGAAAAATAAATGTGTAAGTAAGAAAATTGTATCATAAATTCTAACATGTTTTTACAACTATTTGGTGGTTTTGTTGGTTTATGGCTGACACACCGCAAATGGGTCAAAACTAATTTCATACGAACAGATATTATTTCTGGCTATAAAAACGTATTATTTTCTAGAAATATCTTTCAACTTCTGAATAGTTGGTTGTTCTGTCCTCATTGGGATCTATATTAATAGTCCTGGGGGTGTGGACCCCCCTAAATCTCTAAAAACATGTTGGTATAGGCATGCTTCTTACTAATTTTCCTGAGGTTTGAAGGCTTGGATCCTCCCGAATTTGTGTTTTAGACCCCTCCCCCGAGCTGAATTTCTGGCCGTGTCTGAGTCTCATCTAATATGTCATTAAGTTTTCACATTTTTGTTTCTTCCTTAATTACATGATCTGTACTAGGATGGATAGAAAAAAGTACTTTTTTGATTTGCTTAACGGGGTAAGTTTGAAAGCCTGTAGTTGACCTTCCCTCTCGTTCCTATGAATATATTGATGCAAAAATTGCAGTTTTTTAAAAAAACGCCAAAAGCTGCATTTTTTTATAATGGTATAGCCCTTAAGAAGTTCTAGTGGCATCACAAATCAAAATATTTAAAAAGTAAGTTGTCTTGAAAGTAAGAATTCTTTACTAATATTTGGTTAAACATAGAAATATTATTTTTGTATAGTTGTCAATTTTATGCAGCTCCTCGCTAATTGTTTTGAATAACAATTACCCAAGGACCACCACATGGAGGTGGGTGCATGCTGAGCCCCACCCGTTACCCAATCACTCTTCTGTTGATGGATGTTGGTTTTTTAAAGTGATATAATTATAAAGAAAATTTTTTTTGAGAAAATGCAAATGCAATATGCAAATTTAAGCTATTTGCAGACTTAAGTTTTAATCTGAATCTGAATAACTATCCCGTTGAGCAAATCAATTTTTTTTTCCTCCAAGAGTTTTTCGAGCTTCATAGAATAGTAAGTAGAGTAAAAGGGAAGTATTGGAATAGTAAACAATCACTGTCCCAGGTTTTTACAGATCTTTACAATTTAGTGTTTCTAGATGCCAAAAAACGTGTTTTCTCAATTTCATCGGTCATATGGAGATGACTTGGTAACACTTTGGTAAAGATCGAGTATAGTGGAACATTAAAAAATTATTACGAAAAACTTACCTATCCAATTTGTTTCATATTTTGCACAAAAACCAAATATTACATAGAAATGAATTAGTAAATTTGGTACTAATCCAAGATAGCGAAACAAAATGGCGGCTTAATAAAATAATTAAAAAATCGGCCTGGAAAAAACACTCATTAGATTGATTTGAAATTTTGTGCAAAAATTAAATGTGATATAGAGAAGAACTGGTAAATGTATGGTACAACATGTCGGAACAAAATGGTGGACAAATAATTTTTTTCTAGCTGTGAAAAAATCATCCTCCCAGAATTTTACAGATGTTCATGTTTTAGGTTCACTAAATGTCAAAAAACATCCAATATGACGGAATAAAATGGCGGCTTAATGAAATGTTAAAAAAATATGCTAAAAAACCAATTATGTAATTTACTTCAAATTTTGCACAAAAATCAAATGTTACATAGAAATGAACTTGTAGTATTTTGGTACGAATTCGAGATGGTAAAAAAATCAGCTTGACTACTTATTAACTTACGTCTTTGTTAAAAAAAATGTAAAAAATGTCATATTTTCTACAGAAATAAAAAAAATATGTCTTCTGGTTGTTGTACAGTGCAATAACTCAGAATTCCCCTACTATCTCTCCAGCTTGTTTATACAATACAAAAAAAAAACCGGAAGGAAAGAGCAATTCCTTTTTCACAGAAATTTCCGGAGATTGACTCCACCAGAGAATTTGCGTCTAAAATTTAGAATTCATGTCAGGCGACGGGCCTTAGATATAAGCAAGCTGATTTTAATCTTAACACTTGTCTAGACTCCATCACTACATAGATACGGTTGGTTAACAGGATTTTAATTTGAGTAACATTTTTATTAATGAAAATATATCGTGGTGTAAACGGATTATTTATTAAATTCATAATAGACATAAATATAATGCAATATAACCTCTTATGAACTAATTTGCTAGGTGATAAATTGTAATATTGTAAGTTTTTTGTAATATTGCTGTTTCGCGCTGAAGTTACTAAAACACTTATGAATGGTAGTTGGCATTAAAACTAGCATGCAAACAATAAAAAAACGTCAGTGCGTTTTGGTTTGAGTATTTAATAATAGATGATTCTATAATTACATCATTGACCGTTCGGCTGAAGGCATATTAAACTATCTTTTGTTACCTTTGATATCAGTATTTTCTATTTTTTTGACACTTCCCAAATTTACTAAAAAGATCTAGGAGTTACACAAGATCTAATTGTCATGACAATTCACACTGCTTCTTCACCAGTTCTGTTCTGCTTAGGTCACTGTCATTTTGTAAATTTTACATTTATAAAAAATATTTGATCCATCGTTGTATGTCATTTAAACCTATAACAGTCAAATTTGTTCTAAATTTAATCCACTTTATTAAATATGGGTGCAGTTAGTAAAACTATTACCCCGACGGCTCATTTTGTCTTTCTTTGTCTTAATAAAATACAGTGAAACAAAAAATTACTAGGAAAAATGAATGTCGAAACTTGGAATAGCAATGATTGGCAACCATTCTTTCAGGTATACTGTCAGTTTGACATTGTTGATTTATTTTCAATTCATAATAAAACGAATTTCGAAATGTAAACATCCCATAAACAAATCTTAAAAAATGCGAATAATATATGGTTTGAAAAATGAATATAAGAAAAATATATATGATTCATTGAATAAATAAACTTACAGAAAAGAGCCTAGCCGTGACCTTGACTAGACCGGAAGGTCCCAAGGTTCAAAGCGATGGCCCGTCAAAATGACAACACCTTGTTTCCGGTTTTCAGTGGCGTATACACTTTGATTTTTACGTTAAAATTTAGAAAGTAATTTGAGAGCTTATATTTTTGCAGAAAAGATAATGTCTTAAGTGTTTATAGAAATTAAAAAATATATATGTACCTATAGGTACAGGTATTTTCTATTTTCCTACAAAAAGTCTAAAAAATGAAAAAATCAATTATCTCCAAAAAAGGATTTCATATTTTTTGTGACATTTGTTGAGAAATATAATCAAATCGTTTCCCCTTCAGCACATTATCAGACCCAAAAAATATAATGTTGGATATTAAAACTTATTTCGCCCTATAAAATTGTTTCTAGAAACTCATAATTCCAACCTTTTTTTCGTTTTAAAACATTCTTAAGGTAATTTAAATGTTTTGGCCTTATAAAATATTACATGAAATGTTACGCTCCTGTGTTTTTTATATATTACTTCAATTCACTTGATTTCTAACCTAACTGTCTGACACTTTAAGAATTATGATTTTCATTATAAAAACAATTATTTTTGCCTTTAAATCGGATTTAAAAGGGTGTAGTTAATTTCTTTACTTACGACAATACAAATGCACTTACCAGGGGAACGAAATTCCTTTCTCCCTTGTACTTTTAGTACGGGAACGATTGCATGCCATACAACTCACCATTTTTTGTAGTCATGACAACACAAACCACCAAAAATGTGTTTGTTACATTTTAAAACACAAAACACAACTTGTCAATCAACTTTTATATTAATACGATGTGAATATTACATATAAACTACTAAAATTTAAGCTTTAATTTTTCAAAAGCGCGCGACGGTTTGACAATTCACGTCAACAAACCAAAACGTAAACATCAGAAAAATAAGGTCCCAAAAATGACGTAGTTCCGTCAAAAGCCTGCTAATTTAAAATAGTGCATGGGGCTCTTTCATGTTGTCTATTTGTTCAAAGCTATTACTATACGCTCCATATGAATCGGCACTTAATGTCTGCTGCTATGAAAAGAAAGAAAATGGAAGATATATATTTTATTTTTTATTTACTTTGATAAAAAGCTTTCAATTAATAACTAGAGTTGCAACTGTCTTATTCCGCTGTGATAACATTTATACTATATATCACCACATGGTCAAAGAGTCGATACTTTCGGACCTGGACATTAAGGGTAAAAATAGCAATATAAATCATAAAAATTAAATTCTAAACAAATCAGAACCTAATTTGGATCCTTTGATTACATCGGTACTTAAATCACCAGGAAAAAAAATTATTACATTTATACAAAATATATACTAAAAATAAAATAAAATTTAAAAAATCAAATTAAAAAATTTCTTCCAAACCTGTTCCATTCTCGATAGTCCCTAACACAGAAGCCGCATTACCTGTTTGAATAGCGAGGCTGGTCCTTTGGGTAATGAAGCTTTTTGCCTCCTTGCACGATATGTTTGTGCTTATTTCATTAAGAAGCTTCTTTGCCTCATTACCCCAAGGATCAAACGTTTCAACTGCAAAAGGCACAAACTCAAAACGGTCCTCTAGCTCGTCATATCTATGATGTTTTTGCAATTCTCCGCTACGTGCAGCATCAACTGCCCTTTCAGATGTTTGTTTGATATAAGAATCAGCAAAAGTATGCCTGCACGTAGCATCCCACAACAATGCCTTACCTGCTTTCCAGGGAACCAATGTCATACAATCCACTCGCTTTCCATCGACAAATTCCAGGCGGTTCTAAAACTGCGGGAAATTCCAGCCTATTTCTGGACATACGAACCGCACTTTTTTGCAGCTTAGCTCATGTAGGCCATATATATCAAAGCTTAAAGCAACGGAAATACAAAAAGATGAATCATTCAAAAGATTTCCCAAAGATGCAAAAGGTAAGTAATTTAACCAGTCAATACTTTCAGGCATTTAAAGATCAAGAAGACGTGCCCTGTCTATGATAATGTTACGAATTTAGCCCTAGTCATAGATTTGTTAAGATTTAGATGAATTTATTTATTGTTTGTTATTTTATTGAAGTAGACTTACCTTAATTTTTATCCATGTAACGACTATGTTAGTGTCAAAAATCGTTCTCGAATGTTCTGTTAGGCTTAATTCATCTCACCCTGTACTATTTAGATTATTCTAGAATTTTCTAGATCATTCCATCCTTTTCTAAAAGCTATATAAGCGCGCCCCGAGGCCTCATTTGGATTCAGTTATAATTGAGATTTCGAAGTGTTAAAAACCTGACATTGACAAGTTTAAAGTTATCTTAGTTACGATTGTTAAGTATAACCAGTCTCTACCTTTGATACCTGTAACCTGTGTTTTGAATAAAAGGAGTGCATTCAGATTCTACGTGTTTGTGTACCGGCCAATCCGGAACATTTGGTGTCAGAAGCGGGATTAGGATCCAGTTGAAGCTAAAGAAGTAAGAAATAGTTTCTATTAGTAGCAATAATCATGGCAGCAAATTTGGATTCTTTGATGAACTTGATTATTGCAATGCATAATGACATTCAGAAAAACCAAGAAGATGTAAAACAAGAAATAAAGAAAATCCAAGAAGACATGAAGAGAGCCAAGAAGACATGAAGAGGGACCAAGAAGACATGAAGAGGGGTCAAGAAGACATGAAGAGGGTCCAAGAAGACATGAAGCAAGAACTAGGCGACTTGAAGAAAAATCAAGAAGACATGAAGCAAGAAATTAAGGAAGATATGAAGAGGAACCAAGAAGAACTAAAGCAAGAACTTACAGATGACATGAGGAAGAACCAAGAAGACATAAAAAATGAACTTGAAGATATGAGGAGGCACCAAGAAGACGTAAAACAAAAAATGCAAGAAATGGAAAAGAATCATGAAGAAATCACTAGAAAAACGTTGCTTGAACTGACGCTAACCAAAGAAGATGTAAAAGAGGAAATGGGACAAATGGAAAAGAAAGTGCAAACGCAAGTTCAGGAGGTTCATAACCAAATGCAGCAAGAAGTCCAAAGTTTACGATCCCAGATGCAGAAATTTGGACAGCACAGTGAGTTCAAATCCGACGTTGTCTCTTTATCGCATGTGATAAAGCCACCTACGTTCGATGGTAAGGTGCCGTGGGTTACTTACCTGAAACAGTTTGAAGCTGCCGCAACAGGAAATAGTTGGGATTCCACCGAAAAGGCAAGAGCGCTGATTTGTTCCTTGCGTGGCGAAGCAATGGAGGTGTTAAGGAACATACCCGAAGATAAACAAAATGACTTTGAGACATTAGTAAGCCATCTAGAAATGCGTTATGGAGAAGCACATCTACAGGAGGTTTATAAAGCACAACTTCAATGTCGAAAACAAAAATGTAACGAAAGTCTTTAAGAGTATGAAACCGATATCGTGCGACTAATTAACTTGACTTATCCATCCTACCCTGAAGAGATCAAGCAAGAGTTGGCAGTAAGCAGTTTTATCGAAGGCCTTCGTGATCCTGATACCAACCAAGCTTTAAAAATGGCTAGAATAAAGAAGATTTCAGAAGCTCTGGCATATGCCCTTTAGTTCAAAACAGCTAAACAAACATCCAGGGGTCAAGGAAAACTGCGTAGACTACATTACACTCCAGAATACCAGACTACAAATGAAAATGCTTCGAACCTTTTAAAAGAACTGCAAGAGATTCTTCTTAAACATCAGAAAGACGAAAATAAATCTTTAACTTTCCGACAAAGAAATCCGTTGTTGGAAATGTGGTAAAGAGGGACATGTGCAAAGCCGATGTACCAGCAATGGGATTCCTGAAGATATTCAGGAAAAACTCCCATTAGCCAGTTTTAAGGGGCGAAAGCTGGCTAGGTGCTACCAAGCCCCATCGACAACAACAAAAATCAAAGTATCCCGGCTGCAGAATAATGGCTCTAGCTTGGTAGTATCGGGGAAGATATGCGGTCGGGACTGTGAAATGGTACTGGATACCGGTTCAACACACACCATCGTGAGGCCAGACATTATAGCGCCTTGCAGGATAGAAAATCCATACAAAAAATATGTCTTGGAAACCGCCAACGGTGAAATTATACCTGTGAAAGGCATTCATGAGGCTGAAATAACCCTGGGGAACACTACCTTCATACACGCTATTTTCGTCGCAGATATAATGGATCATGTCATACTTGGTCTTGATGTTATGAACCAAAATCAGTTTATTCTTGACATACCTCAACGAGTCCTCCGTACAAAAATGAAGAAATAGTTATGAACCTGCCACAAAGAAATAATTCCACTATCCGAGAAGTGGTTTTGCTAGAAGATACTACCTTACCTGCCTGTTCAGAATGTGTAGTAAAAGCGACGTTTGATGATTTTGAGGAAGACATGATGTTTGTCAAAATGATGAATCTAAAAGGTCATCCCCAGCAAGTAAAGAAAGGTGACAAGATCGGAACCTGTCAACCTGCTAATACAATATTTACCTGTACAAACGTACCACCTTCAGAACCTGGAACTACTTTACGAAATAAACTAAGGTACTCCAAGACCTGGTGAAATCGCCACATTTACTGAATAAGGTTCAGATGACCAAGTTGGAAGAACTTTTGAGAAGAAATCAAAATGTTTTCTCTCTGTATGACAGCGACTTAGGAAAAACTAACATAGTTCAACATCGAATTAATACTGGTGATGCAGCGCCGATAAAACAGCCTCCAAGGCGAATACCTTTGGCAAAGCGACATGAAGTTAATCAGGTGCTTAGGGATATGGAAAAACAAGACATTATAGAACCATCTCAAAGTCCATGGTCGTCACCAGTAGTCTTAGTTAAGAAGAAAGATGGCTCCACCAGATTCTGCGTCGACTTCCGCAGGCTCAATGACGTCACAAAGAAAGATAGCTTTCCCTTACCAAGAATTGATGATACCTTGGACACTTTAACAGGATCAAAATGGTTCTCAGCCCTAGACTTGAAAAGTGGTTATTGGCAAGTTAAGCTTAATCCAGATGACAAAGAAAAGACAGCGTTTTCTACTGGGACTGGACTGTGGCAATTTAAAGTTATGCCTTTTGGATTATGCAACGCCCCAGCAACTTTTGAACGTTTAATGGAACTGACATTACATGGAATGACATGGGAAACATGCCTAGTATATTTAGATGACAGCATTATTCTTGGGAAAACATTTGAAGGTCATTTAAAGAATATTGAAGCTGTTTTCCAGAAACTGAGAATGGCTGGCTTAAAACTCAGTCCCAAAAAGTGCCAGTTTTTTCAAAAAGAAGTGAAATATCTAGGCCATGTAATTACCGAACATGGTGTAAAAACCGATCCTGAGAAGACTGAAACCATTCAAAATTGGCCAATACCAAAGGACAGACATGAACTAAGGAGTTTTCTGGGACTTTATACGTACTACAGACGATTCATAAAAGGTTTTGCTAATATCGCTAGACCATTACATCGACTTACTGAAAGCAGTCACAACTATGTATGGACCCCAGAATGTGGAGAAGCATTTAACAACTTGAAGCAAGCCTTGTGTAATCCTCCAGTGTTGTCATATCCTGAGCCATCCCAGATGTTTATTGTAGACACCGATGCTAGCAATGCCGCTATTGGTGGTATTTTGTCACAAGTACAAAATGGCGAAGAAAAGGTAATAGCCTATTTCAGCAAGGTCCTTTCTAAACCTGAACGCAACTACTGTGTGACAAGGAAAGAATTACTGGCTATTGTTAAAACATTGGAACACTTTCATAAGTACTTGTATGGGCAAAAATTCCTTTTAAGGACGGATCATGCATCACTCAAATGGTTGCTACAATTTAAGAATCCCGAAGGACAAATAGCCAGGTGGTTGCAGCGCCTACAGGAATATGACTTTAAAGTTGAACATCGCAAAGGGTTAAATCATAAAAGACCATGCCCAGAAAGTTGTAAACATTGCAACAGACACGAGGAAAGAGAAGATCCTGACGATTTTCATTGCCGAAGAACAACACTTCAAAGCTCTCCAGAGTGGGACTCTAAAATGTTATCCAAAGATCAGCAAGTAGACCCAGATATTGGCCCTATAATTAAACTGAAATTAGAAAATTCACCAAGACCTTGTTACCAAGAAATTGCAGCCAAATCCCAGAAATTTAAAGGATACTGGGCTTTAGGGACTCTTTGGTGATAAAAGACGGCCTGTTAAAAAGAATCTGGGAAAGTTCTTATGGCAAAAATAACAAATACCAAACTATTTTGCCCTCAAAGAGAATTCCTGAAGTGTTGCAAGCCGTACACAACGGTGTAGGCGGAGGACATTTTGGTGTTATGAAGACTCTTGAAAAAGTTCGAGAAAGGTTTTATTGGTTAGGAAGTCGTACAGATGTGAAAGATTGGTGTCGAACCTGCGAAGACTGCGCCGCCAGTAAAGGACCCCAAACTCGTACTCGTGGCAAAATGAAGCAGTACAACGTGGGAGCACCCTTCAAACGAATTGCCATAGATGTAGCAGGACCATTTCCAGTTAGTAAGTCCGGGAATCGCTTTGTGTTAGTAGCGATGGATTACTTCAGCAAATGGCCAGAAGTCTACGCAATACCCAATCAAGAAGCCATCACTGTCGCCGACGTACTATTTCATGAATGGATTTGCCGATATGGAATTCCAAGAGAAATACACTCCGACCAAGGCAGAAATTTTGAATCCGATGTATTCAAAAGCTTGTGCAGCCTATTAGGAATTCATAAGACAAGAACAACACCTCTTCATCCGCAGTCAGATGGAATGGTTGAAAGATTGAATAGAACTTTGGAGAACTACGTGAAAATCCAAGTTAATGAACAACAAAGTGACTGGGATAAATGTATTCAAGCATTTTAACTGGCCTATCGCTCTGCAGTTCATGAATCCACTGGAAAAACACCTGCCAGTGTAATATTTGGATCTGATCTACAGCTTCCAGTCGACCTCTTGACTGGACGACCTCCGAACTATAAGATAACTACTACGGATTATGCCAGCCAGGTTAGTAAACGCCTCAGAGAAATCCATGAAGAAGTCCGCCATAAATTACAGATAGAAAGCGATAGAATAAAGTCACGTTACGATCTACGAACCAATCACACTGGATTTACAGTCGGTGAAAAAGTTTGGTTATACAATCCAAAAAGAACTAAGGGACGCTCGCCGAAGTTGCAGAAATCATGGGAAGGCCCGTATCGTGTGGTGACCCGACTGAATGACTTGGTATACCGGATTCAGAAAAGCTCTCATGCAAAAATGAAAGTGGTGCATCTCCATCGATTAGCCCGTTACCAAGATACCGAAGATGTTTGATCGGGACGATCAACTCTGGAAAGGGGGTAATGTTACGAATTTAGCCCCAGTCATAGATTTGTTAAGATTTAGATGAATTTATTTATTGTTTGTTATTTTATTGAAGTAGACTTACCTTAATTTTTATCCATGTAACGACTATGTTAGTGTCAAAAATCGTTCTCGAATGTTCTGTTAGGCTTAATTCATCTCACCCTGTACTATTTAGATTATTCTAGAATTTTCTAGATCATTCCATCCTTTTCTAAAAGCTATATAAGCGCGCACCGAGGCCTCATTTGGATTCAGTTATAATTGAGATTTCGAAGTGTTAAAAACCTGACATTGACAAGTTTAAAGTTATCTTGGTTACGATTGTTAAGTATAACCAGTCTCTACCTTTGATACCTGTAACCTGTGTTTTGAATAAAAGGAGTGCATTCAGATTCTACGTGTTTGTGTACCGGCCAATCCGGAACAATATCCTGACTATTGGATATAAGGTTACTGAGGAGAACCTGACAACTTCAAATATAAATCAGAAAATTAATTTAACAAAATTAAAAGCCAACACTTTGGGCTGCAAACGGTCATTAATATGGCGATTTCTTTACCTCCTAGAGAATATCTCAAACTATTGCGTTCTGAAATAATTTGTAAATCAGTTCAACAACGTGTAAAGTAAGTAAATGTCAGTTACACACGTAAAATCCGAAATGATTCAATATCTTGCAAATACTTTTAGGCTCTTTATAAAAAAAATAATTTAATAGACCAAAAAATACGGGAAAACTACTTATTGACAATTTCACGTCAAATGTCTCAATACGTAAAATAATTTGAAATATTTTTGTCTTTTACTTTTCTGGTAATAGATTATTATCACCCTCTGATATTTTTCCCGATCTTTACGTTTGAGAGTCTCTAGATGCCGAATGACATGTTTTCTCAATTCCGTCTGTCTGTCGGTTTGCTTGTTCGCGGGATACCTAAAAAACTAATACCGATTGGGCCAAAAAAGTGGTGTACATTTTAGTAAAAATCCAATATGACTGAAGAAAATCGATGCCTTAAAAAAATGAAAAACATTATTATTGAAAACCACTTAACCAATTTGTCTCGAATTTTGCACGAACATCAAGTTTGACATAGGGATATGCTGATAAGGCGGACAAGGACCCATTTGGGTGAAACATAATGATGCCTTAATTAAAAGTTTAAAAAACCGGTAGATTTCCATTTTCTTGAATAAAAACCTTCTTTTTGTATACGATAATAGTAAATGTCATAACTATAACAATAAATAAAAATTAATACAAATGTTAAAATAAAAATAAATTAACAATTAAAACCAAATTTAAAAAATGATATACAAGAGTATCGAAGCAGTGGTTTTAGTTAAGTGGTACAGTACGTAAATGAATGTTGGTATGAACATAAAAATGTGTATTAATCTAGAGAAAATAAAGTTTTGGAGATGAAAAATGTATATTTATTTAAAATGTATATTTATTTTAATGCAAATGATTTTCAGATATAAAAATAAAACACATGTAGTAATGCTGAAAAATCTTATTTGCGCATGGGCAGTATTCAAATTCAATAGAAGACTTTCGGTTTGACAGATACAATGTAATAATATAGCAAAAGCGGTAGAAAATATATACAAAATGAATATCAGTAGTAATCAAATGTAAATTAAAAAAAATCGGTAAATTGGCCTTTACTCGAAACATCTTTCTTAACAAATTCCACCACACACAGATAACACAGTTTATATAAACCTAAATATAATTGACAATAATTTTATAAATATATTTAACAATAACCTTATAAATATTGAATAAACTGTAATAATTATGTAAATAAGGAAAAATTCAATATTAGGCTGCTTAAGGGCAATTTCGACATCAAAAAATGTAAAAATTACTATTACTAACGAGTAATAGGTGTTTCTAAACAGCATTTAACTAAATAAAACAAGTGGCCCATAAAAACCATATTTTTATTATGAACTTATAATAAACGTATAAACAGAAACTAAACATGTTTTTCTGTGATAGTAATAAAAATGTATAGCTAGAAAGAAAGAAATGAAATAAACTAATACATGGAACATTAAAAAGCGGTGCATTCATAGCTGAACTGCTTGGAACCCCTATTGCAAAATCCACATAGCCATTTTCCACAAGTCACGCACTTAATTCATGCCTTCCGATTCGTGTAATTGGAGAGTTGTATCAGGCAAATGGAACAATCATTGCATGCTGGGCATTCATACTGGGAATTATCTCTGTTATCACTATAATTTCCATAAGAACAAGTGCAAACAAAGCAAAAGAGTCCCCATTGGTATTTGCATTTTTTTCTGGTTCCATAAACTTTCGATGGTCTAGCCTCATCGGAATTCCTTTCAAGATTAGGTCCATTTTTAGGATTAGAGCGGCCGGTTACCTTGGTTTTTCCTTTTTTTTTTGGTAGTCTTTTCAATAGGAGGAAAGTCCGGATCATCGACTTCTTCCTCTGCTGCTTCCTCTACTCTGGAGACTGAGGCGATCGGTTCGGATTGTGGTACCTGCATTGCTTGGCCAGGTCTTGTTGTGATTTTCTTTTCCCTCTTAGAAGGCACTGTAGATTGGTCCATACTATATTTTCTTGACTCCTCTAGAAACTCTAGTAGACTTGAATCTAGGTCTCTTTCGGAACTAGTAGATGTGTCGTTGTTAAGAATTTTTGCAATCATCACCTCAGGACTCAAGGGGCTAAGGCCTGTAGTTCGAAAACTAGATCTAAAATTTGTATCAGCATTTGGTTCTAGCTGACACCATAATCGATTTAACAGAGTAGGAAATTGCTCTTGGGGAATGCTCCCCTTTTGACGACTTTGTTTTCTTCATACAACCAAGATGCTTCGCCATTTCCCTTTCATTGGAGCAAAGAAGCTCACGCCAAGGGGCTGCATTAGCCGAGTCGAATGAGTTGTTAGTGGAATCATATAGATATTGTTCACTAATTCTGCTTCAAAGACACGGGGGGAGTAATGCGAAGCCAGATTATCTCCAATAACAGCTTTTTTTTTTGCTGTGGGTATTATTAGTGTATATGTGGGGTATCAAAATTTCAAAAAACCATTTCTCAAACGTAACAATGTCAAACCAACCGTTTGGCGTAATATCATACGTTGTCCCCGCAGGACCACCAGCCGTCCAATTTTCGTAGAAGTATTGTGCGTTATAAACCACCATAGGAGGCAACATGTCGCACTAAGCTGTGCCGCATACTATCAAACTCACATTGTCGGTGATATTTGTCTCATCACAGTTATAGATGTGATCCGGTAAAACATTTTCTAAGGCATGTTTGATGTTAGCTCGGGTTTACCTACAGCAGCTCGTTGACGTTTAATGTTATTGACTAAGCGAGTAGTCAAATTAGTTCTTGAAGCAAAGCTTTGTATAAAATCTAAACCTGGTTGATTGTCTTTCCAATCTCTAATAACTCTACCCTGCCTGGTAACAAATTTTGCTACCACTTGACGAATATCTTGGTGTGTCATTCAAAAACCCCAATCGTTTACCGTGCCAAGTGTTTTTGCTAATAAATATTCTTCGTCACTAGTTAACACACACGGACGTCCAGGCTTAAGAGGATGTTGTGCAAGACACCCATTGGTGAGGTTGTTCTTGGGACTTTGAACTTTCTACTCGCTTCTAGTTTTTGCATACCTTTTCTGATTCCTTTGATGGTTTTTTCCATGTTCTCCTTCCTATAGTTGATGTATGGTCTACTTCCCAACTTTTTCACACATGGCATCTTCTCTACAGAAAACTAATCTGAAACAAAGAAAGTTTAGTATTAATGATAAAAATAACAAAATAATAATAATAGCAATAATAATGACAATTAATAATTGCTAATAATATCAATATTATTATTTTGCCAACAAAAATAGTAAAAGATATCAAAAAAATCGGAAAATCTAAATAACCTGAAAGAAATAATAATAACTCTTTTACGGTGTTTATCCAAATGTTAATATGCATTATATTTGTATTCATTCACTAACATATTTTTGTCGAAATTTTTAGAGATTTTATAAACCATAAGATATGAATATGGTCTTCACTAGTTGTTACTAGTTATCTGTTTTTCATAACGTGCCTTTAAAGTTAAGAAAGATTGAGCATTATTCTTAACTACTCTTTGTCTTAACTATCTCGAAAACGGTTTTGTTTTGACATTGAACATGTTATATAAAATGTACCTAGTTTTTCTCGTACCGTTCTAAAAATTTAGTATAATGTATGTCTGAGTAGGCATTACAATTTGAAATAATAAAAATATTTCGCGATATAATCTTTTTTATTGAATGTTCAATTATTTTTTCGAAAATAAATTTATAATTCTTCTTAAAAATTGTAATTACTTTTATATTTAAGATTTTTCCTACTACTTATAAGAACGGAGTCATAAAACATTTTTACTGTTTTTTGCAGCACTCTGTATATGCATGGAAAAGTACTCTCTGCCAAGAAAACATTTTTTTATTTTTTAATTTATTGTATAAAACCGTGGTTTTTAAATGTTTTAACCTATTACTTCAAAAAACACGAAAATCTATTGAAAATTTTAGAATATTTCAATTGAAAATGTTCTCATCATTTTGCTGAAAAATAAAATATGTACACCTATCACTAAAATATAGCGTGATTGCTCGTTTATTAAAACTTAAAATAAATAGTTGTATGAAATAAGATAAAAAAACTACAGAATTGGCTAGCCTATTTTTATAATATAAAGTAATTGTAGACGACTAATGGTGTAACATAATATATTAGTGGTAATAACTTCCCAATCAGTTATTTCGAGCCCCTGTTGTCGTTATAGGAAAACTAAATGAAAATTCGATGCTTAACAATTTGCTTTTATTTTTCTGAATAATATCACTGATTTACTAGCTGATCTAGACTATGTCTTGCGAAAAAGTTCAATAATCACCTCGTATAATGAAAACAGGGTACATGATGTGCTGTATTCGACATTTCAATCAGAATGTTTACGGCAAACTGTTAACATACAAGTATAACTTAAAGTAAATAAACAAAAGTCGAGACCGTTCATTTGCAATATCTGTCCAGGACCGGGTTGGATCACTGAGCGGTGAAAGGATTTACTTCTTTTTGAAAGAAAATGTTATTTATTACATTAACGTGAATAATTAGTCAGTCATATAATAGCTAATTACGATATAATGCCCTATCAACTCGGCTAATGCCTCCTTTGCCAATATTTGCATTTGGAGTCGTAATGTGAGTTTTGCAATACGAATATTGTTCGAAATTTTACTTTCGTAAAATTTAAGCTTGTCCAATGTATGATTCGAAATAAGAATCACATCTTTTCTGTGAATGAATGTTGTTTTGAAAATTAAATTTTTATAAGTAACTTCAAATTTACCTTAAGTTACGTCAAAGTCAGATAGGGAACACGGAAAATAACGTTTGTTAAGTGATTCTGGACAAAGTTTATCGTCTGATATAGAGCAGAAGCGAATGGAGCAATTTCAAGCGTAATTCCAACAAAATTTAAGTTTCAATAAATTCAAGTGTTGCATTAGTGCTCTAATATAAGGTACTACGAAACTATTTTTAAAACTGCAGTATTGTCATTACTAAACACAATTAGATTAATATAATGATATACTACAAAATATTGATAATTGTTCATTTTTATGTTGTCAGCCTGGAAATTAATGAATACATATTTATTTAAAAGATATTAATTAGTTGTAATGCACTACAATTTTATTATTTAAAATCATTTACACTCGTTTTCCTATTTTATTTGTGATTGAGCTTGTAGTTTTCTAGATCTAATGATGCTCGAAAGGGCGAAACTTTTATTCAATTTAAATTTACTCATAACATTGAATGAATCAATGTTATGCGTTTTTCTTTTACTCCCCTCGTAAAAGGGAAGTATTGTAATCGTGAAAAAATCACCCTCCGAGATTATTCTTAGATCTTCACGTTCAGGGTCTTTAGATGCCGAAAAACATGTTTTCTCAATCCAGTTGATCTGTCTGCCTGTCGGTCTATCTGTTCGCGGAATAGCTAAAAAACTACTTACTCCTTTGACTCCAAATTTTGGTTCAATAATAAGGGTTAATGAAGATGACCTGGCAACATTCTGGTAAAAATCCAATATGGCTAAACAAAATGGCGGTCAAAAATTATTACTAAAAAACTGCTTATCTAATTTACTTCAGATTTTGCACAAAAATCAAGTATTATGTAGGAATCAAATGTTAAAATTTTGGCACGTTTAATAAAATATTTAAATATTCAACTTGAAAAAACTACTTAATAGATTGATTTCCAATTCTGTCCCATAAGTAACTCTGGTATAGAGATGAACCAATAAAATTATGGTACTAATTCAAGATAGCGGAACAAAATGGCGGCTAAATAAAATATTTGTAATCGTGAAAAAATCACGCTCCAGGTTTTACATATCCTCACGTTTTATCGTACCTAGATTCCAGAAATCGATTTATGGATTCCCTCGGTCCATCTGCCGGTCTATTTATCTGTCTGTCAGTTAACATAGCTTAAAAATTGCTTACCAAATTGACTCCAAATATATTAAAAAAATTAAGAGTTATATGGGGATGAATTGGTAATATTTTGGTAAAAATCCAATATGCCGGAACAAGGTGGCGGTCTAGTGAAACATTAAAAAACATTACTAAAAAAGCTAATTGTCTAATAAACCTCAAATTTTGCTCAAAAAATCAAGTGTTACATAGGAATGAACTATTTTAGTATGAATCCAAAATAGCATAATAAAATGGCGTCCTAATAAAATATTCAAAAAAAATCAGGCTGATAAAACTACTTATTAAATTATTTTTTATTTATATTGAATTTATTTTAAATTACGCTTAAAAATGAATTGTGTCATAGGTAGAATAGAGAATATAGCGGTAAAATATTGGTAGGAATCCAATATGATTTAAATTGGTACTGCTAATAAAAAAAATCATAACGAGGGAAGTCGGGTTAAGGAAATTTATAAATTTTTGATTTTCTTAACATATTTCAAACAAGATATTTGAAAAGTTCTTGAATATTTTTTATGCCTATTTTTTTGTGTTTTTTTTAATTAATAAGTCTCCAGTGCTGTTTTTTTTTAACTTTTATTAAGTTATCATTATCTTCCACCATAATAGACTCGTATCAATAGTTTACAAGTTCATTTCCATATCACCCTTGATTAATGAAGCGTTTGAAAAAAATTTGAGCAAATACAAAATAATTTTTACGTACTGATTTTACATTTCATCAGGTTGTACTGTTATTTGCAAACATTTCCCACTTGTAATGTGTTATGCAAAATACATTATTTAAATTTATAAAATATTACACTTAAACATATTGTCGTATTCGTTAAGTGGTTTTTTAGTTTAATTGTTGCCATGACAGAAGAACCAATCAGAATAAAAAAAATCCATACTTATTAAATGGGCTTATTAAAAGATAAGTTCAATAAAAGCATATCCGATTTAAAAGTGATTTTTCCGATTCTGCCCAAGAATGCAATAAATTGGATAAACTGCGATTCATCGGCAATCGCTCTCCCGACATCGTATGTGAAGAACCGGAGACGACCGGACATCCACCTACCAAGTGTCCTATTTGCCGTAAGAGTTCGGTAAAATGTCGACACACTTTCTGGGATCAGCCCACGCAAAGCTGGTGAATGGCACCATATCGAGAATAATTACGATGAAGAAGGGCTCTTGAAAGCTTTGCAAGCTCGAAGAAGGGAAGCTGGAAGTAACCAGAGGCAATATAAAGGGAAATATGCTGCTCCCCACCTCGGAATCCCAAATTTTGTTCCAAGTTTAAGAAGAAATATGGGTGTAAAACTGTTAAAACGTATATTTTTTAAACCGGGACAGTAAAAAGTTATATAAAAAAATTCTCTTTAATTGTTTATTTTAAATTACGCGATTGATTGGATTGTTACTTGATGAAACGCCACCGTTTTTTAAGTGTATAATATTTGTATCTATTACAGCTATGTACCGTTTTCAAAATATTGCTTAAAATTTTGATGTAGCCGACCGACGATACATTGATAAAATCTTTGTATTCTTTGTTGTTACTAATATTTTGAAAATGCCGAATTTCTATAAAAATACAGTTATTTTTTTATTTGTTCAAAATTGAAAGCATAATCTAGAGATGATAAGATATCTTTCATGAGATGGGATCGAGACAAATTTAAATATATTCTCAACACTTATTTTAAAAGGGAAGGATTTGCGGTTCTCTGTTAATTTATTTTTTACCATTTTAATAAAAGAGATCTCATTCGACACTAATTAATTAACATTCTGTATGAGCTCTATTAACTTTCAATTTACTTTATGTCCTGTCTTATTATCGTTTACAAAATGATCATTATGTTATTTATTATTTAAAATAAAAATATATTTGTTAGTCTGTTTCGCAAGTATCAATTATAAGCTACTATAAAGATATCTTTTTTTTGCCAAAGATAGGAAAAATATAGGTGGTTTCCATTTTAACATTAAATCTTAATTTGAGCTAATTTAAGGTCTTTGGATATAATGACAAAAATATTACGCGGTCTTTATTTTGTTAGGTTAAATTGCCATTACCATAACATTTTATCTTAATCAGTTAATATTTCTGACTACTAGCCAGTCTAGATATATTAAATGAACATCTGGAAAATATTTTCCGTAAAAAAAAGAAATTAAATTATAACATTTTTGTTTGTTAAAATACCCAGAATCGGTTGTGTTTTTTTAATGGTACAATACCCGGTAGGTTTTTTGGATTACCTACTAGGCAGCCAACTCAGGGTTTGCCACCTGGTAAAAATAGCACTGTGTTTTTATAGTGGTAATGTATTCGCAAAAAAATTCGAGAAAAAAAACACCCAGTCTGTTCTATTTTCTGTTTATATTTGTTTGTTTATTAAGCATTTTCTGGCAAATCATAAAATACTATCACTATACAGGCCCGCTCTTATTTGTGAAATCTACGCCCCCTGTCTTTTCCATACCATCGCAACTGACGTAATGGGTCCTTACGCGGAAACAGTGCGAAAAAATAATTACATACTGTCCATTATGAAAAAGGCCATCACGTTGTCTAAACTTAAATGTTCCGATATCGTCAAATATTTAAAAGAACAAGTCATTCAAGAATGAAGAACCCGCCATCATGGCCGTTCTTCCGATTCTACCCACAGAGCGGTATAAAGTGGATATCAGCTCCGATTTTCTATAAAAAAAGTTCTCCGCACCACCGTATATGAAGAACCGGAGACAACCAACTACCAAATGTCGTATTTGCCGTCAGAAATCGGCAAATAGGCACAGTTGATCCGAGCCGAATTGCTATTTGGCATCAGCCCACGCAAAGCAGGTGAATAAAGAATTACGATGAAGAAGGGCACATGAAAGCTTTGCGTGTTCGAAGAAGAGAAGCTGGAACTAACCAGAGGCAATATCGACAGAACTATGCTGCTCGCTCCCTGGACGACCCCAGATTACGTTCCAAGTAGGGGAAGAAGTATGGGTGCCTAATTTTCAATCCAAAACGGATTTGTTTTTAAACAGTGGGACAGTGGCAATTTTTTAATATCTAACACCACCGATTTTTTAATGTGTATAATCTTTGTATCTATTACAGATAGGGACCGTTTTCAAAATATTACTTAAAATTTGGTGTAGCGGACGATACAATGATAAAATCTTCGTTGTTACTAATATTTTAAAAATGCCAGATTTATATAAAAATACAAATTTCATGGGATGGGATCGAGACAAATTTAGAAAAAAAAAATAAACACTGTATTTTAAAAGGGAAGGATTTGCGGATCCCTGTTAATATAACTTTTTTGCCATTTTAATAAGAGAAATCTCCTTCCGAAGTGGGACGACACTAATTAATTAACATTTTGTATGATCTAACTCTATTATCTTTCAATTTACTTTATGAAAAGAAAATTAAATTTTGGGCACCCCTTTTAATGAATATTTACATTCATCAAAGAACGTGAGTGCTACCACTTTGTGTTTATATACTTTTACAAGATATCTGTGAACTTATAAATTGTATTATTTTGGTTTATATTTTAAAATGCCTTATATAGAAAATATAAATATAATAAATAATAAAATAAAAATAATAAATATTAAAAATATTATGTTGAATACCTTCTTTAATAAAAGAAACAATTTAATTTGAGGAAAACAATGAACTCTATACTACGTAACTGGAATATGTGTCTGGGGCAAATGTGAAAAAGATAGCATTCGTGTGGGGATGTGGTCTCGCTTCTACTCGTAATATTAAATGCGTTTATTTTGGACTCAAAATTTAGGTAGTTTGGTTTGTTTTTTTTTTGTTTAAAAGTGCCCTTGTGCCGCTAAAATAGTCAATAAAGCTGAAAAATAAAGCCCAGCTGTATGGTTTTAGTTGGCTTTATTCATGTGAGATATTAACAAGTATATATTTTAAAGTGACTGATGCGAATTATTCGAGTTCTGTATTGATGCTGTACGGCTTTACGTGCAAGTACATAATTAGCTTTTCAGGGCAGAGAATGGTTTCCAGTATAAAAATGTATATACCCATCTATTTAATACACAAGACAATTCTTTTTTCGGTTGGCCAACAGCCACGACCGATTTTGATAGGTATTTTTACTTCCCTCGTAAAAGAGAAATATTGTAATCGTAAAAAAATCACTCTGCGAGTTACGTTTCAAGATTTCTAGATGCCGAAAAACATGTTTTGTCGATTCAAAGAAAATGGCGGCCTAGTGAATTGTTAAAGAAAAACTATTTATACAATTGACCTAAAATTTTTCACAAAAACAAATTTTACGTAGGAATCAACAGGTAAAATTTTGGTACAAATCCAAGATGGCGAAACGGTCGTGATGTGTAGGAATGAACTGGTAAAATTGTGGTGAGAATTCAAGATGCCGGATCATCATGGCGGCCAAATAACATTTTTGCATCGTGAAAGAAAATCACTGTTCCAGGCTTAAGATATCTTCACATTTTAGCGTCCCTAGATGTCAAAAATATATTTTCTCAATTTTGTCGGTCTGTCTGTCTGAGTCAGTTTCGGGCGTAGCTAACCCAAATTACTTCAAACTTTGGTCAAACATTAAGGGTCATATAGGGATGGCTTGGTAATATTTTGGTACACATCTAGTACGAAGGAACAAAATGGCTGCCTAGTGAAATGTTAATTTATAATTACTAAAAAAATAATTATCCAATTTATCTCAGATTTTGCGCAAAAATCAAATGTTAAATGGGACTATTTTGGTACGAATCCAAGATAGCATTACAAAATGGCGGCCTAGTAAAATGTTTAAACAAACCAGACTGAAAAACCACCATGGCATTAAGTTCAAATTGAATTGTGTGCAAGCATTTGGTGTGACATAGAGATAAAGTGGTAAAATTCAGCTGTGCATCGTCTAAACGATTGATCTGGTTTAAATTTAGAAATCAAATTTTTATTTGATTGCAATCACGAAAGATGTAAGGACCACGATTTAGTACGCCAGCCTATTACCTTTTTTATTATTCGTGTCTAATAAAATATTATTTTCATAAATGATACAACAGTTTGGAGTATTTCCCATATCATAATCTCCATAGTTTCATAGCGAAATGGATATACCGCTATTACCAGAAGAATGCTTTGATGTAACTTAATGGAACTCCCACTGCGTCCATTACGTTTTCTCTTTTCTTAAAATTGCATGATTGGAAATTCTCTTCCATATAGGGTGTAAAATAATTCCTATCCAAAACTCCGGAATGTGATTTAACTAATAAGAAAAAAAATTAGCAAGCAAACAGATTTGGTACACGATATTTCTAAATGTTAACAAAATGGTTAAATAAGTTTAAGAAAAATACACAAGGTGTTTTGTTTTATTTTACGACCGCTTTAACCCTCCTGAACTTCACTGTTCAAGTAAAGTCACTGGACGTTTCTGCAACAAAATCACTTTTTGGTTTCTTAGTTTAGGTTTAGAAGTTATTTAGTTAAACATCCATCCATGTAGCATGTGGGCCATGGGAAAAATGGTAAATTTATAACGTTCTGATTTGTAAATTTGGTATGCATTATTAAATATTTTACTTAATACCTTTTCACTCAAAGTAAAAACACAAAGGAATCAAAAAGTGACAGAACAGACTACAGATTGTGATTTTTTTAAAATCTCAAGTGACGTATGAATGTGAAGTTCGGAAGAGTTAAAGGGGTTGCAATAGAAAAAAAAACGAGTTTTGTATAAAAAAAGCCAGACCAGTGGGTATTTTTGAGTTTTATAAGTGGGTTTTTTTAAATTCTTCTTTTATTTAAAGACTAATCTACCTACTATTCAGTTTTGTAGATACATACAGTTTACCAATATGTATTTAATAACATTTTTGACCCTTGTTTCCAGAGGTTATCTAATAAAATTGTGCATAAATGTGTTGAAAAATTTATTATTTGTTGGACTAAGTGAAAGAAAAGTTCTTTAAACATTTAAAAAAAATTGATATTCAAAAAATCGCAAACAAGAAATAAGCAAAACAACATGAAAAACTAAAAAGCCACTTACCAGTTCAAGTCATCGGGTAGTATTATTTATTTATTTTTTAATATTGTCATATATTATTATCGTTTACAAAATACTCGTTAAAATGTTATTTATTATTTAAAATTAAAATATATTTATTAGTCTATTTGCCAAGTTTCATTGATAAGCTACTATTAGGGGTGTCGCTACGGGGGTGGCAGAGGGAGTAATTAGCACCCCCAGACCCCAGAATTTCCAAAAATCACCTATACATAAACATTTAATATTATTTAAAATATCTATTAAGACATTACCATATTATTTGCTTACAACAAAAAGTAAGACCGTTTTTTAGTTGCCAAAATTCTTGCCGCCACTATCGTCAAAGTCTAACCTAAACTAAAGCCCCTAGCTAATTACACAAATTTTACTATATTACTGTAAAGATATTTTTTTTTGCCAAGAATAGGAAAAAATATAGGTAGTTTCTATTTTAACAGCATGTCTTAAAGTGAGCTAATTTAATGTCTTTGATTATTATAACAAACAAATACGCCGTTTTCATCTTGCTAGGTTGCAATTATCATTAGATCTTATCTTAAATGAAAACAGCTTAATCAATTAATTTTTTGGAATATTAACCAGAAAAATAGTATTTGAACTACTGGAAAATATTTTCCGTAAAAAAGAAATTTTTGTTATTAAAATACACTAAATGGGTTGAGTTTTTTAAAATGGTACAATACTCGTGGGTTCTTTTTTTGGGTTACCAAGGAGTAGCCAACGCACACTAAGCAATTTCGTATATGTAAGTGGAAAAAATTATTACATGTCTAAAATGAATAGAAGACAACAAATATATATCGATAAAATATATTAAATTTTGTTAAAAGAAATATATTTTTGAATATTTTTTTTTCAACAACAAAATGTAAAGAGCACTTAGCTAGGTAGGTAGTCGCAAAAAGGGTGTTATACATTCCAGTTTTTCTTATGCAGTTTAAATAATCTTATATATCGAAATACCTAACATATATAGTTTAGACAAATTGAGAATTTTCAAACAAGTAGATTAATGTACAGGGTGTGCTAATATGTCACAATATAACGGTAATAAACAAAAATTAATTAAACCTAGAATCAATAAGAAAAACAAAGTATGTTTGTTTTAGATTTAACTTTTTTGGCGATAATAAAAAAGTAAGAATTATTCAAACTATAGTTAATGCTTAATAAGAACTAATGGTTATACCTAAGAAATTATATTCTATTTACTTACATCTGTTTAAAAAATTTAAAAAAATTTAATTAAAAGCTATTTGTCATTTTAATGTTGACTGTCTTTATAACTTAACTTAGATTTATTAAAATATTTTATTAAAAATTATATATTATATTATGTAACTTATAATTAATAACCTTATGAATGCTATCTTACCCAAGAAGAATATCTTAAGATTCTTAAAAGTGGAACCTGTGCTAGAAGACTGATCAAAATATACGAGTTACAATCACAATACACCACAATATATTACGTACTAGACGCGCGTTTCGTTAACCAAGTAAGTATAATCAGTAGATAATATGAACAGTTTATATCATCTGCTGATGATGCTAACTTGGCTAGCGAGTCTAGAAGTTAATATATTGTGGTATATTGAGGTTGTAACTGTTATATTTTTGACCAAGAAGAATAATGCAAAACATAGCTTTATTATCATTTTAACCCTAGTTTAAATATTTTTTATTATTTAAAATAAACTAATCACAAGAATCGTCAGAATCAGAGAAATAAAAAATCTTCATCATCTTTTTCATCACAATTATTAGTTTTTTGAGTCTGATATTGAGTAAGTTTTTTTTGCAATACAATATCAGGACTTTTTAACAGCTTTAAAACTTCCAATGAAAAAATTGCTTGAGTTTTTTTTAGACTTGTTCTATAATTATATGTAACGGGGTCCGAGGTAATTAATAACATTCTTAATATATATTTATTCGTTGCATTTCTAAATATTTTTTGGGTTTGCAATTTTTTAAACCGGCGATTATCTTTATATCGCGCTTCCAGAGCCTCTTCAGACAATTGGCCAATAGGAATTTTGCGATGTTTTACAACATCTTTACCATGCGTAAGAAGTTTGAGTACAGTAACAGGCATATAATAACATCAATAAAGATTCACATACATAGCTTTTATCTCGTAAGTATATTTTTGAAATTTATAAATATTTGTCTCATAGCCAGTAGAAATCGCCTGAAATATTATACTAAACTTAAAAATTAAATGTTTATCCATTCCTCTTATTTCTGCGCTCTTTGTATATTTAAAAAAAAGTCCTAATCCTCAAATCCAGGTTTAGGTCTATCTGCAATTCGGCATAACTCAGTTTTAAATTTATTTGGATGCTTGTTTTTCGTTTATTAAATTCTATCTTTGCAGATTCAGTTTTTACTTACCATGTTTGAATACCCACTCTATAGCCTATATGTAGCACGCATTCAAAACATGTTATCGAACTATGTAAAGTAGCTAACCCGAAATCAAAGTATTCTCCGCGTTCACTCTGAATGTCTTTTTTTATGTGCACATTTTTAGGGGTAGATCCGCGGGTTAACGGGATTGGCTTGAAGTAGTGTTAGTGCAAATTTTTCCATCTATCATTGTATCAACAGTAAGTGATGATAAATATTTATTTCCTTATTATCTATTATCCGGGTGGTTGGATTTAACTGACTAATTCGTTCTTGAATTATCTTCATTTCTTTTTGAGTTAGTTTGGTATTTTCTTTTGAAAAAATAAACTTTATTGGGCGGCAAAATCTTGTTGAAGATGTTCGATTATTTTGGCAGGCGTAAGTATTTTCGTCATCAAAAGGGTATAATTTTATAGGAACAAATGAAAAAATAAATAAATATTCATCATCACTTACCTCATTGGAATTTTTTTTACTTATATTTACTATGGCCTGAACTGCCATCACATTCCGACTTAAAACCGTTTCTCGAACATTAGAGAGTCTTTGTGCCGTTAGGTCTAAGATTGCTTGACGGCGTATTTCTCCACTGATTTCTGTTATATTATTTTGGAGGAAAACACTCATTTTAGCTTGCTGAATAGAGTAACACGAAGGTTAAAGCTTGTGCTCGGCTTTAATTGCCCTTTTTCTTAACCCAATGTACAATTTTTTTGATAAATTACAATCGATGTATAAGGCTAAAGCTTTTTCCTTTGTGCAAGATTTCTTAGATTGGTCGATTTCCCGCAGTTTCTTCAAACTGTTTCTCTTTAAAGTGAAGCATTAGCCAGTTCGTTTACTATATTTGCTGCATCACTTTTACCGGAAGAACGTACATCAATTTCAGTAGCAAACTTAATGTTCTCATGGTCGGTGCTTTCTACACACAATAAAAAGAAGCTGGATGACTAAATACGAAAGGTATTACAACTGACACATTTTTAATTATTCCTCGCATTTGTTTTTTCCAGGGAACTCTTAAGCAACATAAAAACTGTAATGTTGCGCAACGTTATTGATATTGCTTGTACCATTTTTTTAACTGCAGGGTTTTAAAAGGAACTTTGGAAGCAAACATGTTTGTAAGCCTTTCCTTTTGATAAAAAATATTTTAAAATCTATTATTACCTTTACTTTAGATTGAAACTGTTTTTATGCATGTTTTTGTCCACTTAGATATGGCAAATTGTCCAGTGTGAGCGGTATGTTGAACCTGGAAAAAAATAGCACCTTGTTTTTAAAGTACTAATGTATTCGCAAAAAAATGCAAAAAACATTAGTTTTGCAACAACTACAACAAAAAACAAACATTTTTAGAAAAAAAAAATATGAGGTCTTTTTCTGTACCGAGTTTTGTACCGACATGTGTGTGTAAAACAAAACTTGGGCGAACAATAACTTAAAGCCTTTGGTTAAAAAAAACGTCGATTTTTTTAAGTTTCATAAAAAAACAATTTAGCCATTAAGAAGCTTTATAAATACAAATATGTTTTACTTCTTTTAGTCTTTAGCTTTTTTAAAAAACGATAAATCAAGGCAAATTTATTGTTTTTGCATATCAAAGCAATTTCCTTTATAAAAGATTACTCTAAGGGGGTGAAACGCCTTCCTAAAACGAAATTTAAAATTTGAAGTTTTTTTTTACCGTTATTTATTTCAGGAACTAATAGGATTTTCAGAAAACAGTAAACACATCAAATTTAATATACTTTTGCAAATAAACCTCATGTTCAAAAAAACATTGGCTTTTTTAGATTTACGGGGAAATACAATGTTTGTCAAAACTTTTTTATAGTTGAAAACAACAATATGTGAAATTTATGACCAATATTTTTAAAATTTTTAATTGTAACTTAAAGCGAATAAAACCCAATCGATTTTCCTTTACTAATTATGATTCGCTCCTATGCTGGCAATAAGCCATATTGTATTTCAGTAAATACACAGCATTCTACAGGTGATTGATGAAAATACCATTGTTTTGATATCATTGTTAGCTTACTGTTTCTCCAGATGGTGCAGACTGAAAAGCAATTAAACTTTTAAGATAATTGCTTTTCCAGAACAGTCGAAGAAATGGACTCCTTTGTTAATGCTTAAAATAGGAGGTATATCTATTTGGATAAATAAATAAAAATTCCTGATCGCGCCCAAGAAAAGAAAATTAAATTTTAATATTCCATACAATTTATTGTTCTTTTGTAAACACCAACGCATTTTTGGCTTTAATAGTGTCCTTTGTCTAAAAATAAATATAATAAACTTCTACGTATATGTGTCACTTATTAAATGTTTTTATCAAGATGGTATTTTTCTACAAGCGTGCGGAAAGTTAGTACTTTCCGCACTAATACGAGTGCTGACAATTCTGCTTCTCTGCACTAGTGCTAAAAGTTATTTCGCAGCAGTTTATCTACAAAACCTACTCCTACTCGCAGAAACCAGCAACAGTTGATCACCTCATGTTGAGTATATACAAGGTATAAATAATTTTGAAATAGTAAAAAATCTCTCCAGTTAAAAACCAATTAACTCCAGTCATAAATTTAACGAATGTAAGTAACTGTTTGTTTGCTATTAATATTGTTAATGACTGTCTGCTAGTAGAAAAAGCGTTGGACCTAACACGAGCAGAAAGTTTTTTCCGCACTAGTTAGGTAAACAGCTGTAACATTTAAATTTAACATTACAACATTTCCGGATGTAAACAATCACGACCTTCAAAATACGGGCACTAATTTTTAGCAGACTGGTAGATTTTTGAACGCTGATTATGATACTTTTCTTTCGGCAGCGTTTCCTTTTGAAAGAAAAGTAAAAAATAAACCATATGATTAATAGAAACTATAAAACAAATAAGATTAACCAACCCAACTTTACTGTTGCATTTTTACATAGTAACTTATTGTATTTTCTTTTCAAAGAAGCATACGAGATATTAATAATCAAGTTAAAAAAATCAGAGTTAAGTAGTTCTACTGCCAGAAAAGCAAATGAACTCCTAAACTAGGCAGAGCGATGCTGAGGTGTACGAAATTTAACTACATTTTTAATATTCAGTTGATGTAGTTCCTAGTAACTATATGGTTCCAGAGATACACTGGGCATCTAGATTTGAGTATTTTAGAAACGAAAGCACTAAAATGAAATGTTGTACAATATTTATATTTTAAATTGTTATTTCGAATATAGGTTGGCATTATATAAACTAATTTGTTTTTGCAATATATAAAGTGAATGCACGTATTCTGAGCTAATTGAATTTTTCTTGGGAATTCATGGCTTACATCATTAAACTAAACAATTTTGCAGTAATCCAGAAATGAATCGACATCTGTTTTTTTCTGGCAAAATGTACTTAAAGGAATATCAGTTCTTTTGTTTAGTATGCACAGAGTTAGTTTTTTTGTATGTAATTCAAAATTTAAATTTACTTCAAAAATTACTCTCGCAGATTTAATAAGTGACAACAAAGACCTGTCAATATGCAAATATTCAAAGTTATAATGACACATGCAGTGATCCCAATATTAAAGAGTTGATTTTACTTTTTTAGTAATAAATAATGCTCAATAGACTAGACAAATATTCTCTCCAAATCTAAATTAATTTAAAATTAAACGCTTACATAGCCCAGCTGGCCTCCTCAGGGGTAAAACCGTCTAAAAGCTGGGTATTATCAGCATAGAGTTGGATTGTACAAGGCCGAGCCTGTTTGAATAGGTCTCACATGTACATATTGAACAAGAGTGGACCCAGGATACTTTCCTGTGGCACACCCAAGTTTGTCTTCCCAGTTTCAGATCTTGCACCATCCACTCTACCCACTCGATATGGCAGGTAATTAAGAAAACCAGCAACACACTTGTTCGAAAAAGTCAAAAAAATGAAAACTTAGCAATTAGTATAATGGTAATTAATCAAGTCAAATGCCTTGCTGTAATCAAGTAAGACCGAGCAAGATACTTTACCATCATCCATATTTCTCGCAATACACGGACAAAAACGACTATCAACTCTACGCGCATCAGAAAGATGTCTAATTTTACTACACTTTTACATTGTAAGTTAAATCTTATAAATATTGATAAAAACTCTATTCAAGAATAAAGTATACCTTTTTAAACTGTATAGATCAGTTTTTTCTTTTAAGCAAAATATATCATATACACCGTTTTTTTCAAACGGTATTAAGTAATGATAGGTTGCAAATTTTAAAATCTTGTAAGATGTTTTTTTTTTACTTTAAATTTTAACATTTATTATTATTATATTGGATCGAATTCATGCACAATTATGGCTTTGAGACTAAAATTTTTGTGCAAGAATCAGTGAACAGTATTATCTAAACAGAGGACTGCCAAGCATTGTTTGAGTTTCAATTAGGAGAAATCCTGTGTAGATGAGTTTACCTTTATTGGGTCTTTATCAAGGCTATTCCGCCAAAAAAAAAGAAATTCTGTCGGAAATTTTGAAAGCTTACATCAGGCACCATTATAGCAAAACGCATAACATGATTAATTTACATACACGAAATAAAGACATAGTAAAACACGTACATATACCCATTCACAATAAAGGGTTGACCGATACTTTCAATTACTGTATTTATAGGTTTGATCATAAAAATTTTTCAAAAGAAATTGGGCAATTAGTAAAGGGACATTTCCAATATCAGTCCAAATTTCTAATATCAGTCCGGCACTGACTCTAGATTCTACTAATTTTAACGACATGATTGAAAAATATTCATGTCTATGCGTTAGGTATAATATTTATTCACCAACTTATGTTTCACAACACAATATTATGGAGAATCTTAGAGAAAGACAAGAACTAATTATCATTTTTACGATTTTACTGAAAAACACATCATAAAATATGTAAACAAAATTATAAATCAAGATTTAGGTCTTTCATTACTGTAATGTTTCGTTACCTATTTTTCAGGATGTCGCCGAGACGAAGAGAGAACTTTTCTCTGTACATAATCCTCGATACGAGCCGAGTGCAGTGCCGGATCTAGGCCAAAGGGCACTTGGGGCAATTTTTATATTTTGCCAACGCTTAGCATTTCTATTTTTGTGTGTTTGTAAAATATATATTCAGTGAGAATTTAAAGAACGTAAAATGGATTTCCATCAAGTAATGGAGGAAAATTTGTAGGCGATATGAACTTCTGGCTATTTTTTATATTTTTTAAAGTGCATTAAGTTTCAGTTTTTTTTTGGGACTACTTCCGGTATCATCAATCATATAACAATAAAACTCGTCCCACTTTAGTATTGTAAAATTATGCAGATAATCAGAATAGAAAGCCAAAATTTCTATAAAATTCTTCGCTTCACGGCGGCGCGGCGTCTCGACTCTTTATAACGTGATAATATCCACTCAGAGAATGTGTAATTACACTTATTTCCCTGGACCAATACCGAAAACCCTTCAATACGTGCTCTTTGTGCAGGGATCTGTATCAAACGAGGAAACAACGGAATAAAATAAAACAACTTGCAATGCTCCTTTGATGTAATAAGAAGCAAACCCAAGCAAACATAGACACCTCTAAATTTAAGGAATATCGGGCCAATGTCAAAGGTAACCGCTTACGTGATTTCTAAACCTAGTGGACTTGCATATGGGAATGCCCGTATTTACTGTCTCTAAGTTTGCGGCCCCGTCCCCTTTAGTTGGGCAGAATATAAAGAGATATTGTTTATTTTTTGCCGCCACCCTGGTGCAGTGGTTAAAATGGCTGCTAGTCATTCGAAAGGTTGGCGCTTCCATCCCCGCGTGTTTTTAAAATTACTTAAATTAACTCGTAATTTTGTAAATAATAATGTTTTAATTATCGAACTGTGTTCTTGGTTAGCCAGGGTTAGGCATTTTTTGTTTTGATGTTAAGAAAGCATATAAACAAATGCAATGTTTCCTGACGAATAGGAGCATTTCCACGTGCAAGTCAATTAGCATTAAATAGATGCCTAATTTAAGTTCATGTACTGCGAATGAAAAGTTTAAAACCTAGAACCTGACCATTTTGCTTGAAAACCCTGACGCAAATAAAACAAACAAATATAGGTACACAATATTTTTATTAAATATTGATAGACAAAAACATACATAAAAAGGGCCAATACATAAATTGAAATATTATAAATTATACACAAACTTAACATTATTTACGATGTCACAAAAAACCCAAATGCTTACTCGAAAATATGAATAAAATATAAATATAAAATTAATAATGGATATTTTATTTATTTATCTATAATGAATAAACTAATCGTTTTCGGTTTTATTTATCATAATTATATTTTTCTACACTTTATTTCTACGCAATATCTTTTAGAACTTTTTTATGTAAAAATTTTATTTTGGTTTTAAGATATGTCAGTCTAACATAGAACGAAAGCTTTCACGGCTGTGGTCAATTAAGAAAACATGGTTTTAGAGACTAGACCGTGTTAAAATGGAATCACTTTCAGACATTTCGCTCTCAATTGTACCAGACATCTTTAGGATCTTTACTTTAGGAGATCTCGTGAAGTAAAAATGCCTGAAGATACTATGTGCAATCGAAGGCGAAACATCGTAAACTGATTCCATTTTGACAGGGATTAGTCCCATAAACCATAATTTCTTAATACGTGATAATGTTTCTAGATTTAATTTTTTTCTATCTGGATTCCACTGAGCATTCATTAAAGAAAATATTCTTTCGACGTTTCTGGGGTTTTCCTCTACTCGCTGCACTTTTTGAAGTTCCGCAGTTTGTAAAAAAATTACTCCGATATGTATTGCAGTTTTTCGTCATTCTTCAAGCAATTTTTTTAAAAAATTTTGTAGGGAAAGAAATTAATTAAATAATTTTTGTACATCAATGTCTATATTACGAGAATGAAGAAACTCAACTGTAACTTATATATCTGACCACTATATAACCTTAACATAACCTTAACACTGCTAACATCCATCCGCCCAAAAAAGCGTCCAGTTCTTGCAGAGGCTTAATCCAAGACTCTAAATACTTTTTCATAGTTGTGTAAAACTTGTGTATTTTTTCTATTTTAAGTCACCTTCTACCAATTTTGTTTAAAATTTCTCTTTTTTTTTAAACACTTACAATTGCGATTAATTGTTTAGTCTAAGTTGTGGATTAGTTCTTTTAAAACTTTTCTTGTTTTAATAATAGAATTATCAGCTCTTTCAATGAATTCAATTTTAGTGTGCGTTATATTCCTGGTATTCATGTATAGTAATCAGAAATGCTTTACTGAATTCGATTTCAAAAAATAGCTTTTGGTGGATTGTCTAGTTTAAGAAATAATTTCTTAAGGGTAAATAGCTTTAGTATCCGTTCAAATGCGGGATATGGGTTAAGTCATCTTGTTATCGAAAGACATTAAAATTTGTATATTCAATTTCAGATTTTTGACAAAAATCTTTTAAAGATTCTGTTTTCATAGTAAATATGAAGAAGTAATTAAAAATCTTCAAAACAGTGGATTCTATATCTACGGAAAAGTTGTCGCATGAACTTTATTCAATGCGCTGGACATCTAATGCCGATTATTTATTGTTGAAATTTATCTCACATTTTAGCAAGAACATTGTTTTGCCAAGTTCTGTCTCTATAACCATAACTGGTGTTGCAGCTATCGACACTAAAAGCAAAAAAGAAAGCTTTTCAAATTCCCATTCAATTTTATTTGTAATTGTGTCCGTCGTTTCATCAGTGATACTTATAATGTTCAAAATTTTTGTTTTTCGACACGAAGTTTATCAAAGTAGGCAAAACAATTGGGCCGTAACTTTGTAGAACCATGATTGCAACAATTGCTTGATGAAATAACCTGCTGGACACTCGAACTGCATAACGTAATTTTTTGGGGTATTTTTAACGTTCGATATTTCAAAAACGGTAAGCTAAATTGAAATGCGGTTTTCGACGTCAGCTTACTCAAGGTGTGTAGATTACTAACTCGACTGGTGGATCGCCAGATATGATGGGAAAAGGTTTGTACAGGGTGTAAACTAAAACTCTGCATTTTTTACAAAATTTCATTTAACGATATTTTTTACAAAACAACATTTTATTTATTGTCATATACACCAAAATAATCTATGATTAGATACAAAAAAACAATTTCTCCCGTTTTTTGAAATTGCCATTTTTTCGGAATATACAGGGGATTTTCAAAAATTTGTACATGGGTTCACAAACAAAATCCCAACTCACTAGTGATAACTCAAATCAAGCTCACTGTGGTATTGTTTTCATTATTTATGACACTGCTATTAGGAAAAAATACAATAATATTATACAGGGGTCTAAAAAAGCTTACAGTTGATTTAATTATTAAAATTTCATGATTTTGCACATTTTTATGCATTGAACATTGAAAACTAAAGAAAGTATAATAAAACGTAAAAATTTTCAATCCCGTTAGTTGATTTACATAAATTAGAGTATTTTACCGAAACGGTTTTTTAAATTCCATCCTAACCTCACTTCCAAAGAAATTAGCGGTGCAAATGTATAGCGCTACTTTTCAACAATATTGTAAAGTGTTTTTTGAATATATTCGATTTTTTAGAACTGAATGATTATTATAACGAAATTGTAGCATTATTATACCTGGAAAGCAAGTACCAGTAGCGTTTTATAATAATTTCATAATTATACCGGGTGGCCAAATAAGCGTGCAATGTACTGTATCTCGGAAACTACTGATTTTAGAAACTTGCTGTAAAATTTTTTTTATCTATAGTGGCCAAATAAATGCTGGAAAAAATTTTTGAGTTTCTAAGATGACCGCTAGGGGGCGTAACAGCAAATGAAAAATACATAGAAATGCCGATTTTCGCTGGATTTTTTATTATTTCCGCTAAATTGTGATGGAAGGTTTATGGCCTGTGCACCGTCTAATCTTAGTTGGCGTTGCGATAAAAATGTCATGGATTCCATGGATACGACAAAATGCTTAATTGGATATTCTTCCTTGTTTGTCATTTTGACGTACTGTTTCTTAAACTCATATTTTTACATTTTACTTCGTGATTTTACCTTTTATTGATTTTTATTTTGTTTGTTTTTTGTGTATTTAATTCATATCTTCTCGATGCGGAGACTAACTGCTGCCGAAAGGCAAAATGCCCTTAGGCTCTTGGACCAAGGCATGTCTCAGCAAGAACTCGCAAATTTATATAATGTGAACCAAAGTCAAATTTCGCGGCTAAAAACAAGATTTGAAAATACGGGAAACGACGCATATCGGCACGGTGGTAGTTGGGTGAGGAAAATTAGAGGAAGGGCAGAAATAAATTTAGTACGTTATACGCGCCAACAAAGAACGAAGTGTTCCAGGAAATTGAACGATGAGCTGCGTCGTACAGCTGAAGTGCATGTTTCTGATCGTACTGTAAGGAGGACATTAAACAGAAACAATTTGAGGTAAAACTTTATCATAGCAAGCATTAGTAATATGGAAATATCTGTAACATCGAAAGCAATTTATTATTACAAGTAGAGGTCAACAAGTACGAACTAAAAAATAAAATCAAACAAATTTTTTAGAGCACGACGTAGAGCGAAGTGTCCTCGTTTGCTACCACCTCATCGTGCAGCACGGTTAGCATGGGCCCAAGAACATCGAGATTGGACCATCAATGAGTGGAGAAACTGTTTTTTTTGCGACGAAACAAGGTTCAACCTCATTCATTCGGATGGTAGAATTCTTGTTTGGAGAGAGCCGAATGAAAGGTATGACGAGGAAAACATGGCACCTCAAGAAGCCTTTGGAGGCGGAGGCATTACAGTTTGGGCGGGGGTAATATACAATGGGAAGTCTGATATTTTCACTACCAGACAAACAGTTAATGCTGTAGTCTATAGGGACGATATCATACTTCCCATTGTCGTGCCATTTGCCGCAAATTATGGACACGATTTTCTTTTGGTCGACGATAACGCACGGCCTCATCGAGCGCAAATTGTAACGGAGGCTTTGCAGGTCAATAATATAAATGGTATGAATTGGCCTGCAAAGTCTCCGGATTTGAATATTATAGAGAATGTGTGGTCGCATTTAAAATTATTAGTGAGATCAAGAGATGTTGCCCCAGAAACCTTGAACGAGCTGTCCGAAGCCATACAAGAGGAATGGAACAACGTCACCCTAGATTTCATTTATTTATAATATTGAGTGGAATCCAATATGTTACAATATACAGGGTATTGAAAGATGCTTAGTTGGGTTATGGATCAAGTTATAAATGCAAGCTATAGTCCTGTCGATGTTTCGTTTTATTTTCAAGACACTATAAGATCTTCAAAATTGTTGTAACATTTTAAAAACCTTATATAATTAATTTAAAAGTAATCCAGGTGCGATTACTACCTTGGTTACTACACTAATTATTATTAACGTCTTTGAATGTCCTGAAGATCCCTTAAAATAAAGCGAAACGTAGACAGGTATCTAACAGCTTTCATTTATAACTCGGTCCTACATACCTCAAGTAAGCACCTTTCATAAATTCTCTTCGATCGTTGAAGGAATAAAAATATTATTTAATATACAGGGTGCTTCATAAAAAATCTAGAATTTACCGCTAATTTTTAATTGAAGCGGACCTGATAGAACATGTCTCCTTATGTGAGTAACCAAATTCTTACTAAGACTAAGGTCTGCTGTTTAGTTCGCCAGAAACCATCACCATGAGACACACTGTAAAACTACGAAATTCCTATAAAACGCTACTGGTACCTGTTTTATAGGTATAATAATGCTAGAATTTCGTTATAATAATTATTCAGTTCTAAAAAGTCAAATGGATTTAAAAAACACTATACAATATTGTCAAAAAGCAACACTGTCCATTTGTGCCGCTACTTTCTCCCAAAGTGAGGTTAGGATGGAATATAAAAAACCGTTTCGGTGAAAGACTCTAATTTATGTAAATCAAGTAACGAGATTGAAAATTTTTACGTTTTATTATACTTTCTGTAGTTTTCAATGTTCAAAGCATAAAAATATGCAAAAACATGATATTTTAGGAATGAAATCAACTGTAAGCTTTTTTAGACTCCTGTATATTATAATTGTATTTTTTCCTGATGGCAGTATTGTAAATAATGAGAATAATACAACAATCAGTTTGATGTGAGCTATCACTGGTGAGTTAGGATTTTTTTTGTAAAACCATGTACAAATTTTTGAAAATCCCCTGTATATTCCGAAAAAATGGCAATTTCAAAAAACGGGAGAAATTGTTTTTTTGTATCTAATCATAGATTATTTTGGTGTATATGACAATAAATAAAATGTTGTTTTGTAAAAAATATCGTTAAATAAAATTTGGAAAAAAATGCAGAGTTTTAGTTTACACCCTGTACAAACCTTTTCCCATCATATCTGGCGATCCACCAGTCGAGTTTGTAATCTACACACCTTGAGTAAGCTGACGTCGAAAACCGCATTTCAATTTAGCTTACCGTTTTTGAAATATCGAACGTTAAAAATACCCCAAAAAATTACGTTATGCAGTTCGAGTGTCCAGCAGGTTACTTATAAAATATATGTTTTCATGTTATTTCATCATTTTAATTATAGAAAGTGGAGATAAAATATTTTTCACTCTAACAGTGATTGCAGGGTGGCACTTTTGGAATCTTGAAACAATAACATTTTTAGGTCCGTGGTATAGTCTGGAGATAAAAAAAGATATGTGGTGATAAATTGCTTAATACGCAGTAGTGCCTTCAACTGTCCGAGTTTTATCGTTATCGGACATTGAGAACTGACAATCTTTAAAGTGCTGGCTTGACCCTGATTCAATTTTTCATATTTATTTATAACCAAATATTCTGCATCATCCTTTATTTGCTACGAAATAGTCGAACTGCGGAGAGAACAAATTACTTTCCAGTCAAAATGTCCAAGACTCAGGAAAGGATATTTTCTTTGGAGTTCGTAATTGAAAATACTATTTCTTTTTGGCATATTGACTAGCTTAAAATAAAAGTAAAAAACAGAAACATTGGACTTAGCGTTAAGCGTAAAGCTGCAATAATTTTTAATAGATTTTAATTATAAAAGAAAAGTCATACATTCTCTTAAATAAAACACATAGTCTTGGTCTCAGTCAAATATTTTAAAAAACCTCGCTAGCATCATCGGACCTACAATATTGGAAAAACCTAATATACTACTTATTGAATTAAAAAATAATATTAAGTATAGCTACCTTAACACATTTAAAACCACAAATCCAGTTACAAAATAAGAATAAAATACGAAACAACAATCACACAAAATACATCTTAGACGTACAACAATAATGAGAGGCTGAATCCTTGAGTATTGATGGTTGCATATGCTCCACAAAACTTAAAATGAGCCCATGTAGTTAAGTGTGTTGATAAAACTATAAAAGAAGAATAGGGTCAGTGTCAATTGACTCAATTCAATTCAGTCAATTCCTCTTTCTAAAAATGCTTTTTATAAAGAACTAAACACAATAAAACAGATAGCAGCTAATAACGATTTTTCTATATGTTCTATCAATAAGCTTTATTCTAAATTTGTCAACAAATATAAATTCTCTTATAATATAATACATCATAACTGACAAAAATAACAACCAATATAGATGTATAACATTTTTTGGTAATATTTCTTTACAAATGGCAAAATTCTCTAAAAAATATTTAGTTAAAATTCAGGATAAGACTGATAGATTCTCAAAAACTGGAGTGTATTCGTTGAGTTGTAGCGACTGTCCTGCTGTGTATGTTGGCCAGTCCGGAAGATATCTACCAGAATAGAAATCCCTTTAATAAATATAAAAATTCGGAAATAACGGAGACTAAATTAGCATTTGCCAACCATCTATTAGCTTCAGGACACAGGTTTTGTGGAGCATATGCAACCATCAATACTCAAGGATTCAGCCTCTCCTTATTATTGTTGTACGTCTAAGATGTAACCTGCAATTAGTTGTTTTGTATTTTATTCTTATTTTGTACCTGGATTTGTTGTTTTAAATGTGTTAAAGTACTACTATACTTAATATTATTTTTTAATTTTATATGTAGTATATTAGGTTTTTCCGATATTGTAGGTTCGATGAGGCTTGCAAGAGCGAAACACGTGTCACCTTAGGTTTTTTGAAATATTTGACTGAGACCAAGACTTTGTGTTTTGTTTAATAGAATTATAAACAGTTTTTTGAAAAATATGGACGATTTTTTCCAAAGTCATAAATGTTTATATTATTTTGCCTATTTGATTAAAAAAAACGTTGTATAATCAGAACTTCTGTAGGCACCACGTTTTAACGACACCGCACTTAATATTAACAATTTAATATCTAACTGGGCCGCCAACCCTTCTTTGATATCCTTTTCTATAATACGGTTAGCAATCCTAAAATAAGTTTAGCCTATAATAGGATATGTTCACCCATTCGCGGTCTCCCTCGCCCTTTAGAGTAACATGGCTAAAAAACAATGCTGACCTTTATATCATATATTAATTTGTAGTCAATGTCTCAAGTCTTCCAAAAAAATAAATCAAATTTACAAGCAAGAATATTTTTTCGTTCAAATTTTATTACTTTAGGTTTGAACCATTTTGAATTATTACGACGTGGAGTGGGGAAATAATAAGCCATAGTATTAAATATTTGTTCAAATTGTTACATTCAACCTTCCGCGTATGAACAATACTGTGAGTGCGATTTTTTATTTTGCAGCAAAATCCGATATAAATACATATCGTATATATGTAAATATAATTATGTACGTATCCGGATTATGGAATTTCTATTGAGTTTTTTCCTAAAATACAAACTTACAATTGTCTGTGCATGCAATGTATTTGGTAGGTCTATATTAATAATTATTAGTTACATTATGTTTATTCTGTAAGGCACTTTTGTGTATTCAATGCTTCCCTAAAAAATAATTGGTAGGTATTTACTTCTGCACTAATATCAAAATGTATACTTCTCTGTATCAGTAAATAAATTCAAATTTCTATTAGATCCTACAATAAAATACTTATTTAAAGTTAAAAAATATGTCATAAGCTAAAAAACTACCTTTTTTTTTTAATAAATCGTATAAAACACCTTAATAATCCCCTTCTTGTGGCAACATAACTGGTTTGTGCCCAAGAACTTCCAAATGTATGTTTAAGTATATTTCTATCAAATTTATGGAGATCATTTTTATGGCTAAAACTAAAAAAAATATTCTATTATTTGTCTCAATAACCTACAACTTGATTGAATAAAATGAAACCGACTTTCTAAGACTGGTCTGTATATAAAGAATTCCATTTAAAAGTTAATTTTTCCTTGGCCTGTAATATAATATATACAAATTTAAAGAGAATCTGTTGAGAGTTGTGATCCTTTAATTCAATCCAATTCATGTTTATTGATAAAAGCAATACAGCTGTACAATGTCTTACATAATCTAATACACTGTAAATACATTAAAATTCAAATTAAAGCGTCTTAGTGCAGAATGTAGAAGCAATGGTCTACTATTTGATATTATTAAAATAATTAAAGGGGTTTAAGGGAAAAATATTGTAGTCGAAGGTTATAACAATACTTAAACAGTTGGAGCAATTAAAATAGTTATGTACAATCAGTGAAAATTAGTAAGTTCTTTACAGTTATTTTAATTATCCTAACAATATCAAAAACTTTTTATGGATAAAAGGATGTCACTATTCTGGAGATACCAAACAATAATAAAGACGAGGGACTTACAGATGATGATGATAAACTTCCATTAATATTGACTTCTGAATCTGATTATAACTATCTAGATGATGAAAATGACCAACCCGAAATAGTTATTCCCGAAACAGATGTGGAGGAATCTGCGAGAAGGGAAGAGGATATATCTCTAAGTGAGTTGCGTCGTCGGCTAAATCAAAGTAAGAAATGTTAGAAAGCGGACACTTCTTATACTACTGGAAATCTAGTAACCCCAGAAGAAACAACAAAATCCTTGGTCCTGATATTTCTTCTCCGGAATTGACAGACGTAAATTTCCCTTATGAGTTTTTCAATTTTTTTCTAACTAAAGAAATAAAAACAGATATTGTTTATCAAACTGTATTATACTCTACCCAAAAAAGACCATATTGGAATTTGAATATACATCATAGATTATTTTCAGAGGTGATGTCTTGCAGTCAATGGAAAGGTATAAAATGCTTCTTACATATTTATAATAATAAAGATGTTATTCGCGCTGCTTCCGTAGCCATGACAAACTCTATAAAATTCAATTCAATTGCTCAACAGGTTGAAAGTCCCAAAACAAGAATATCTAGAGGTTGATAAGTACCCACCAAAGCTTATTCCACCATCAATAATTCGTTGTCAGCGGCGTAAACGATGATCTAGGGATGAGTTCAAATGTGGTTACTTGACTTACACAGTCAGTTTCATGGCACATACATCTCAAATTATTCTTTGACAACTGGTTCAATAGCGTTGTTACACGTTTATCTAATCCAGCGTCTATTGTCACTTGGAACAGTAAGAATAAATCGAGTTAGAAGTTGTAAGATGCCAACCACGGTAAAAAAAGTATCCACAATTGACGCCATCAAAATCTCTGTTGTTTTTTGGTATGTCAACAAAGTTGCCAATGTGTTGTCCTCATACACTGGCAATACTCTCACAGTAGACGTGAAATGGTTTTCAAAGAAGGATAATACCCATATAATTGTTCCAGGTCCAAAAGCAATAACCATTTATAATATAATATAATAATATAATAATAATATAAAATAATATAATAACTCGATTACAGAGAGATGATAGACTTCAATACAAAGCTTTGAGGCTGGTTACTGATGCTATGAGGGCTACTCCAGTTATGGCTCTCCTTTCCGAAACCAGTGAAATTTCTCTATCCTATAGACGAAGAATACTGTCTGAAAAATTTATTCTAAAAAACATGCAATACAAAAATAACCAATTACTAAACAAAATTAACAACTTAGCTATATCTAATTTAACAATCAAATTCTGGTCCAATAAAAATAGTCCTCCTTTGGCTGAGGCATTCACAACAACAGCTACTCACATTAACAACATCAATCAATCGGATTTGTATTTTGTGTTCCAAAATCCATTCAACATATGCTACCTCAAAATAAATATGATTTTTCCGAAATATACCGAGTTTCCTTCATTAAATAGAAATATATTAAAACAGGTTCTTAACAAACATCAATATTTCTACCAAATATACACAGATGGCTCAAAAAACAATGATGGGGTTGGATGTGCCTTTTCAATTCCAGAACGTGATATAATTCAAAAATTTCGATGTAATCATGTTGCATCAGTATTTGCTGCTGAACCATTGGCAATATTAAAAGCCCTAGAATTTGTAGAAAATGATAACACCTTAGCAAATGCTATTATACTGTCAGACTCACAATCAGTGCTCTTATCACTGCATAACAACAGCAATTGCACACATCCATATATAGCTAATATATTAAATATATTTTCTAAGTTGCAGTCAAAAAGTGTTAGCATCGTGTTTGTATTGGTAAAAGGCCATTCGGGCTTAATAGGTAACAAACAAGTAGACCTAGCAGCAAAAGAAGCTACATTATTAGGAGCACATTTCTATAGCATACCATACACAGACGCTATCAGTGCTAACAAAAAAATCGCTCTAGTAGAACGGAGACAATATTATCGAAATTATGCTGGTAATCGCCCAACATTTTATAGTTCAATTCACCCCGAAGTAAACAAAAGTCACCTCATTTATAGGGAGAAAATATCTAGAAAGGTATTTATATCATACTTTAGATTTATGGTTGGCCATGGGGCTGTAAAAACATTCCTTTTTAAAGCAAACTTATCCAATAGCCCTTTATGTTCATGTGATAATAATTCTCTGGATGATTTAAATCATAGACTTTTTAATTGCGGTCACAATCAATCCGCAATATCGTATTTAAGCTTGGAACTAGGCAAATTAGGTCTAATTCCGATGAATCATACGCTTATGAGCCAAATTTTATCCGAAACAAGTATTGAAAAAATATTTATTGAATTTCTAAAAGCCTGCAAAATTAGAATTTAAGGTTAGGAAATTGGTTTAGATAGAATGATTGCCTCCTTTGTATTGAACCTTTTGTTACCTCCATATTTATCCGGGTCCACCTGTATTCGTGTCTGTATATAAAATAAAACGTCCTGAACTGACCCCAGAACGAGAAGCGTGTAAACCTGTTAAACATCCCTCGTGTGAATGTTAAAAAGTATTGAGTGTTGTTTAGGGTTCTTTTATCGTTATTGTATATATTTAATAACATTAACTTGATTTTCGTGGCTAAATGGGAAATATCCTAAGGCTCAAAAACTAAATAAAAAAAAAATTATAATAAATATATGGAAGGCGTGAATTTTTTTGATTCTTAGGCTATTACAGAAACAAAATAATGTCAAAGAAATGGTACATGCGTATATTTTTACATCTGTTAGATTTAATGGTAGTCAACGCGTGGATACTCTGGAGAGAAAGTAAAAAATGAGTACAACAGTCTGCCATTGGCAGATTTCGTAATGCCAATAAAGCTCCACCTGCACTGAAATATTATTTAGAAAACAAATCAAAAAGGGGGCCAGAGTCTGAGTTTTCAATACAGGATGTGGCAACAGACGAATACCACTACCTTCTTATGTGGAGAGTTTTATACAATGCAAAAATCAATACTGCATTTTTAAAGCGAATGGTGTTTAATTTCGGATTAATCTGAATACTTAACTACTAGTTAACTGGAAAAATACAATTATATTAACTGCACAAAACAACATAACACAAACAATACAAAACATTAATACTTTAACAGTATGGATTATTTAAGCACACTATCAGTGTCACTAATATATTGTAATTAACCGGGATTATTGCAAATACTATTGACAGCTTACAAATAAGGAGTCTACCCGAAATTGTTATAAATCTCGGCTAATCATGACGTCGTTTACATTACTTCATCAATCAACCGGAATTGATATGAATACCGGAACCGATAGGCGAGTCACAGCGTAAAATTAGAGTAATACGAATTTGAATTTACGGTATTTTTACCTTTTTTTAAAGCTGGTACCGATGTATAAAGTTAATTTGATTTACTTTTTTTACATTAAAACCTAAATAAATTGTAACTTGGGCTAATCAAAATGCAGTTCGATAAATAAAACATAATTAAATTCAAAACTACGGGTTTTGCACACTTTGTGTACATAATAAACTGAATCCCTATAATAAAAATTAAAATTTTAGGAGAAAAAAAACATTTTTTCACGAGGATCTGAACTCAAGCCTTCTGATTGCTGCTCATCTTAATATCATTGTCACATAAAAATTACAGACGATTCAATTTATGTTCCATAAGTTCTCATACAAAAACCTAAAATTTCGAAAGCTTATTAGTGACTACTAGAAGTATCTTTATGTAAGTTTGTATTGACTAAACACAATTGAAGTTATGAGGAAAATTCAAAATTCTTTGTCATGTTGTTTTTTAAGTTATGTATTGGACATATACATCTAAAACAAGGGCATTCGCTGTCGGAATTTTGAGATCGTAAACTTTTTTTGGTTTTGATGGAACCAATAGAAGCCGCTATACTTGTGTTATTGTTAGAAAAATGCCAAAAACGCTCTTTTCCTAGAAGTGCAAAAAATTACTTCCTCTCATCGTGCAATGCAAAAACTCAGAATTCCCTTCTTTGTCCTCGCATCAACATGTTTATACAAAAAAAAACACTATATGGCCAGGATTACTCTCCTTTTTATATTACTCAAAAAAATGTCTAAAAAATTTTTATATGAATATATTTTAAACCCTATTTTGCTTTTTTTTTTTCTGCAAATTTTGTAGGCAAGATTACTTTAGCCAAAGTTTACTAAATAATTTAGTAAACTTTGCTTTGGCAAAAGTTGTAGAAAGTTGAAACATATTCTGTTAAATCATACTCGCATTTTATCTCGATAAGTGAGTACTTATTGCATTAAAATATAAACAAATTTATAAGTGGGGCTATCGTTATGCCCCTAAATTTATAGATATAGTTTATCCAAAGTCAGTTCGAAAACATAAAAAACATTTAAATTTATTGTAATACCTGTATAAGTACGGATTAAAATACAAAATTCTTGTAATACCATAATACAGGAATATTGTATTTTGATGGTTACTTATATATCAGAATAAATTTGAACGTGTTTTATGTTTTTATTATCGAACATGTCTTAGCATAAACTATATCGGGTTATGTTGTTTACTAACATAATTTTATTAAATAAATAATTCATATTTTATGTATTGTTTGCAGAATGGCATCCTTTAATATATAATGAGATAAAAAACTTCCAAAAAACAAATAGAAAATTAACACACAATTTGGGTGATGTAGCTAAACTGTCTTCACCGTGATTATTTTAATATATAAAAGAAAAATGCATAAAATTGTTTAAAATAAATTTAATCACAAAGTATCTTTCAATATTCTTAAAGTTTCATTACATATGCTTTCAAAATGTCTCTTGTATATTTTTGAAGGACATTTCAATTTATTCTCGGGAATTAAAAAAATTCGATACGGTAATGATTGCTCAAACTATTAAAATAAACTATTCAATTTGATTAGAAACTTGTAAAAACTACTCTTTCATAAAGCAAATTTTAAAAATTCTGACAATGGCGCGGACAGCTACTCCTTTACTGGTCAGAAATCAGTGCCATGTCTGCATGCTTGCAACGTTATTTTTATATATCCGTTCATCATCGACATACCGAACCTTGATATTGGAAAACTTTTAGGTCGTTTAATAATGGGGTCGAAATAATTGACTGATTGCTTGCAACAGAACGGAGGAGCTCGAGACAAAAATAAACTGAACACAGTAAGAATAAAAACATTGCGGTTTCGGCAATGGGTAGTAGTAAATACGAACGTCTATATGTAAATACCAATGAATACTTAAATATAAGAGGTGATGATAATGGCTTAGTTTTGTTGTACAACAGGTGGGCAAATTTTCTTGAGGATCTGAGAATTTTTTCAATTTTCATTATTGTATAGGTATTGCTATACAGTGTTAATGCCAATTTTAGGAGAATAATCTTTTCATATAAATTGTAAAAGAAGCAGATGTTAGCATCATCAGCAGATGATATAAACTGTTCATATCATCTGCTGATGATGCTAACTTGGTTAGCGAAACACGCGTCCAGAACGTAACAAGTTGTGGTGTAGTGTAGTTAGAACTCTTGTATTTTGATATATTATACCAGGTAAAGCAAAAGTATTGTTTTTTGTCCAAGTTTAAAGCACCCTGTAAACTGGCTTGCTGATACGACAAAGTTCTAAAGCCAAGATCATAAAGCCACATTTATTCTCAGCAATTTATTTTTCGACTCATTCCGATATCTGTCTTCTTGTATGAGATACAAACTTTTAAATGATGTGTTGTAAAAATGCTCAAAAAAATAAACGCAATCAAATGTGCCATATTGTTTATTTATTGAACAAAATGTTCGCAAACTAGATATGAACCGAAAAATTACAAACAATCACTAGCGAGCATTTCTTCCACGAGCCTGAATATCGGCCTCAATGTGTTTTAGCATTCCTTCAATGAAATTTTGGGATTTGAGGAAACTGTTCCCATTCTGCAATAAGTGCTACGCTTAATTTTAGTAGAAAGAATGCGGTTTCGTATCCGTCTACTCATTATATTCCAGATATGGTCTATTGGGTTTAAATCTGGGTTTTGAGGTGGCCAGTTCATTCTCGCAATTACGACATCATTTAAATACCCATTGACAACTCTTGCGACATGATGACGCACATTGTCGTGTATTAACATGAAGTTGCTGTCAGTAGGAGGAAGTTCGAGCCTCCAGTCACACACCACCTCATACCATCACCGATCCGCCCTCATGGCTTATCCTCGTGGCAAAATGGTTTGGCTCAAAGCGTTTCACAGTCCTTTAGTATATTCTTTAACGACCATCCGGTGATCTTAGACAAAATCGGGATTCATCGGAAAAAAAAATTGACCTTCATTCTTCAATACCCCAATTTTGATAATCCCTAGTAAAATGCACACGTGAGATCCTATAACTTCAGGTCAAATAGGGACCAGCTGCTGATCTCCTTGTATGCAAACTATTTGGCCTTGGACGTCTTGTTATCGTTCTTTCACTTATTGCTACTCGTCGTACTTCTCTTGCCAGATTTTCTTCGTCTTGTGAACTCGCTAGTTTTGTCATAATGGTTTCTCACTCTTTGATCTTGTAGTTCTTAGTACTCTAGCAATGTAATATTATGACATTCCGTCCATCTATAAAGCTACTGCCCTTGCTACAGTTGCAGAAAGAACCATAATTTTATTCTTAAAATCACAATTAGAAGTCACTGTGTGAAAAATAATCTGACAGTTTCAAAGAATATCAACCCATATAGTAACCAACTTAGACCGAAATTAAATTAAATTTGCCGAATTTGACCATTTTTACAACACATCATTTGAAGATGTATATAGGAATGAGTCAAAATACAAAATGTTAAGAATAGATCTGGGTTTATAATCTGGCATTTTGGAACTTTGACGTATTAGCAAGCCATTCTACAGGGTGTTCTAAAGTTGGAGAATAAGAAGGTATACTTTTGTTTGACCTGGTCTATTATGTTTAAAGCATCCTAAAAGTGATTTATATAATATTGTAGAAAATACCAAAATTGTAAATTTTACCATTTGGAATCTTATTTATTCCATTAGAAATAAACTCAAGGTGATTTCTACTGACCTTAAAATTAAACTTTGTAAATATTCTTCTGTTACATTGGTATCCATAACTGTTTGTACTCTTATACAAAAGCGATATTTATGAATTAAAAACCCAGTGACACACAAAACATTAGGCAGGGCTCCTACCTGTCATAGTTCAATATCAAGTTACAAGTTAATACAGTTATTGAAAGAAATATTCTTTATTATCTCATTTACTACAAAATTTAAACACCTTTCACGCACCTGTTGACATTTTTTTATAACTAGCCCCGTAATTTTATTACATAAAAATGTTTATTTTTCTAGTTAAGGATCCCGGGTGTGGTGAAAGTACCGCCATTGATAAGAAGTATTTCATCAACCTTGTACAAAATTGCGTGTCTGCAAAATCACTTTTGGGTGGCATTTTGTTTATTTACCAGGCGATCACTATGAACCTTGGTAAACGTAGAAAGCTAAGAAAATATCATTTTTGAAATCCTTGTCGAAAGCCTGTAACTTCCGATTTAATCGGAACTGAACTTATTTTTAAATAAAACTTTTTAGATTTCGAATTATTATTTTTAAATAAAACTTTTTAGATTTCGACATATTTGGAATATATCATTTCACACCTGATGGTACATTTTTTCCATAATTATTTTGAAACTAAAACTAATCAGTTTAAAATTGTTTTATTCTATTAATAAAAACTTGTTCTTTAGAAAGGTCCAAAGTTAACAAACCCATTTTTGTTTATAAATAAACACATTTATAACATAGAATGAAAGCTTTTGCGGCTGTGGTCAATTAAAAAACCACGGTTCTTGGGATTCAGTTTTTCAAGCGAGTCTATTTACCTATTTACATCACAATTCACATTCAGCATTTTCTTCATTAATTTTTTTATCAATTTGTGACGGTTTTAAATTAAAACAAAACAATTGAGACCACGTCAAAATTCGATGACAGTTCTGTATATTTTTTAAAGTTACATCTGAAAACTATTCTCAATCGACACCTTAAATGCAAAATTAATAGAAACTGTTGAACCTAAATCCAGAGTCCAAATAACGAATATAGTTGGATTTCGTAGAAGTACGGCTGGAGTACAACGTTGCCATCTTATTTATCTTAAGGATTATTTCGCGATTTACTTTTAAGATATTCTGGTATTTTTGAGAGTAGTAGTAATAAAATTCGTATTTAATAAAAAACATAAAATAATCAATATAATAGAAACATACTTTTGATGGGACTTTTTATATCAAAATTTTTACCTTTTTTACCCAGGCGGCAACCTGCCTCTGTTTGCAGCAAGGCAACGTCTTAAATAATTATTATTTAAATATACAGATAACAAAATATCTCAAGAGCTCTACAACAATTTATTTGATTTACAACAAGAACATAATACTTAAAACTACCTTAAAAGACAAATTAAAAAATAAATATCTAAATTAGTCCTTTAATAACCTCCGTAAATGCTGGTCTTTATTATCAGATTCTGCTTGTTAAGTGTAAACCGATTGACTTCGTGTTTTTTTTGTTAAAAATGCTAATTCAAGAACAGAAAAACCTGATATTATTTTTTTAATGTTTATTATAATTTTGCCAAAACCAATTACACCAATGTAGCTTTTTATCTTCATCTTATAAAATGTTGGGACTGCTGTTATTTAAAAGAATAATAAAAGAACTTTTAGATGTATGGTTTAATCAAGTCAAATTCCCTTGACTGTTAAAAATTTTTATGCGAAAGAGTATAATGGATATTTCTTTATTGAAAAGTAAACAATGAACAGTAAATATACAATACAAATTTTACGTTTACTGTTGGTTTTCTTTATTTTTAGTATGGCATAAGTGATAAATTTTTTTTGTTCATCCTAATAAACATCAAGAATTTTGTTAAAATAATTTTGAAAAACTTCATTTAACTATTAGGTGAATATCAATTCGTTCCATGCAATATTTTATAGTTATAAACGTGATTTTGTTAACTTCAGACGCTTTTAAAAATAAGCGGGTAGCGAAAAAATGTTTTGACAATTTTTGCGATATTTTATACACCCATAGAGGATTTTTAAATCTGCCCTCCACACTGAAATGTTAAATCATTAAAAAAAAATGCCATTTAGAAATCAAAAATTGTTATATTTTACGGCAAAAGAATATACACGGTGCTTTCTATATATGTAGCTTAATACTTCTACCAAATTAAGAAATAAAAAAATAACCGCCTGAAATCCCGCCCCATATAAATATCAACTTAGATAAATATAACTAAATTCTCTAATGGAGATAAAATGAGGAGCATAAAGATTTGTCTATGTTTAATTTATTTTCCGGTGTGTTAAACGATATGCATCAATTAACAGATCTAAATCTAATATTAACTGCTAAGGCAATAAATAATAAACATCAAAGCAAAATGAATTAAACCGAAATCTAAAATCTCAGAACACATACTTCACTAAGACTTTTAGATTCTATGTTCAACTTGATTTATTTCCATTTAGAGTTATAAACTTCATGCTATGAATGTATATAGCTTCATTTCCGAGTCGGTCTAAAAAATGATACCTTCAGAATAACGCCAATCTCTTAAAGGGATTAAGGTCTCAAAGAGCAAATTTTTAATGCATTTTTTTCTCGTATTTTTCTAGACACGTAGAAAAAACATTTTTTATACTGGCTATGAAAACCTTTATGTGTGGTCTTCTTGCTATGATCAAATTGGCAGGTGAGGAGGATTAAGTATTTGGGAGTTTAGTTTGAACTAACGAGGCATCTTATAGTAGTTTTAGATATAACCAACGGTTTATGTAATGTATTTATTACTTAGTTATTCTGTATTGATTATTTCCAAATGTTTTAATATGACATTGAAGTGCGTTTTGTTTTGTAGTTAATTTTCAAGCACTTACAAAAAGTCACGAATTTCAAATTAGTAGTGGTAGGAATATTCTAATGTTAGACTTTAAGTTACTAAATTACGAGTTATCTAAAAGAAAAAATCCTTTCTATAAACTTTTCTTTGATTTGACTTATCGGGCTGTCCCTAATTTTTGTGGATTATTGTAATCATCTTTTCAGCTACTTCTTCATCAGAAATAATTTTAAAATTTCGCAAGCTAATGCATATCTGATTATAATACAATATTTCAAAACAATACGATTGTGTCAGTCGATACTCGGTGAAAATCCATAATAATATTATATAAATTGTAAAAAATAAAAATATTTTTTTACAACAACACTTATACAATAGGTAGGTTCTTTGGACAGTATATCTCTCTAGAATAAACAAAGTGCAAACCTTAAGAGTAAATGTCTATTTATTTACGTACGTCTTATACATGGTGAAACATTTAACTTAAATAATTTCCATATATTGAAAACTTACGTATTTTACTGTTTTACCTGTCAAATTCTTCTATTCGAACCTGTTTTAGTAATAACGATTTGATTATAACGTCATCTGTGTTAGAATTATGACGCATACATAGAAAGTGGAAAGCAATGTCGAATTTTGACATTTCTGGCAAAACCGGAAGTAGAAATGCAGTTAATTTTAAATTTAACCATTTGACAAATGACAATTTTTAGACGCCATTTTCTCGAACACAGCTGAATTTAAGATAGTACATGTATCATAAAGTGGATTTAAAATGATTTAGTGATATAAATGAAGTAACAATATAGATAATGTTCCATTTAAAAAAAATGTGTATGACGCAATAACTCTTACATGAATGCCTTCACAATCAAGTCGTTATTACCAAAATATTCGGAGTCGAATAAATTAATTTAGCAGTTAAACGTTTTTTCGAAGTTATGAAAAGCTTTTCGCTTATTGAATTTATTCTAGCTAAATGTCCCACCATGTATATCTAGAAGTTGCAAAACACGTCACGTTTTTTTACCCAAATATACCTAGTGCAAGTGTCTGGAAAAAATAATTTTTAGATTTTACATTTTATATAATACTTCAGAACGGTTTTTTATATGCATTAAAAAGAATCTCTATAATTGAGTGAGAAGTAACACTTTGATTACCCTAAATAAACTTTCTATGTATACAATTAACACATTAAGTGTCATACGGTTTCATAGCGGGTTATTTCACTGACCCTTGTAGTATGCCCTGGCTAGCGATACCTGGAAAAAGCCTCCTTAATGTATGTATTCTCTAAATATGATTACTTGTATCTCGCGGGGGGATTGCAACTCGGATGATTGTTAAGAGGTTTTTTTTGACTTTGTCCTTATCTTTATTAATATTTTCGAGTCGTGGAGAGGATCTTGTATGCCACGTGGATCTTGGGAGCTTCTTCTTAAACTGTTCAGCAAATCTACATTTATTGTGAAGTAAGTAGTATTAATCACAAGATTAACTCGTGCATCCTGAAAGGTCCTTCTTAATCTCTGTGTCGAACTTCTTATTTGTGAGGCCTGCGGGGATTGTATATCCCGTTTGGGTCAGAACCGCTAAGGCTTCGCCCTAAAATGATTTTTATCTAAAGGTAACGTTATGCGTTTTCAGACAGTAGTCAGTATTATCTCAACTTTTGCTTAATTATGCCTAATGTTTCACCTATCAAAACATTTGGCTATGAGGTTTTGATAACAAAAGATACAAAAACTGTTTTCTTGCCATAATGTGAATTTATATCGCATTTTAAATCTGTTGTAAGCAGAGCACTTAATCAACTTATGCACTTTCAGCATTTTCTTTAACTTTTTCGAATACTTTTCCTAGTATGTTAATTACATACCTAGCGGTATAAATTAAAGTGCTTGGCTAAGTTGATATTTTTTATTAATTTTAGAAAGCAATAAACTTAATTATGGTTGTGCAGCTAAAATTATACAAACAACTAATATCAGAAATTAGTATTGTTTAGTTCCAATGACAGATTATTTCTACTTTTTGTTGTAAGCGCCGATATTATGCTAACAAACCACTATTCTTTTTATTAAATAATAATTCATACATGGGTTAGTGGTTTTACGCGAATGCTATTTGTTAAACACATTTCTTAGAAACGAGTATTCCAATTTTTTCATAGGAAATATCTGCTATAAGAGGCATATTTGGTAAGATTATTTTTTGGGTTCAATAAATAATGTTTAATGCAACAATATTTTAATATTTTCTTCATTTTAAAATTAAAAAATAATTTAAATAGTAAATTGATTTAAGTGTTGCTCTATACAAAAATACTTTTCCCTTTAAATGCCATCAATAACTTTAAGAAATCGCTTTCGGAGTTAATCTGAATAACTTTAAACTGTTGAGCCAAATAATGTAAAAAACTCAATTATCTTAATAAAAGAGATTAATCAAGATGATAAAATGAAGTGATATTTAATTTTCCTTTTATAAATATTTCAGAGAAAACTCTACTCCTCTAATAAGATCGATAATCGGAAATACTCAGTCAAGGTGTGACCCTCGAAATTGAAGTAGGAGAACTGAGATTATATAAGAAAATTATTAACGGAATGCTCTATAAACAAAAAAGTTCGTAACCGCAAATGTAATGTTTAGGCCTAAGGGCTATTTTAAGCTCGCTTAACAAGGACAGTGGCACGGGTTATGGTAACCAAAAACAAAATAAAATAAGCCGCTCTTTAAAAAAATAAAACTTACATTATGTCTTTTCACGCTTTTATTAGTTTCAAGAGCTGTTTGTTTGTTCCTTTGTATGTTTGTCTGATTCAAATCTTGTAACTGATTTCGCGTGACAGTACAATTTGGCACTTTCGTATATCAAAGTATTAAAAATCGGTGGCTCCAATATGGTGGTATTGTTATTTGTAGTTCGATTCGACGAACAGTGCAAATTATAAGTTTTTAGGCAAATTTGAATATTTAAAATAGCGTTGCCAACACGACCTATGAATTTTGTCATTTGTGTAGATTCGCCTAAAAATTGTTATCAGATAGTATTTTAAAGTGCAAGTGACGAATATTTCGTCAACATATAAAATAGGGGAATTTTTGGCTTCAGTAACTTGATTATACAAACCAGTGGTGTGGGTATTGTGAGGTCATTTATGAGATAAGAAATATAACTAACGCTAAACTGGACAAGGTTATTAATTTGCTCCCCATCAGGTTTGGGAAATTGTATATTGGAGCGAAGTGTAATATCGTCAGTGATAGTCAATAGGACTGTCGATAGAAGAAAGCACATCGTTGATGTGCAGGAAGAATAGGATAGGGATACTGAACCCTGTGGAACGCCTGAGTTGTAAAGGCCAGACGAATGACCATTAACCACTACCAGCTTGTTAAAAAGTGCGTTATTCCAAAATTCTCCGGATATTTGGATATGTTGAGGCCAATCATTTGGGCATTTCCGTGGAAATCGATGGACTTTTTCCGATTGCGAGTTACGAAGGTAAAAATACCTTTGGTGATAGAAGCAGTATTGCCTGTCTTGCATAATTTTCTGCCGTTTAAGTTAACTTAAAACACTGGCGTTGATATACATACGTTTAGTGTGGAAAGAAATTTTGCAAAAGGTTTGAGTAATATTTTTAGCAGGAAACCAAAAGGATTGGTTACTATTTTGGCAAAACTGAAAATTGGTAACTGGGGGCATTAAGAGGGCAAATTATTAAGTTTTTATTATCCCCAGGGCTAAAAGAAATAAAATAAACAATACATTAAAGAAATTTTAAAACCAACTACTATCAAGTGAGTTAAAAACTAAAATATAAAAGAGCACAGATTTTATGACAATACATTTTGGACCACAGATATTTATATAACACGGAAAAAAACAGGGTACTCAAATTTTATTTTTTACATTTTAGTTCATTTTATGAAAGTGTGGGTTTTAAATTTTGCTTTATTACCATAATTAATAAAAAACCGTACTAACTGAAACAAATGCATTGCATAAAACATCAAAAGGTAAATAGAAAATAAAAAATAATAAAACAATACGCACAAATTTAGGTAAAATATATTTTTCTAGGTTTCAAACCTACAAAATCAGTAACCATTTGTTAGGTATAAATGGGATCTAGTACATCACATTCAATCGAAATAATTGTAATTGTAAGTTTGGTAACCTCTCTAAGCTAGCCACTAGCTACTGACACAGGTAACGTAAGTAAACATCAGTGTTAAGTGCATTATGTTTTGGATTTTTAATATATCACAACAATGCATTTTCTAACAATTAATTTTTTAAATTATTTATGTAGTACACAGCCAGCTTGACTAACGCGTTGACACAGCCCTGAACTTAAATATTCAGATTTCAAAGGAAAATACCAATAAATGAATTTAATTTATAAAGTTCAGTGATAGAGTTTCGGTCTGTAAAGTAGATAGATTTTTGAGTGAAAAACAGGATGGTTATTGATTATTTTTGATTTATTATATTAATATTTTGACATCTATGAACACCGCAATTTCTATCTTTGTGACGTACCAATTGACTAAACAAGTATGTTTGTATATACGTTGAATACTGTTGCAAAATCATTTCTGTATAAAATGTCTGTATTTATATGGATTGATTGAATCGACTGGAATGTTAATATTTATATTACTGCCAACAGGCTCATGTCGTTTTTTAGGAAAGGTCTTTTAAGAGGTAAGAGGAAAGTTTTGTAATCGTGAAAAGATCACCGTCCGCGATTTTTTCAGATCTTTACGTTGTAGGGTTCCCGGACCCGGCACTCAATTTGTTACATAGGCGTCACTTTTTATAGCAATTCGTGAAACACACATAAGCTAAATTCATTTTTGAATAGAGATCTAACTTTTTTCAGTCTGTCGTGTAAGCAATAAGTTTTTATTAGAACATTCCTTGCCACCACCAGACAACACTATATGATGATCGTAACCTTTTATCACAGAACTCCTTAGGCGAATAACAGAAGGAAAAACAACGTCTTTTCCTGCGACTGAATAATGCAGCCTTGGGAACTGGGCCCTGTGCCGGAGATGAAGCTCCTTCAGGTCCTGAGCTGCTATATTATGATTAATATAAGTGAGCTAGCTGAAGATATAAAATGAATTACGACTCGAACCAAACGCCTCACTCCCAACGTTTCCGTTACTGTTCGATCCGTTTGAGAAAATCTCCAAGGTAAATATTTACGTTAACCAATACTATCCTTGTAGGCGTGCATTTACCACGAATTGGGAAAATGATCCAACCCTTGTATCCAGAAATGGTCAGCCAACGTCCCCTATTTTTGGACGTGAATGCATCCTACATCAAAAATCCAAGCCCATACTTGGACATGCCTCTCAACTCATGTTAACTATGTCTTCGAAACGCACGGGATCTATTGAGTGTCGGTTTTTTAAAATACATCAAATAGTAAACTCCATTTGCTTCAGTTAAATAGAACCCTTGTTATGCAGTACATAAAAATAAAATTCAAGTAGTTCAAAATAATTTTTTTAAGGTATTAGTATAGTAACTGCACACCTGTGGAAGCTGCCAGTCATTTTACAGTCTTAACTTTTGCCGAAGTGATAACTATTTCAGATTTATGCAACCTATTTAAACTTATTACTCACCAAGTAGATTTGCCCCTTCTTTTGTCATCTCTAAATTTCAATGTTCCAGTCAGAAAAAAATCTTTTCGAAATACAAATTTGGGCTTAAATACCCCGCTAGTGATTGACTTTAAATCATTTCCATCCACAATTCTTACATTTGAGTCTACCACAGCTGTTTTCTTTCTATACAGGGAATTAGTTAATTAAAGGTTAAGTTTTCTTTCTTTTTTTATATGTAGAATATAATAATATTTCTTTCTTTTTTTTATGTATTTATATGTACAATTCTTAGAGACTAAAAAAAATATTTATTTTATTTGTTTATTGAACCCAATAAAACATTGTATTTAGTTAGTCCTGTAACATCCTAAAATTTGTAAATACATATATTAGGATTGTTTTTATATCAGTTGGAGTAATAATTTTAATAAACATTTAACAGTTGCATTGCATCCCTTATTACGAATACATGAAACAACACTTTTGCTTTGTCACAACTGTTATGCTGATATATATGTTTTTTGTAGCTGAGGTAAAGTCTGACGCTGAATTTCTGCGCTACAGAAACTACGCAGGCAAAAAATATTCATTGCAAATATTAAAGGTTCCGACGAGTCGAGTAAATCGGTTAAATATCGAGTGCTTCTCAACAAAAGCGATGTGTCCATTTTTACGGCCCCTTAAAGCATGTGACGATATATTTGTAAATCTTTGGAACCATATCGGGGTATAGACTCCGTTTTGTCTAAATGTTTATTTATGACGCCGCGTTAGCAAGGCACAGCTTAAAAAGATGAACGCTTTCTTTAAAAATGAATACAATTTTTTAAAACTCGATTTTACTTAATTTCTTTACTTAGGACAAAAAAAAAATGCAAATATATGTTTTATAGTAAAAATATGCAGGTTTTGATCTGCTTAATCGTTTTTGTCTTCTCGCGGTTACGGAGGCTCAAAACTATAAGTAAAAAAAACGGTAGCACCCATTCGGCTTAATTTTTTTCTAGTCCGTGTGGAAAACGTTTATTTGGTTTACCTCTTTTGCTTAAAGTCTACCGTTTAGATGATATAATAGCCCTATTAGCCCTGCCCAGCTGTATATATATATATATATATATATATATATATATATATATATATATATATATACAGGGTGTAATTTAATTGATGGCTGAAAATGCAGAATATGGTTTCTTAGCTTATTTAAGAAAGAAAAGTTCGTGAACATACGTCCTAAACCAATACCTACTAAACAACGAAGCCTACGCGCTTACGCGTGACGTCATCAAATTTAGGCCTATGGTATTTCAATACCTTCATTAGAAGGTAGGGGTCATTTGCAGAGACATATTTAAATGAGTATTTTTTTTAATTTCAGCAAATAAACATCAATGTATAGGGTTTATTTTATGAGTTTTTGAATGTGACAAATTTATTCGGTTTCGCTATAGAATTAAAAGGCGACTCTTAAGCGATTACTCGTTTTTTTCTGTTACACGACCAGGAGTGCATTTACGCACGAACTATTATGCACAAGGCATTCCAGAACAGTGTGGGACTCGGTAAAACCCTTCCGTGTTTTTACCCTACAAGGTTTGCCCGGATCTACCACAAGATTTCAAACACATGTCGGTATGATTTTTTGCTTACTAATAGTCCTATTTCAGCCAATTAATAAATTGTCAAAGCCGAGTTATTTGTCAAAATCGGTTAAGGTTTCAAGTCCAGGTAAGTAGTATAGGCCTGTGGTAAGTCCATATGATCAAGAATATAATAGGTTATTATTTTATATTGTCAAAATCGAGTACGGTTTCAAGTTTGGGTAAGTAATATATGCCTGTGACGAGTCCTTATGATCAAACATACAATAGCTTATTATTTTAACTTGTCAAAATTGGGTATGGTTTCAAGCTTGGGTAAGTGGTATATGCCTGTGCTGTGGTGAGTCTATATGATCAAGAATATAATAGGTTGTTATTTGCTAAATTCTGAAAAAGATTGTACTGATGATACTTCCTAGAAATACAAAAACGCGAAACTTGTGCTAGGTTTTAATTTCATAACTACCTATTTAATAAAAGTCTGTAGTGTTCTTTTTTTGTTTTTATTTAATAAATTATGATTACGTTTAAAGCAATAATTCTTAAGAAACGTATTTGAAATGCTACTAAAAAAGATTTTTGAAACATTAATTTTTAGGTGGCTTTAGCAACCTTCAAAAGGAGTTAAAAGTGTATTTTTTTTTTAAATAACTTAAAAACAACTCACAAAGAAAAGATATTTGTTGTAAATATCCAAAAATGTATCTTCAAATTCATTAATTAGCTTTTTAAATATAGTATATGCGGTGGAAACTACATCTACTACCTGTTCTCGAGGATATAAAAGAACACCTCGACTTTTAATTACGACGAATTAATTAAATTACAACACAAGGTTCATTGAGAGTTCAGTTTTCTTCGCAAAAAGTATAACTATTTTTTTTTTTAAAACAATATACCAGCAATATCCGCTTAAATAGGTTATTACTGGGAGTTCTGACTGTATAGCTTCGGTATCAGACTGTGTAACTATGATTTTAGATAATAAATTATTAACAAGTTCAGAATTTAAATTGGTGTCTAATGACTGTGTTTCACATTCAGGAGGTTCGAAGAACTGATTTATATTAACGTCCCCATAACGTCTAGATTTTAGAGACAACATAGACTGAATTCTAATTCTTTTTTCTGATTCATATAGCTGTCGAACTGAGATATGATAATGACTACCAGCTAATTGCCTATATTAGTTAGTTAAACAGTATTCAGTAACTTCAAGAAGCCCATGAATGGTATGGTTTAATGCAGTGTGGGTTTTCTCGAGTCAGTGTATTTGTAAAATTAGTTGGACTTCAAGTATCTAGCCAATTTTGCATTTTTAGCAAAAAACAAAATTTAGGATCATCATTGGGGCTTAGTATTTGTTTGGTAAAAGGTTCCTGATATTTATCTAACAAATGTTTTCCCTTAAGGGGAGTTTTTACGTTCACAATTTCCACCATGTCAATATAATACTAATAAAGTCTGCGGTATCTTGTGAATGTGACAAGTTTTTAACAAAACCTTTTAAAGCCTTTATAATAAAGATATTAAAGATTTTAAGAGCTAATTTTACATTTTGTCTTTCAAGAGATGATGGAAATAGAGCCTTTAAACTTTAAAAGTTCGTATAGGTTTTTGGTCACAGAAAAGGAAGCACATTTTTGTTGGCCTGTCTCAAAATCGAGATAAGAAAATGTTTGGTCAGGTTTTGAATTAAGCCAGTTGTGAAAGATACATTTCAGTATGAACAATGTCAAAAAGGTAAAATAAGGGTCTTACTGGGCCAATATTAAGGGGTGAAAAATTACTCATTGCTTTACTGTTTACTGCATTATTGTGACTAACGGTACAAAATACTATGTATCCAATTTCTTCTAAATTTTCTATAATGGTCTTAATAAAAGTATATAATATTTCTGACTTAAGTTTAGCTACAGGAGACATATGAACGACTTTTGTAAGGCTTCAGCAAGGACTAGTGATCATAAATGCTACTGCAGATGATATTCCTTAGCATCATCTTTATTATTTACTTTTATGTTCCTACGGTATTGCCTGCCTTGTAATCCAAATAGGGTTCGATGTGAATTTTATCAAAAAGTAATGTAACATATTTTTCTTTATCTGTTAAATATTGAAAAATGTTAGGAGCATAGGTTATAAAAATTTCTTTCATCGATATGAGGATCTGTTAAAAATCTATTACAAATAGGAATAAGGAAGGCTTATTCTAAACAAAATTGAACTTAACACAATGGTGCTTGTTGAATATTGATACCTTTCTTTTGAAATCCTTAACAAAGTTAACTGTTCTGAGAGAAATTTTAGATTTTGAGTGAGTTCGTCAGAACCTTTTAGGTTTAAATGAATATCAGTCACAAAATTAATTTTTTTTATATTGTCATTGTCAGACTCAACTATATCTGAATTGAGAGTTTCTGTGGGAGTTTCACTACCACTGGGGAGTTGACGCGACTCGGTATGGTGTAAATCACGAGTTTCACTAGGATCAGGAATGTCGGTATAAAGATTTATGGGTATTGACATCATCATATTGTCAATTGTGTCAATTAAACTTTCTATTTCATCATGCTAGATAAAAATGGTGATTTTAAATTTGTTATTGAAACACAAACAGATTAGCCATATAAAAATGTTTCTAATTTTAAATCGCTATTTATAACAATTGCCCAAGTTATTAGGGGACCAGGAGAATATTCAAGTTTAAATAAAGTTATTTTGTCTGTATCCTTTACCAAAAAACACCCTTTCCTTAAATTAAAATTTAGAAATACTTTTAAAAACTCTTCAAAACTTTGAAAACATGTAGCCTCTCTATGTAAATTAAACTCTTCTTTCCTTTGCTCTATGGCTTGCAAAAGATGTAGTTCATCAAGATTCTTATTTTCTCATCTTTACTTTTGCGGTCAAGAACGTTTTTCGACAAATAATTGGGGCAATTTGGAAAAACCGTTGGTACAGAATTTTCTTTTAATCGGGGATTTTTTAAATGTACTGAAATACCCCAAATTATACTACCTTTAGAAAAATGTAGATCATACACTTTAGTGTTTTTATTGGGCACTAAATCATCCCGTGCAATTGCTCGTAGCCATTTTTTTTGCAAATCACTGTCTTTCGGGAAATTAAACGTGAACTTTTGGTCCGGTTTTGTAATTACCCCGGCAGTTAAACGCACAACACTTACACGGCATGTTTACTTGAACTTAAACGTACAAAAACCAATAAATATAATTACATTTTCACCAAAAATGGAGACAAAACTACTCTTTTTACTCTAATTCACAAACAACGACACCATGTTTCATACTGTTTTGTTTTCGATTGGCAAGTGCCGGTTGTCAACCAGTACGTCTAATGGCCAGTTATCACGATACGACATAAGGAAAACTGCATTGGTCTATACTTTAATGCATTTCTTACGGGAGGCGATTGCAGGCCTAGATCTGATGACGTAAGGCCTATTTTAATTTCAGCTGGTCGGCCTCGTTGTTTAGTAGGTATTGCCTAAACCTCTCATTTTTTGAGCTACAGGGTGTTAAAATTTTAAGAAAAAATTCGTGTTCTTATCATAACTTTAGTACTGTTTTTAGTATTTTCATAAAATTTGGCACGCACCTACTAAGCACCAATAGGCATTTTTTGATGTAGAAGATTTTTTAATATTTCTACTAGTGGCGTCCGTACGATATGTATACTGAAGATTTTTCTAAAAAAATACGGTACGGCACTGCTTTTTCCGGAAATGAAAATTATTTTTGAAATCCTCATTTGTTTGCAGTTTGTAGGTAAGATTTGTTTTTGTCTAATTTTTATTAAATTAAAGTCAACCGATTAAAATAGCCACTACTACAATTCAAGTTTAATACATAAATGTATTAGTATTATTTTCAGTATTGAGTCGAAAACGAATTTTTCATTACCATTAGATTTTAGAGATTTTGCCATGCATGAAAATTGTTTTTATTGTTTTACGCCAAAACAGTTCGCCGGACGAAAAAATTGAAGAATTTAAATTTGTTGCAAAATAAATCAGGATTTCAAAAATAATTTTCATTTCCGGAAAAAGCAGTGCCGTACCATATTTTTTTAGAAAAATCTTCGGTCTACATCCCGTACGGACGCCACCGGTAGAAAAATAAAAAATCTTCTACATCAAAAAATGCCTATTGTTACTTAGTAGGTGCGTGCCAAATTTTATGAAAATACTAAGAACATATTAAAGTTATGATAAGAAAACAATTTTTTTTTTAACTTTTCATGTTCATATGAACCTTTGTTTCTTAAATAAACTAAGAAATCATATCCTGCATTTTCAGCTATCAATTAAATTACACCCTATATATATATATATATATATATATATATATATATATATATATATATATATATATATATATATATATATATATATATATATATATATATATATATATATATATATATATATATATATATATACCGGGTGTCAACGATATCGTTTTACACGATGCCATTCAATTGCTTTTTAGGTGAGGATTTTTTTATTTGGGTTAACAAAATATGGTATTAAGACACATATTCTTCATGAAAAAACAATTGAATATTACTGCCAGTTTTTCCGATATCAGAACCAAGTTAAGAATTTCAAATGGAACCCTGTATATTATTTTACATAGTTTGATAGAGCTTAGAATTACCTTTTCAATGACATATCACACGTTATATTTTTTTTCAAAATGGCGGACCAGGAAGCGCTTTTTCAAAATTCAATATGGCGGTCGTTTCCCGATACCGATGAAATTTTTGTTTAACAAATTATTAAAATATTAAACAAAATCGGGTTTTCAATGGATTTTAATCAAATTTAAAATCAAATTTTTAATTTATCACAAAATGGGATAAGTTTAATTTTTTCTCTAAAATGTGAACTTTTTCTTAAATTTTCTCAAGGATTTTAAATAGAAAGTTGTATTTATTAAATATTAGTATTAAAGTATATCTTATTAGCTAAACGAAACCGCATAACAAGCCATATTTTTGCTTTTTGTTTCAGAAAAAATTGACAAAACCTTGCCGATATACATTTTTCCTAATACATAACATGAAACAAACACACACATATTATTAATCAGAAAATCCTGGAATATTTTTTATTGTTTATTGATAAGTAATTTTGTATTATTTTGACATTTTATGACTGTTGTCTTATTTTAGGAAAGCGAGAAAAAATCACAAGTAGTATTAATTTTATTTTACCGGTAGATACGGTGCAGTAACATGAAAGATGACTTAACTAAGATAAGTAGGCCTTGGAAACAACTGCATAGGGATGCCATTATAATTTTCATTAGATTTAACCAGAAACGTCAAAAGTACTGTTTTGTATCGACATTTCTGATAACTTTCGTTACATTTTTACACTGAGAAGTGGTTCTAGTTAGTTTTAAAAATAAATATTATGGTTTATTCAAGAGAACATCAAATTGACATGCTCCTTATTTACGGGGAATGTCGCAAAAATTCAAGGGACACAGAGAGATTATACCAGGAACGCTTTCCGAATCGTGACGCTCCTTCACATGCATATTATCCTTGGCTAGTACAACATTTAAAAAATGAAAATAATGGTGGTGTCCATGCTAATGGCAATGATGGTTTCGTAGTAAGCGAAGAAGTGGAAACAAACGTTTTAGCGTACATCGAGCATGACCGTACAGCTTCCCTTCGTGAATTAGGCAAACAGTGCAATACGTCCCATGAAAGCGCCAGAAAAATTTTAAAGAAACACGGGTTTAAATCGTTTAAGTATCAAATTCACCACCACCTATTTGAAAATGACTTCCAAAGACGACTTATTTATTGCAATTGGTTTTTAGATAATTATAGAATAAGTCCTGTGTTTCATCATAAGATTATTTTTTCGGACGAATCAAGGTTTACTAATCTAGGGATGTTTAATAGAAATAATTTTCGTTATTGGGCAAAGGAAAATCAAAGATTAGTAAGAGAAGGTGCCTTCCAGGAACGTTTTGGAGTTAATGTTTGGTTAGGCGTTGTAGGACTAAGCGTTATTGGTCCAATATTATTTCATCAGCCTTTAACTGGCGAGATGTATTTGGACTTTCTCGAAAATGAAACTGAACATTTTATAAATAATTTCCAGCAAAATGATGATTTAGTTTACCAACAAGATGGCGCCCCTGCTCATAATTCAAAAATTGTTGCAAATTACTTGAATGAACGATTTGGTGAGAACTGGTTGGGAACCAATAGACCAATTCGATGGCCAGCGAGGTCGCCTGACCTAACCCCGCTTGATTTTTCTATATGGGGTCATCTGAAAGAAAAAGTGTATGCAACTCCTGTAATATCGTTGGAAATGTTAGAAAATAGAATAAGACGAGCCGTTGAGAGTATCTCAGAACAGCATTTACGAAACCTGCTCGCGGAAAATGTTGAGAGAGTTACACTATGCCAAGAACAAGGCGGACAGCGCATAGAACATTTAATTGAGTGACTTTTGTATTAATTGTGAAAGTTTGATTTTAAATTAGCATTAAACCCAATAAAAACCCCCATATTTGTTTATTATTTCTACTATAATTCAAAAATATCTTCGGTGTTAGAAAATGGCCGCCATATTGAATTTTGAACAAAAGCTTCCTGGTCCTCCATTTCGAAAAAAAATCAACTTGTGATATGTCAATGTAAAGGGAATTCTAAGTTCTATCAAACTGTGTGAAAAAATATACAGGGTTCTTTTTAAACTTCTTGACTTAGGTCTAGGTATTTCCGGAAAAACCGAAAGTCTACCGGTAAAATAAAATTAATACTACTTGTGAATTTTTCTCGATTTCCTAAAATAAGACAGCAAAAATCATAAAATGTCAAAGTAATACAAAATTGCTTATCAATAAAAAATATTCCGAAATTTACTGATTAATAATATGTGTGTGTGGGAGAGAACCTTAGTAAATAATCACACTCACAAATCCTAAAACAATAACTTACAAATAGAATAAAACACACTAAAGCACAACAAAACAAACAACTACTTATACATATTTGATGGACATTAAAATGAGGCTAAGTCTCACGTGAATAAACAAAATAAAATATTAAAAAAGTGTTAAAAAAGATTCATGTCTCTAGACGGGATCGAACCCAGACCCAGACCCAGACCACCCGAGTGAGACACCGAAGCACTCGGGTGGTCTGGGTTCGATCCCGTCTAGAGACATGAATCCTTTTTTAATACTTTTTTAATATTTTATTTTGTTTATTCACGTGAGACTTAATCTCATTTTAATGTCCATCAAATATGTATAAGTAGTTGTTTGTTTTGTTGTGCTTTAGTGTGTTTTTATTCTATTTGTAAGTTATTGTTTTAGGATTTGTGAGTGTGATTATTTACTAAGGTTCTCTCTGTTGTTTGTAGGTCTGATGATGCTCGAAAGGGCGAAACACGTGTCATGTTTGTTGTGAATTGTAAAATTATAATTTAATGAGACCGAGACTTGGAGTCTTTTTCTATGTTTGTTATTATAGAAAGTTGTATTTATTAAATATTAGTATTAAAGTATATCTTATTAGCTACACGAAACCGCATAACAAGCCGTATTTTTGCTTTTTGTTTGAGAAAAAATTGACGAAACTCTGCCGATATACATTTTTCGTAATACATAACATGAAACACACACACCCACACACACATATTATTAATCAGTAAATTTCGGAATATTTTTTATTGATAAGCAATTTTGTATTATTTTGACATTTTATGATTTTTGCTGTCTTATTTTAGGAAATCGAGAAAAATTCACAAGTAGTATTAATTTTATTTTATCGGTAGGCTTTCGGTTTTTCCGGAAATACCTAGACCTAAGTCAAGAAGTTTAAAAAGAACCCTGTATATTTTTTCACACAGTTTGATAGAACTTAGAATTCCCTTTACATTGACATATCACAAGTTGATTTTTTTTCGAAATGGAGGACCAGGAAGCTTTTGTTCAAAATTCAATATGGCGGCCATTTTCTAACACCGAAGATATTTTTGAATTATAGTAGAAATAATAAACAAATATGGGGGTTTTTATTGGGTTTAATGCTAATTTAAAATCAAACTTTCACAATTAATACAAAAGTCACTCAATTAAATGTTCTATGCGCTGTCCGCCTTGTTCTTGGCATAGTGTAACTCTCTCAACATTTTCCGCGAGCAGGTTTCGTAAATGCTGTTCTGAGATACTCTCAACGGCTCGTCTTATTCTATTTTCTAACATTTCCAACGATATTACAGGAGTTGCATACACTTTTTCTTTCAGATGACCCCATATAGAAAAATCAAGCGGGGTTAGGTCAGGCGACCTCGCTGGCCATCGAATTGGTCCATTGGTTCCCAACCAGTTCTCACCAAATCGTTCATTCAAGTAATTTGCAACAATTCTTGAATTATGAGCAGGGGCGCCATCTTGTTGGTAAACTAAATCATCATTTTGCTGCAAATTATTTATAAAATGTTCAATTTCATTTTCGAGAAAGTCCAAATACATCTCGCCAGTTAAAGGCTGATGGAATAATATTGGACCAATAACGCTTAGTCCTACAACGCCTAACCAAACATTAACTCCAAAACGTTCCTGGAAGGCACCTTCTCTTACTAATCTTTGATTTTCCTTTGCCCAATAACGAAAATTATTTCTATTAAACATCCCTAGATTAGTAAACCTTGATTTGTCCGAAAAAATAATCTTATGATGAAACACAGGACTTATTCTATAATTATCTAAAAACCAATTGCAATAAATAAGTCGTCTTTGGAAGTCATTTTCAAATAGGTGGTGGTGAATTTGATACTTAAACGATTTAAACCCGTGTTTCTTTAAAATTTTTCTGGCGCTTTCATGGGACGTATTGCACTGTTTGCCTAATTCACGAAGGGAAGCTGTACGGTCATACTCGATGTACGCTAAAACGTTTGTTTCCACTTCTTCGCTTACTACGAAACCATCATTGCCATTAGCATGGACACCACCATTATTTTCATTTTTTAAATGTTGTACTAGCCAAGGATAATATGCATGTGAAGGAGCGTCACGATTCGGAAAGCGTTCCTGGTATAATCTCTCTGTGTCCCTTGAATTTTTGCGACATTCCCCATAAATAAGGAGCATGTCAATTTGATGTTCTCTTGAATAAACCATAATATTTATTTTTAAAACTAACTAGAACCACTTCTCAGTGTAAAAATGTAACGAAAGTTATCAGAAATGTCGATACAAAACAGTACTTTTGACGTTTCTGGTTAAATCTAATGAAAATTATAATGGCATCCCTATGCAATTGTTTCCAAGGCCTACTTATCTTAGTTAAGTCATCTTTCATGTTACTGCACCGTATCTACCGGTAAAATAAAATTAATACTACTTGTGATTTTTTCTCGCTTTCCTAAAATAAGACAACAGTCATAAAATGTCAAAATAATACAAAATTACTTATCAATAAACAATAAAAAATATTCCAGGATTTTCTGATTAATAATATGTGTGTGTTTGTTTCATGTTATGTATTAGGAAAAATGTATATCGGCAAGGTTTTGTCAATTTTTTCTGAAACAAAAAGCAAAAATACGGCTTGTTATGCGGTTTCGTGTAGCTAATAAGATATACTTTAATACTAATATTTAATAAATACAACTTTCTATTTAAAATCTTTGAGAAAATTTAAGAAAAAGTTCACATTTTAGAGAAAAAATTAAACTTATCCCATTTTGTGATAAATTAAAAATTTGATTTTAAATTTGATTAAAATCCATTGAAAACCCGATTTTGTTTAATATTTTAATAATTTGTTAAACAAAAATTTCATCGGTATCGGGAAACGACCGCCATATTGAATTTTGAAAAAGCGCTTCCTGGTCCGCCATTTTGAAAAAAATATAACGTGTGATATGTCATTGAAAAGGTAATTCTAAGCTCTATCAAACTATGTAAAATAATATACAGGGTTCCATTTGAAATTCTTAACTTGGTTCTGATATCGGAAAAACTGGCAGTAATATTCAATTGTTTTTTCATGAAAAATATGTGTCTTAATACCATATTTCGTTAACCCAAATAAAAAAATCCTAACCTAAAAAGCAATTGAATGGCATCGTGTAAAACGATATCGTTGACACCCGGTATATATATATAAATATATATATATACATATATATATACATATGTATATATATATATATATATATTTATGAATATATATATATATATATATATATATATATATATTTATACATATATATTTCGGATCGTCTTAGTGAGTTCTTCAGTTTGATATCAATCATAATGACTTTGAACTGAAGTTTTTTTTGGTGAACAAAATGGCTACCGCCATTTTGCTTTTTTTCGGCAGACCTAGCTAAAGACCCTCGCCGAATACAAAATAATCTTTTGATGCCTCGCTTATGAAAACCGGCGTAGGTGGTAACATTCATTACATGATTTTTAAACACATTACCCTCATTTGCTTGGTCAGTCAGGTAAAAAGGGGCCAAAACAGCGGAAACCAAAACAGTAAGCGTGTTTGGATCAAACATCTCTGTAAATACCAATTATTTTTAAATTGATGAAAAGCGGCCAATTATCTTTTAATAAACTGTAATACCAATTACCCTTTGATCCTGCATGAGCAATATATTTACATTTATCCTTTAAAATTACAATTCAAACATAAGCTTAACAATGGAAAATTTAAGTTTAGAAGGTTTATAGGTAATGAAAAATTATTGTTTTACGTTTCATTATTTATACTATTATTATTTGTGTTATATTTAATAAAATATTACAAATATGTGATAATATTATGTCATATATATGTATATATATATATATATATATATATATATATATATATATATATATATATATATATATATATGTACTTTAAGTCTTTATTATGATAAATCCGGATATTGTCTACTTCACTTAACGCCTACGGCTCGTGTTGTAACCTTCTTCCTCGTGAATAATAGTGATTATATACGAGTAAAATACTATACATTGTCCACAACTATTAAATAAGTAAATCCCTTCTTAAATTTTTCATTGAAAATTTAAATAATAACAACATATAAGCTCATCATTTATGTAATTTGATACAAATTATTTGTTTATATTGATATTGACGATTGTAGAGAAATGGTATGAAATAGCAAATTTCATCGAATGACCTTATGAGATTAGAGAACACTTAATTATTTTAGTTAGACTTATTAATTCTGGTCTCTTGATCTTCATCAGTTAGTCGACTTCTTCCGTAAACTGTACAAGTTTAAGATTTGTTTTTTCAGATAATTTTGGTGTTGGTCGAATTATCAACACCTAAGATGCATGTATGCAATACCGGCCTTAAATACAATACAATACAATACAATACAATAATCCTTTATTACCATCATATTATAATAATTATAGTAATACATATATTAAACTTATAATTAATGAGGTAAAGCGAACTATACCGCGATTTTAAAACCGATACCACAAGCACAATGTTTGTGTGGTACAGCCCGTAAAAGAGTATAACCTTATAACTAACATGAAACACCGTAAATCAATTTCAAAAGCAAAAAAAAAACAATCAAATTAAGGTTCTTAAACTAGGGTACACAGATGCACGACAAGGAGGCAACCAGGGTCAAGGCGAGAAGGCGAGAAGTGGGGAAGAGGGGAACCCAAACAACAGGGGCAGAATGAGTTCAGATTTTACATATAAAATTAAGTTAGGATTAGATCAAGGGTAACACCAGCGATATTTTTTTTTTTTTTTTTTTTTTTGTACTAGGTGGCTTGTTGATTTAATAGAAGACTTTTTATATATTTAGAAAAATTTTGTAGAGAAAATTCTTTTACATTATTTGGTAGATTATTCCACATTTGAACAGCTGAGAAAGAGAAAGACTTTTGAAATTTTGCTGTTGTGTGCTGAGGTACTCTAAAACAGTGAGCATTTCTTGTACTGTGGGAATGTGCGAAAGTAATAAATAAATCTTTTAAGTAAGGCGGTTTACCAGTTTTTAAGATTTTATAGATAAATACATACATATGAAATTTTCTGCGATTTTCCATGTTTATAATAGAGTTTTCATTCAAATAAGGAGTAATATGGTTCCTGAAAGGTATATTATAAGAAAATCGCATGCAACTATTCTGTAATTTTTGTATCTTCCAAGAAGCTTCATAGGATAATGAATCTGAATAAACTACATCTCCATAGTCTAACAATGGCAAAATGAGGGTATTGCAAAGATAATACTTTGTGCTTGGAGGTAAGTTTTTTTTTAATGTATATAATTTTTTTAAGCGCATATATGAAATTTTAAGTTTATTTTGAACATGAGTTTGAAAACTAAGATTTGAGTCTAGAACTATACCTAAATTTTTTGCTTCAGTTACTACGGGAAGAGTGATATTGTTTACTTTGACTATAAAATTATTTAACATGTTATTAATTAAGCTTTTGTTACTTCCAAAAAAAACAACAGATGACTTTGATGCATTTAGTTTTAAATTATGATTTTTTGCAAATTCACTTATGTTTTTCATATCTTCATTGAAAAATTCTTGCGATACCGCTAATGTGGAATTACAAATAGGCGTATATATTTGCGAATCGTCTGCATATTGTTGCAGTTTGGAATACTTTACACAGGATTCCATATCAGCCACATAGATTGAAAATAACAAGGGGCCCAATATAGATCCTTGTGGCACTCCACTTGCCCAGGTAGATAACTTGATTTTACATTTAACTCATTTTTTTTTAATTAAAACGCAATGTGAACGATATTTTAAATAAGAATTTATAAAAGCAACTGAATTTTTTGAAAAACCAAAATACTGTAGTTTAGCCAAAAGCATACTATGGCTAATGGTGTCAAACGCTTTGCTAAAATCCAGAAAATCCCGAGTGGGATTGAGTGTAGAGGTGACGCTTGAATTGCTTGTCAGAATTACTTTCAAAAACTGATTCTTATTCATACCTTCTCCAGTAAAAAAATGCACGCAATAATTGACCCTTGAATCGTCGAATATAGTCCAGTAATTATAGACTAACCGAAATATCATATATTAACAGATCCCATCCATTAATAAAGCCCATATACCATAAATGAGAAAAAAAAACAATATCTGAGGGCAATATCTTATTTTGAAACAAACTAAAATATATTAAAATAATAATCTTAACTAACTCTAATAAACAGGTTGACGTAAACATTCCGCCCACCTATTTACTTAGTTCTAGTTCAGTGGCGAAGGATACAATTTAATTAGTGGCCTTTTAATTAAACCTTATACGGTACGCACAATTGCCACTCGAGAAATGCCATTTCGCTATGTATGAAGCTCAGCAATCCGACATATTTTCTGATCGGTTATCCAATTTTAGGATCGATACTTTTAATAGTCGACCTTTGCTTTTGCTGTAATGTACTGAGGTAACCAGGTAACCACTTTTTCCATAAATTTTGGTATAACGTCAGCGACTAAGTCCTTTAATGTTTAATGTAGAGAGATCCGTATCAGGAAGACAGGTGACAGGCCAGAGAGTAAGGAAATGACCGGGAATCAGTGTCGAAAAATCATTGGAATCATCACCTACAAAAAGGGCGGTAAAAATTTGGTTTTTAATTACGTGAATCAAAAGAGATTTTACCGATTTGATACAAGCTTCAAATAAACAACCAAAATGAGGTGTAGAAGGAGGATTAAAAGGCCACTTAATTATTTCTCGAGATTTGGTATTAGCCATTAATCAATTCAACTCTTTAACCTATGAAGTTTGTCACCTGATGGCTATACAGCTTCGAACATCGATCTCTGCAAGCCAAAAATAGTTTGAATTGTAATTTTAAAGGATAAATATAAATATATTGCTGATGCAGGATGAAAGGGTAATTGGTATTACAGTTTATTAAAAGATAATTGGCCGGTTTTCATCAATTTAAAAATAATTGGTATTTACAGAGATGTTTGATCCAAACACACTTACTGTTTTGGCCCCTTTTTACCTGACTGAACAAGCAAATGAGGGTAATGTGCTTAACAATCATGTAATGAATGTTGCCACCCACACCGGTTTTCACAAGTGAGGCATCAAACGAACATGTATTTGACGAGTGTCTTTATCCATGTCTGCCGAAAAGAAGCAAAATGGCGGAAGCCATTTTGTCCACCAGAAAAAATAAATATTTTCAGTCATTGTGATTTGTCTCAAACTGAGGAACTCAATAAGACGATCCGAAACATCTATATATATATATATATATATATATATATATATATATATATATGTATATATATATATATATATATATATATATATATATATATATATATATATATATATATATATATATATATATATATATATATATACATATATATATATATATATATATATATATATATATATATATATATATATATATATATATATATATATATATATATATATATATATATATATATATATATATATATATATATATATATATATATATATATATATATATATATATATATATATATATATATATATATATATATATATATTATATATATATATATATATATATATATATATATATATATATATATATATATATATATATATATATATATATATATATATATATATATATATATATATATATATATATATATATATATATATATATATATATATATATATATATATATATATATATATATATATATATATATATATATATATATATATATATATATATATATATATATATATATATATATATATATATATATATATATATATATATATATATATATATATATATATATATATATATATATATATATATATATATATATATATATATATATATATATATATATATATATATATATATATATATATATATATATATATATATATATATATATATATATATATATATATATATATATATATATATATATATATATATATATATATATATATATATATATATATATATATATATATATATATATATATATATATATATATATATATATATATATATATATATATATATATATATATATATATATATATATATATATATATATATATATATATATATATATATATATATATATATATATATATATATATATATATATATATATATATATATATATATATATATATATATATATATATATATATATATATATATATATATATATATATATATATATATATATATATATATATATATATATATATATATATATATATATATATATATATATATATATATATATATATATATATATATATATATATATATATATATATATATATATATATATATATATATATATATATATATATATATATATATATATATATATATATATATATATATATATATATATATATATATATATATATATATATATATATATATATATATATATATATATATATATATATATATATATATATATATATATATATATATATATATATATATATATATATATATATATATATGTATATATATATATATATATATATATATATATATATATATATATATATATATATATATATATATATATATATATATATATATATATATATATATATATATATATATATATATATATATATATATATATATATATATATATATATATATATATATATATATATATATATATATATATATATATATATATATATATATATATATATATATATATATATATATATATATATATATATATATATATATATATATATATATATATATATATATATATATATATATATATATATATATATATATATATATATATATATATATATATATATATATATATATATATATATATATATATATATATATATATATATATATATATATATATATATATATATATATATATATATATATATATATATATATATATATATATATATATATATAATATATATATATATATATATATATATATATATATATATATATATATATATATATATATATATATATATATATATATATATATATATATATATATATATATATATATATATATATATATATATATATATATATATATATATATATATATATTTCGACAGCGGCGAAATAAACTGCGTAGAAAAAGTCCTAATGATTTTATATTAATTTAACCCTAGATCTATGACAGTTTAGGTTTTGACAGTACAATGCAAAATACTAAGTAAACTAGGATAACTGACAATAAAAAGAAGTAATTCATGTCCGCGTAGATAATCCATAAAATGTCAAAACTTCAAACCAAAAAAGTACTTTTACCAATGCTTTTTTGTTATTATTATTAAAACATTCTGTTTCATCTATGACCGCCGCAACTCTAGAAAAATACAGCCAATCGTGAAAAATATGTCTATTTTTAGCGAAAAATAACTACAAAAAAACTGAAGACGTAGTGTAGCCGCCTTCTTGGCACGTCCCGGTAAATGGCTTTGTGCTTTCTTGCAGCTCTTTAACCGTTTAGCTTACGACGAAAAATAATTTAATATTTTTAAAATAAGGCTTTCAGCCAACGACTGCTTTAAAGCATTATTATTTTACACGTGCGCTGCTTATTACATTGCAGTTATGTTGGGTACTTCTGGAACTGACATTGATATTACGTTATTACATGCATTTTAGAATTTGATATTTTATTTCTTAAACCAAAAAAAATCATTGGACGTTTTAAACGGTTATTAGAACATTAGGATATAATATCTTGGAACATTCTAGAAGCGTACAGTGTCAACGTACCTATGGAGGAGTTATTGAGTTTTAATGGTACCTACTCTTCCTGTATTGCTGCATAGCCGGCTCTACAGACACAAAGAACAGAAAGGTGATACAAACTAACCTCGGTATCATCTATAAGTAATTATCTTCAACTTATTTAATTTTGGAATCTTTATATTGTGAAGACCAAATTTTAACAGAATATCATATATCAGAATAACGCACTTCTTGCATCGTATCGTATACTAGAGGTTGGGTTTTTTTGTCACTTTTATAATATATCCCACATTTAACCAGAGAAAGCTTTATGCTCTGATTTCAGCAGCCTAATACGTTTATTAAAATTTTGACAGTGTTTTCGGGGATATTAATAGCTGAAGACTGTATTCTTAATCATACAACCCCAAAATTGAATAAATTTAATATTTGTAATAAATACCTAAAAGTAATAAACCCGAACAAACACCAGCTGTATAGAATCGCCTGCAGAAGCTGATTAAATAGAAGTTATATGAATTCTAAGATTTTGTTTTAATATTTTAATTAAAGTCTTATTTCAGAGTTGATCACGGGAGGCTTTGAACTGGAAATGAAATAGATAAATAGATTTATCTTTATATAAATTATAAATGTTTACCATCGGTACCCTGGATTTAGACCGTGTCAAATTGGAATAACGTTCCGACGTTTCGCCAACATTTTCACGGCCATCTTCAGGGATCTCTACTGCAGAAGATCAAAATATTGAATTAATTTTAGGTGTCATGTACGAGTGTTTGTGTCCAAATCACGGCGAGTAGCCTTGATCCTCTTCCTTCCGAGAGCCGTGCTAGCGCAACTGTAAATGTTTCTGGCTGCTCTTGTAAAAACGTAGCGATAGACTTGAAGAGACTTGGGAACTCTTTCTTTATCACGACATATTAGGAGGAATGCCAAGAGGCATAACGTCTTTTTCTGGCTGGTATAAAGATCGCTAAATGTTTTGGAATCTCTTTTTTATGTTCTCACCCTGAATTTAGTGTTTTGATCTTTTGTAGTGAAGATACCTCGTGCAATCGCAGGCAAAAGATCGAAAAGCATTTCCAATTTAACATGGCCTAAATCCAAGTATCATGACTTCTTAGTTTACCATCAGTGTTTAAAAACCCCTATAAACTCTAGGTCGTCTGTAAACAACATGAATCACATGCTTTGTATGATACCACGAGAATTGCTGGTAAAAGGCCTATTAGATCTAAAAAGATTAGGTACTTTTTATATCCCGTCACAACCTACTATGATCATGACTACACCTTGTTTTATATTTCTTTTGTCTTGAATTATCGTTCAGTCAAATAAAGGTTTTTAAAATAGTTTCTTTTATTAATTTTTATTTTCTCTTGTTTCAGGTAAACTTTAGTTCTGTTAACACATGTAAGTATAACTTATATTTTCTGACTCTCGATGAAAAATGCATATGAATAATTACGTATAAAAATATTTCCCATAAGCATTAATAACAATAATAATAGCAATATCTCTATTATTACATCAGAGGAATTCACATGTTAATATACTGGAAAATTCTTAAGATTATTCAACTACATAATATACAATATTCCAGACCCCTTGTATATAACTTGTTAAGAAATATCCATCTTGTTTCTAATGTATTTTAATTTAGCTGGGAAAATATTGCTAATTTTTAATTTCTAAGTTAGAAAAGAAATGGTATATATAAGGTTAGGTAATATTTAAGAAGCCGAATTGGCTTCCTAAATATTATATAAAACATTTAAAAAAAAATCATGTACAGGAACTGATGCACATAAACAATTGGCAAATTTGTGGTCCATAAAAATGTAAGTTTTTCACAATCTTGAAAGCATAGTGTCATTTCCATTAAAATGTGGTCCAATATTTCATAAAAAAGGTTTCTATACTTAGCTCTAATTTCTTCAGGTGAAAGCTTAGTAAGTTCACGTTTGTAATGAGTTATTTCTGTAATAGAATTTGCTTTATCAAACATGGTATTAAAAAAATGTTCATTTCTTTTTTTACAGAGCGCCTCACGACAGAGTTTTACATTGGATATGCAAAAATGAATGTCAAGCGATTTTTTTTGAAGAACGCAAATAGTATGTCCGTGATTGAAAAAATGTCATTAAAACTAATGCTAAAAAATCATCTCACCTAAAAATCCTCTCGCAAGCCGGACTGATTTTTCATCATATACGCCTCATAATGCAGATGTAAGAGCATACGTTCGTTTGGGTGAGTGTTGAAAAAATGAGGGAATACCACTAAGACTTTCAAAAAAAATTCGACATTTAGAAATATTTTAAAACTTTGCTGCATCATAAGGTTAAGACGATGCGCAAGACAATGGACAAATACAGCGGGGCCTTTTCTTTTTTTTTTGAAGGCCATTTGGATGGCCAGATATCACACTTGCGCCATCATAACATTGCCCTATTAATTTACGTTTATAGTCAAATTGGTCCAAAATTTGATCCAATAGAAAATATAAATTCTCCGACGTTCTATCGGAGCTGACATTATGAAATCCTAAGAATCTCTTGACTGCTGAACCTTCTGAATTAACGTATCGTAAAATTATGGAGCACTGGGAGGTTTGCGTAATATCAGTGGTGTTATCCGCTTGCACAGAAAAAAACTGTATGTTCATTATTTCATTTTTTACATGATCATTTAAATAATCAGAAATGCATTCAATTATTTCGTTTTGAATAGTTTCCGAGTCACCAGTAAAAACATTTTAAATTTTTTCGTAATGATCTTTTACTTCTTGGGAACTTCTCGATAATAATAAACCTAAAAGCTTTTTAAAATTCCCTCATCATGGCCGCGAAAAACTAACTCTTGTTTTGCAAGGTACAAAACTGCGTTAATTACCAAGCACATAGATAGTCTATTTAATCGGAAGTTTTCGTTAAAATATATTTTATATAGTTTAGCATTTTCTATTAAAGTGTCAGCTATAGTTGATTTTTTACAAATGTTTTTAGCATTCATTCGTATTTTAAATACTCCGCCGTCTTCATGTTTATGTAAAGACTTTCAGGTATTTAACATACCTGCAAATCCTTCCTTATTCCACACTGAATATTTATTGGAAACTAGTAAACAAGGCCAGCAAATTCATTAGTTCATTCATAATATAAATTAATAAACTAGACACCAAATAAAATTGTAACAACACTATAAATAAATATAACACAAAACAGTCAAGTAAACTGCAAAGGAACTAACCGGTTGCAGTGAAATCCGCGAAAATAAAAGTAAACAACCACCCCAAACTGAACGACACGTGGGTGTAGTGTACTGCGTTGGCAATTCACCGAGAGCGTTGTATATATATATATATATATATATATATATATATATATATATATATATATTAATGGTTATTCATTATTCTTCCATGTGCTCGACGTCATCGCGAACGCGTTGTCATGGCAAAGTAGTAGGAAAATCGTAAACTAAACATAGCACCTCCAGCAAAGTCTAAGCGGTTTGCGCCACTTTTAAAAAGACATGCCGCCAACGGTCAAGTAAAATATTTATTCGAGATGTACAGTTTATTTTTTGCCAATTAGGTGAATAAATGAATGTAAAAATTTAAATTTTAAGAGATATATAATAAATATAGTTAGATGTTTGCTTGTTTATTTTTCCTGGTGAAGTAGCACTTCATCTACTTCACATGAATAGCCGCCACTGGTTTATATTTAGAAACCAAATTTTGTTTTTTTATACTGCAATGCAAAATTAAAAGATTTAATATTTTGTCATATAGCTTCAAAATTGAATAAAAAATTTGGTAACTTTGCCTTTGCCCAGAACATCCCTTGTGGAGAATTCCACTTCGTACAGATAACACAGTTTACTATTCATTTAAATATTTGGTAATGACTTTATATAATACTTATAAATTGTAATCTTTTTTTTTAATTATTACGAAACAACTATCTCTTTGTAGTGAAATTCTATAAGTGGGAAGCTATAGATAAACGCGAATTTCCAATTGTTTTATTTGTTGTTAATTAATTTTCATTTCATTTATATTAGATTGTTATCTAAATACAGTAACATCAAACAAATCAAATATTACGATTTATTAATAACTAGCTTTATTATAGCATTAGGCAATAGTTTACCTAATGCTCAAACTTTATTTTATTACCTCAACTGTTAAAACAATTATTTGAAAAGATATGGTTCCTTACCATCAAAGTCTACAGTTCTAGTGAAAATTTTTGGTCGCTTTCCAAAAACATTAATCAAAATTTCTTCGACAGCTCCTTTCCACCCTTACATTTTAGTGGTGAAATCATCTGTACGTCTCTGCAAAACAGTTGGCTGCAAATTCTATTTTAATCCCTTGCCCTTATACTAACTAGGATATTTCAAATATTCTATGACAGAGGCATATTTCCTAAAATCTGACTTTCACTTTAAGATGAACATAACTATCCGCAGGGTTCAGTTTTGGCACCTACCTTATTTCTGTATATAAATGAGCTACTTTCACCTATCAGATTCTACTTATTCCTAATTATGCAGACGATAGTACACTCAACTCCAAATACAATTTTCCAAACCTATTTTCAAGGCTGAAACTGATGGCAGGCATAGAGTACGTGCCTTTATTCCTAATCTAGGGTCTCCATAAAATCGCAGAATGGGGAAGAAAAAACCTTGTCCAATTTAGCGGCACTAAGACACAATCAGGTTTACTACCTCATCCACCTCATTCAAATCCAATGCCTGAATGCCTGATTCTTTTAGAAAGATATTCGCTGGCATGCTCACATCATTTGATTTGTCACAGCAGCCTAGAAGAAATTGGGTTTTTTTTCGAGCCAAAAATACTTTTCTTCTGCCAACTTTTATACCCGTTACACTTCGCCAATCAGAGCCTTGAATATTGTTCGCATATATTGTGGGCGATCTGTCTCTGTTTTACAGATACTACCACTGATGCTGTTTGAATGAATTGTCATCCATGTGCCTTCCTTAGCAGTAATTCCCGCCAGAGAGACACGAACATCGACCCACATGCATTCCTTCAAAGTCCAAGAACCTCTCAGTTTGCTCGCACCTTTATTTGCAGAGTATGGAATGTGTTACCAGCATACCCTCTTTTCCTAAACTGCTAGTCTTTAAATCCCGCATCGATCTTTCCCTGTCTTCACTTAAAGCAACGGAAATAAATTAAAATAAAAAATTATTGACTTTTTCTTGGACGATAAATAATACGTTGAAAAGAGAACGGCTTTTTATAGTAGCTGCGTTATCACCCCCGACGTAAATCCACATAGTAGTTTAATTTTAGTAAAGTATCCAGAGATTTTACCACATGCTGCCCGGGTATGTAATATTTGCCATTTTATGTTAAAGAGTTACATTCAATACCAGGGGATCGCATTATTAAAAGTCCAATTACTGACGAATATATAAGTCAAACTAGACTCAATACTTAATAACTTCACGCACGATGGTGATTTGGTGCATTACAAACTTGATTTTGAACGCCATTACGTAGGTATAATGACTAAAATCCATTTTGCATTTAACTTAAATATTAATAAAACGAAAATACCCTAGGCGCAAATTCATAAATATTATTGGTGTTCTGTGCATGTTTGTGAAACGAACTTCGCCAGATTTGACTAGCATATTTGAGATTAAACAGAACTATATACATATGTAACATACATATTTTAATTAATAGAATGTAGCGGATATTTATATAATTTTGGGAAATATGTTTTTACAAATGTATATTTTCAAGCAAGGCGCACTATGTTTATATTTAGAAACCAAACTTTGTTTTTTTTTACTGAGATGCAAAATTAAAGGATTTGAAATTTGGCCCTATAGCTTCTAAATTCAATAAAAAATGTTTGCCGTTATCCAGAACCAAATATTTATATAAATATTTGGTAATTATTTTATATAAATTGTAATTTTTCTAATAAATTATTCACAAAATGTGCTATCTCTTTATTACATATTTACGAAAATGTTACCAGATTATTCCCAAAAGACACTTATTTCTTTCCAAAATTTGAAGTCAATCGGGTAAGTAGAATTTTAGCTATGCCGTAAATTGACAACCCGACAGACAGACCGTCGGAATTAAGAAAACACGTTTTGGGTATCTAGTAACGCTAAATCTTGAAGCTATGTAAAATAGCATATTTAATTCTTGCACAAAATTTAAAATCAATTTAATAACTAGTTTTTCAGGCTGATTTTTTTATTATTTTATTAAGCCGCCATTTTTGATTAATTTACGTAATACTTGATTTTTATTATTTTCAGGTAAATTGTATAAGTAGATTTTAGTAACAATTTTTTCATACCAAAATTTTACCAGATTATTTCTACATAACATTTGATTTTTGTTCAAAATTTCAGGTAAATTGGCTAAACAGTTTTTAGTAATCATTTTTTCAATCATTTCATTAGGCGGCCATTTTGTTTCGCGATATTGGATTTTTACCAAAATGTAACCAATTCATCCTTTTATTGATATTTAGACAAAATTTGAGGTCCATCGGATAAGTCGTTTTTGAGCTATGCCGCGTACAGACAGACCATCCCAATTCAAGATAAAATGTTTCTGACCGTGAAAAAAATCATTCTCTCAGGTTTTATGCAAAGAAATACGTTTTATCAATTCCGTCAAAATTAAGGGTCTATGGGGATGACTTGGTAATACTCTGATAAAAATCCAATATGCCGGAACAGGATGGCGTCATAGTGAAACGTTAAAAAAATATTACTTAAAAAACTAATGTGCCAATGTATCTCAAATTTTGCACAAAAATCAAGTAAATATTATGGAGTTTTGCACAAAAATCAAGTATTATTGTAATCAACTGGTAAATTTTTGGTATGAATCCAAGATGGCAGAACAAAATGACAGTTTAATAAATTATTTTAAAATTCAGTCTGAAAAAACTCCTTAATGGATTAATTTCAAATTTTGTACCATAATTATTGTGGTGTAGGGATCAACTATTAAAATTATGGTACTCATTCAAGATGGCGGAACAAAATGGAGGCCAAATAAAATGTTTGTAACCCTGAAAAAATCATCTTCTTAGGTTTTAGATATCTTTACGTTTTAGTGTCCCTAGATGACAACAAATATGTTCCATCAATTCCGGCGGTCCGTCTGTTGGTCTGCCTGTCAGTTCACGGCATAGCTTTAAAACGACTTTCCAATTTTAGGCAAAAATTAAGGGTCATAATAATATGTGGATGACCTGGTAATATTTTAGTAAAAATTTAGCACGCCAAGATAGCAAAACAAAATGGCAATGGAATAAAATATTTAAAAAATCAGCATTAAAAAACTACTTATTAAATTAATTTCAAATTTTGTGCAAGCACTAAGTGTGATACAGTCATAAACTGGTAAAGTCGTGGTACGAATTTTAGACGGTAAAACAAAATGGCGGCCAAATAAAATCTTTAAAAAATCAACGTAAAAAATCTTTGACTTTTGAAATTTTGTAGAAAAATTAAATGTTTCCTAATAAAAGGAAAGGTTCATAACGAGGGAAGTTCCGGGTAAAGGAAATTTAGCGATTTTCTTTGCCTATATACACTTATTTTCCTATACCGCTCCATCGCGCGCGTTGTAAGCAATTTTCAGTTGTATATTTTATTACGTCGTATTTGCACCATAAAGTATATTTTTGATACAAATTTAAAATAATAATAATAATAAATGCTTTTATTTAGATTTTGTACATACAATTTTTTTTTAATTTAAATAAATGGTATAATGTGGTGGCGAGATCTAGCAACGCTACTCATCTAACCACCCATTATATAGAGAATTGAACAAGAGTATCAAGTATAAACAAGAAATAAAAATTATAAGCATAATTCTTATAAGAATTTAAAAGTGATATTCAAACAATCAACAAAGACACCAATTAAACCAAGCTTGAGAGAATCCTGAAAGGTAGTAAGTATTTAAAACAAATTAATATAATAAAAAAGAAATAAAAATCAAACAAAACCAACACAAGAAAGAGAAAAATCTGTAAACAATAAATACCACATCTTACCGCGATCAGTACAGATACAAATTTTACAAATATTTAACAAACTCTTTAAGTTGTGTATAGAACTATGATACACTGACACACTGCTTCGCTGAGAACGGTAGTGCATTAAAACACTTTGCGGCATTATATGAGAATGAGCATTGGTATAGTGCAGTTTTATGTCTCGGAACAGTATACAAATAACCATAACGAGTTGACAGGGTATGTGTATCCCTTCCCCTCACCAACTTATCGTATAAGTATCGAGGCTGCTGATAATTGGTAATTTTAAATACCAAGTTATTCATATGAACCAAATACCGTTTTTCCAAATTTAGCCATCCTGAACACGTGAAATACTCAGAAATATAATCGTATTTTCTAACATTATAACAGAATCTTAAACAATTATTCTGTAATTTCTGCAAACTATCCCTATCCCTGCCCAGTAATGCTGCCCAATACAATGTATCGCAATATGACAGGAAGCATAGAATTAAGGAATCGCACAATCTAAGTTTGATGTCATTACTGAGATAATCTTTATGTAAATACAGTGATTTTAATTTCCCGTAAGTTTTTAGAAGTAGATAAGAAGTATGTTTTTAAAACCTGAGAGATAAGAGATTCATTCAGTTTAATACTGTTGAGTTTAATATTCAATTGGTCATCTGACAATCGAGATCTAGGTGGACCAAATAGAAGAATGGGCCTTGGGCTCATTTAGGATCTGACCATGAGCAGTCGATATTTTGTATATAGAATCTACGTCTGAATTAATTTACTCTTCAGCCAAGCGTATATTTGCCCCATTAAAAGAATGGTACAGATGGGTGTCATCGGCTAATTGATAGGATGTTAAAAATTTCAAAGAACTACTGAAATCGGCGGTATATATAGAAAACAAAAGGGGACCTAAAATGCTACCCTGTGGTACGCCACTAAGTGCTAGCAACGCAGAACACTCAGTGCCCAAGACCACTCTTTGACGTCTTCCACTCAAATAGCTTCTTACCAATTCCAGCGAAGGCATATTCAAACCAAAATACTTGAGTTTAGCACATAGGAGCGTGTGTTTTAGTGTGTCAAATGCTTTGCTATAGTCAGTAGTAACAAGACAACTATTCTTGCCCTCATCTGTAGCCTCGAAAAGATCATCACTAACCTTAAGTAACGCAGTGGTGGTACTGTGCCGAGCACGGAAACCGGATTGCGTTAGAGGTAAGATATTTTTACGTAACAGTAATTCGTTGAGTTGTTTAAAAACAATTTTTTCAAAAATTTTGGACATACATGGTAGTATACTTATAGGGCGAAAGGAAGAAACATCTACGATAGTACTAGTCTTTGCAATTGGCGTCACATTGGAGAATTTTCATATGGTAGGAAAGCAACTATGTGTTATACAGAAATTTATAATAGATGTAATATGACTTAACAAATAAGGTAATAGAAAAGTAATCATTTTTAAGCTAATGCCATCAATACTACATGCATTTGACTTAAGTGAGCCTATAATAGTATTAACTTTACTTTCGCTTACCTATACAAAATCAAATTCATTAATATCAGAAGAATTAAAATACTTTTGTAGGAACTCGTTATTTAAATTAAAGTTTATGAGCGAACAACAAATTCAGTAGAAACATTAGAAGGCTTTCTAGAAGAATTAATATTAAGCCATTTTAACGTACGCCAAAATTCTCTTGGACTCATACCAAACTTATGAGTAAGAAAAGCCTTTTTTTCGTTCCTTACTGTCATTGTAACCAAATTACGTAAATGCCTGTATTCAGCCCAGGTAGCATCGGTTTTGTTCTTTTCATATTTTAAATAAGCCTTATCTCTTAGCCTCATCATGAACTTCAGATTATCAGTGATCCAAGGAGCAGGAGGCTTAGTAATTCGAGATGTTCTATATGGTGCATGTTTATTAAAAAAATTAATAACGGATTTAATAACGGATTCGTTAAAAAAATTTACCATTTCGTGTATATTATTCATAGAATACAACGCGTCGAACCTAGTATTATGTAAATCAGCTAAGAATAGCTCATAATTAAAGCTTTTATAATCTCTATAAGTTTTATACTTTATTTGAACGGGTTGCTTTTTTACTTTGACATCACACGAAACCGGACAGTGATCAGATATATCATCGACAGAAACCACTTCAGAATGGCTAACCAACCCCATTGAAGACGTAACTATAATATCAATTAGCGTGGCACTATTGTTGGCTATGCGCGTAGGTGCTTTGACAATCTGGTTAAGATTATACTTAGTTAATAGGTTGTTCATATATTGAACACTATTATTATTCAAAACCAAATTAACATCAAAACCAGCACCAAACATGTGTCTAGGGTTAGGGTATTTGCGACCTGGCTAAGCCAGTACTAATTAGCAAATTAATTTCATCTACACGCTGTTAGTTACACTAAAAACAATAGGTAAATTTTAACGAATTCACTTTGATAAATAAATTATAGTAGGCCGCTAAAGGACTATGCCTATTAATATTATTGAAATAATTTTCGTAAGATAATTAACTGAAAATTTAAAGAATTCTCATTGAAAAATAAAAACTTACATTAAAAATCTGAATTATTCCTAATAATAAAAAACATTTTTTGGGGTATGAATTCCACGAATCTTAATCTTATCCTATTTGCTGCTCTAAAGAAACGACAATTTTTTCAATAGTATCATCATCACAGTGTGGTAACTTTCGTAATTTACTAATATTGAGTCTAAGCGCAGGGATATAGTCCCGGCCCCCTTGGGTTCCCAAAGATTTGAATTAAGAGGGAGGGTAAATTAAAATTTTTAAATTTAGCTCGTTAATGAAAATCAACGATTAAAAAAAAGATCGTCGGTTTGATCAAGCGTCTCGTTTCTCTTACTTAAATTTTTTATTTCGTGTAGGTACCAATCTACCAAATATAGATATAGGTACCAAATGTATAAAATTTTCGGTACCCGGAGCCCCTGTTGATTCGCCTGTATCACCACGGAAGAGGTGGATATCTTGTACCACGGAAGGGGTGGATATCTTGGTCATTTTCCAAATAATAAGGTGTATTCCTTGATCTCAATTCCCGAGTCTCTCCAAATACACTAAAAGAAAAACGAGGTTTTCTAACAGTGTCCCTGGAATACCCAAGTTCAGAAGCATATGATACATTCGATTTATTAAATCTGGATCTTAGCCGGCTTATTCCACTTCGCGAAACCTTATTAAAGCAGTCAGCTACTTTAACTTGATGCATATTAGTTTTTCGCACTCAAAGAGATCTAGGTATTAATATTCACTGCACTTAAATAACGCGTTTTTTTGCAAAAATTATTTTTTACTTCACTTAGCCCTCTGAATCTATGACTTAAAAAATGAAGATGGGACATTTTAATTCAAAATGGTGCCGCTATTAACAAATGGTTAGTGAGTCGAGCACAATGGCGTGTATGAAACTGAAGAAGCTCTAAAAATAACGGGAAAACTTGATACTAATAAAAGTTTTTACTTTTTGAGTACAACCCTGTATTTTTGTCATTTAAATTTATAGTATTTTTTTTCCACCGTTAGTACATTAAGGGATAATTTTTAAGAAAATCACATACATTAATACCTAATACCTTTAATACTATTTTTATTGATTGCTTATGTATTTAAGTGCTCATTTTTCATCAAAATTATATATGGTATTAAAGTAGCATTTTAATAGAGAAAATTTATCTATTGGATTCAATCTCAATTTTAGAACATTACCAACACAATAGAAAATCTCTAAAAAGCCCAAACTATCCATCAATTGCTGTCTTTGGAACACCTTAGATAAGAAATTGAAATTTCGCTTTTTCTTTTTTATATAAATGTAGTCCTACGCGAGCAACAAATATACACGTTTGCGTTTTAACTGAAACAGTATTTTGAACCGAAATAACGAAATCGCTCCCCTTTGCTAATATTTAGCATTGAAGATGATAAGACAGCTTTCAGTTGTCAGCGTTTCTCTTTTACCCAAACATAGTAAATTCTATTATCATCTCTACTGTAACACAACATGATATTTTTAAAACTGAAAATGTTTTTTTGAATATAATAAACTTCCGCCAGAATATTCAACTTTTCCCTTGACTCTTTTATTCGTTTCTCTTGTTGATTCTGACCTGTTTTCGTTATGCAAGTCACATATTTGCAGGTTAAATCTTTTACCACTTAGTGTTATTTCTACAGAAATGTTAAACTTTACGAAAACAGTGGTAATAGTGAGTTATTAAAATACTATTTTAAAGTTTGGGTATGTTTAATAACTGTATGATGCACATTTTTGAAATTTAGACAAATCTAATACCTCCTCTGGTTAAAATAGAAGTGCACTTATGTTAAAAAAATGAAAATTCGTTTTGACGAGTTTTTGCTTAACCTTAATTGATCCATTGCTTTTGTCAGTTGTAGAACTTTGTTTCATGAGTCGCGGGACCGCTTCAGTTCAAGACAAACTTTTCAATATCGCAGCTATTTTGATATAAAAAGCCATTATATTATGCCAATTAGTTTAGGAAAAATCTACAATGCATATTCCATAGTATTGACCTGCACTAGAATAAAGAAACTTTTTTTCAGAAGTTTTAAAAACAATGAATAATATTTAAATAATCCATCCATAATTAGTATTAAATTAATCAGCGTTTGTTGATATAAAATTCAGTATATTACTCTACGAAAACATAAAACAAAATTCCCATAAAATAAAATTTATATGTGCGTTTTTCCTGTAACACTAAAATAGAGCTGCTTAGTGTTAAGTTAGATGAAATTTAAATACAGTTGTAAGAGTATGGTATGACGAGAGTATAATGATGTTATAGAAAAATGAACTGCGTGTTTAATCCGAATCCTTGAGTTTGATGGTGAATATGGATGTTTTTTCTAAACGGAAATTCTAAATAGGTACCACGCCGTTTTTTAACGACACTTGCAATTTTTTATAAGAATCCTGCTTAACTGTGGCAGTTTTAATACTAAACATTTCATATTTGTTTTTCTATTTATTTTTAGTAATTTTTATAATTAACAGTGAAGGAGGTTTCACCCTCTGTAAAATGTAACTTTATAAATAATGCATATTAAAATATTTAATTTCTTGCATTTTAACCTATAAACAGCGTTATCATTTTATGTTTGGGATAAAATAATCGAACAAAAGTAAAATCTCCCGCCTATTAGGGATTTAAATTTTCTTTTCCTTGTAGTCTTTAAAATATTAGTTATAGAAAATTTCGCGAAAAACGGTTCTAAGAAAAATAAGTAATGATACTCGTATGATATGTTTATAATAATTTTATATCAAACTATCTGTCATCCAGTAAATTATTGGACAATTTTCAGAACGGTATTTTCCTCTTAATGTTGTATACTCAAGACGCTATTTTCTTAACCTCTGGGATTCTATAGGTACCAATTTATCTATTTTTTGGCATCTAGGGACGCTAAAACCTGAAAATACATAAAAACTTGACAGAGTGATTTTTTTCACTATTACAAATATTTTATCTGACCGCCATTTCATTTCGCCATCTTTAATTAGTTTTACTAGTTTATCCCTGTACCACAATTAGTTTTCGCACACAATTAATCGAAATTAATCGATTAAGTAGTTTTTACAGCATGACTTTTTAAACTGATGACAGACAGACAAACCGACGGAATTGATAAAACATATTTTTTTGCATCTATATATATATATATATATATATATATATATATATATATATATATATATATATATATATATATATATATATAAATATATATATATATATATATATATATATATATATATATATATATATTTAAAATAAGAACAACCACTCTTTTCTAATACACTAAAAAATACAATGTTTTATTTAAAATAGCCTGTTATTTAAAATAGCTCGTTATTTTAATTTGTGATTTAAATTTTTTTCAAAACATGACGTCATAGATACAAACTTTATCAACTGTTTTCTGTATAAACAATATAATTTTGAAAAACCTATTTGTATTTATATAAATTGTGTTTTAACTTGGGCGGTTCAACATAGACATAATAAGACCCAAATATATTGTGCTGTTTTAAGTTTATAAATTCGTGTATGCTTTACAATGGTTAAAGTAAATAAACGTGTACTGCAAGTGTAACAAAGAAAAAAAATCGATCCTCTTTGTCGGACCTAATCTTAAGAAATGCTGCTAAAGTTATAATGTAGATAAAATGTCAATGGACATGTATGCGATATTATAATAGTAATATTAAACTATTTGTATAAAAACTTTAACTGCCAATCAAAATTAAAATGTATTACCGCGTATATTTAATAACATACCTATTCTATTTTTTTACAATATTCATAAAAACGTGTACGTAAGTTTATTTATTTTTATTTACTTTGTTCTGACTGCAAAACAACGTCTCTATTTTACCTCGCAGTATTTTGAATAAATTTATTGTAAGAAATGTATTTTTAATGTGAAATATCTATATACCTGTATTTTCTGTATCTGCATATATCAGCTCTGCCTCGGAACTTATGAGTTTAGAGAAAAACAGTGCATATATGCAATTTAAAATTGGAAAGAAACGATAAAATAACAATTATAAATCATATTAACCATCAAGTAACTAACCGTACTTACAAATTAATAAAATATACGGAAAATCCTGTACGGCGCACGCCAATTAATACACAAAAAACAACATTTTGACTATGAAAACAGAGGTTAGGAATTCATAGTACAGATTTTTGCACACTTTGCACTGACATACTAATCCCCAAGAAATCCCGTGTGCTCTGATACAAAGCAGCATCGACTTGTTCAATTTGTTGTTTTTACTAGTTGTTGTAAAATTGTCTACTCTGCCATTGATAAAAAATGCTGCGAAGTTGTCGGTAAATATATCCCTTATAAACTTTTGTTATATAACAATTTAATCCAAGTTCTAAAAGTTTAGTCGCTAAATAATTTTATATAAAAATTTGTAATTTTAATAGTTTCTTTATATTAAAAACGGTATAAATTACCACTATAGCAGTCCGTAAAGGTTCTGTATAAAATAACTACTCTAAAGCGTTTTGGGTCCATTTTCTTCTCTATAAGCTGCTGCTAAAGCATCACTTGAATTTTACGATTAATTACACCAATCATATTTTTTTTTTGATAATAATACACTTTTT
>JAUTXW010005113.1:0-235000 GCA_030620095.1 Kuschelorhynchus macadamiae | reverse complement strand
GTAACAAATTAATTATGGTGTTAGTGTTTTTTACAGATAATTCCTGCTTTCTTAGTATTAAACATTATATTATGTGAATTAAAGTAATTTTTCTAGTAAAATTTATAAACATAACAGTAGAGTACATCATCAATAACATGTGCTATTTAAATATCTGATTGATAATCTTCACCCAACCTTGTATGTTAATAAGTTGTAAACTAGTTTTTGAAAAATTAAATTGTATTTTTTTGCTGTCAATACAACAGTCTATATTGCCGATAATGATTGTCCTTAGCTAGCAAAAAAACCTATCGACAAACAAACCGTATCCAACAAATTAATACCAAAATTAAAAATCGGTAAATTTTCTTTACCTGGAACTTTCCTTGTTATGTTATGTTTTTCCATTTTTTAGGAATAGTGAAGAGTGACTCAATTTAGTTCAGTACTTAATGACAGTATATATGTGTTATCTATACTGTCTTTCAATTTTTATAGAGCGCCATTTTGTTCATATTGGATTCCTACCAATATTTTATCATTTCCTTTCTACCTATTCCACATTTGACTTTTGTGCATAATTTAAAATAAATTCAATAAGTAGTTTTTACATTGACACATGCCGCCATTTTTCACATCTAATTTTTCTGCAAAATTTAAAGTCAATTGACCAAGATTTTTTTACCTTGATCTTTTAAAAATTTTATTATTGAAACCCATATTATCACTCTTTATCTACTCCGTTGGCCCGCTGATATTTGCCAGATATTAAGTTTATAACTGGTTTTCGTTAACGATCCTCTTGTGTTGTTATGTTAGAGTGGTATATTATTTGGGATTAGGATCCAGTAAAAAAAACAAAACCTCTTTTTTAAATTGTTGACGTTTCGCAACTTTATTGTTGCATCTTCATGGCACTTAAACTTTAAATCCTGCATGAAACCCATATTATCAGTCTTTACCTACTCCGTTGGTCCGCAGATATTTCCTAACTCCAAATAATACCCCACTCTTAGAACAAGAAGATCGTTTACGAAAACCCTTTAGAAACTTAATATTTGGGAAATATCTGCCAACCAACGGAGAAGGCCAAGACTGATAATATGGGCTTCATGCAGGATGTAATAAAAAATGATTTTTTTTTACTGGATCCTAACCCCAAATATTACACCAGTCTAACATAAAAACAAGAGGATCGTTAACGAAAACCATTTAGAAAGTTAATATCTGCGGTCCAACGAAGTAGGTAAAGACTGATAATATGGATTTTATGCAGGATATAGGATCTATACATGTATCATGAGGATGCAACAATTAAGTTGCGAAACGTCGACAGTTTAAAATAAGACTTTTTTTTTACTGGATCTTGGCCTTAAATTATACATCACTCTAACCAAAATTTTTTAACATTTTTCTGCCATATTAGGTCATCCCCATATGACCCTTAATTTTTGGTCAAAATTTGAAGTCAATCGGGTAAGTAGTATTTAAGCAATGTTGCGAATTGACAGACAGACGGACCGAAAGAATTGATAAAACATGTATGTTGGCATCTAGGGACGCTAAAACGTGAAGATATGTAAAACCTGAGAGGGTGATTTTTTCACGATTACAACAATTTTATTTGGCCGCAATTTTGTTTCGTTATCTTGAATTAGTAACACAGTTTTACTAGTTAAGCCCTATATCACAATTAGTTATGGCACACAATTTGAAATTAAACCATTAAGTAGTTTTTTCAGGTTGAATTTTTAAGTAATTTATTATACCGCCATTTTGTTCCGCCATATTGGATTCGTACTAAAATTTTACCAGTTGATTCCAACATAATAATGCAAAATTTGAAATAAATTAAATAATAGTTTTTCATAATATTATTTTAACATTTCACTAGGCCGCCATTTTGTTTTGCCATACTGGATTTTTACCAAAATATTACCAGATCATCCCCATATGACTTTTGATTTTTGCTTAAAATTTGAAGTCAATCGGGTTAAAAACTAAAGCTATGCCGCGAACTGACAGAGAGACGCACCGACAGATGGGCCGATGAAATTGATAAAACGTATTTTTTGGTATCTAGGGACTCTAAAACGTGAAGATATGTAAAACTTGAGAGGATGACTTTTTCACGATTACAAACATTTTATTTGGCCGCCATTTGGTTCGGCCATCTTACTTACTTACTTAACGGCTTTTATTTAAATAATTTTTACAATGGTGTGGTATAGTACAAGATGATAAATAGATGTAAATGGCGCAGTTTAGTCTAAGGCTACTCTTACACTTAACCATGTTACTAGTAAAAATTATTAATAGTAAACTTACCTAAAATAACAAAATTATCTATAATAATAAAAAATAACAATATAAACAATGTAAAATAAATTATATAAATCATATACATATATATACATATATATATATATATATATATATATATATATATATATATATATATATATATATATATATATATATATATATATATATATATATACACATACATACATAGAATTTCAAATAGTAATGTAAGTTTAATGAATAATTAATATCAGATAAACAGACAAATAACCGGGTCGCATGATGGACAATAAGATAACGGGAGAAATGAAAAAAAATCAGAACAGAGTAATGAGTTGATTATGATGAAGGCCGATTTTGATATTTCGCCGAAACGCCAGAGGCGGGAGTGATTTATTGTGGGTGCTTAGGGAATTATACAATTTTACAGCGTTGAATGTAAAAGAGTTTTGAAAGACGTAGACGAGCGTATATTTAGATCACGTATTACGCTTCTAGCTATAAGTTTTTCACGGAGATACATTTGTTCAGAATTTATAAACAACCTATGGAGAAAAGCAAAATAATGAAGGTGTATGATTTTGTTGAATTTTAACCAATTTAGTTCGACAAATTTAGGGGAAATATGATCATACTTACGTAGTCGAAATACAAATCGACAGCATGTGTTTTGATTACTTTGAACTCTTTTTTTTGTTATGACATCAAGGCAAGTATAGTAAACAATGTTGCAATAATTAAGGACAGACATAACTAAACTTTCCGACAATTTTTTGCGCACTTTAAAATTTAAAGTTAACCTGTTAGTATAAAGGACTCTGAGCTTACAATATGCAATTCTAACTAAATTTGATATATGATCATAAAACTTTAACCTCTCATCTATTGTGACGCCCAACATTTTTACCTTCTGCGCATATTTCAAGAAAACGTTGTCTATTCTTATAATAAGATTATCCTGTATATGCTTTCTCCTACGTTCCGAAGAAAAAACTATTATGTTTGTTTTGTTAGCATTTAGTTTCAAATTATGAGTTCTTGAGTACTCAAGTATAGTTTCTAAATCACTATTAATGATTATTTGTGTATTATTAATATCATTGTAGTCAAAAGGGAACAACATCTGGGTATCATCCGCGTATGAACGGAGGCAACAATTTAAGTCTTGTTCGAAAAGATGCGCCGTATAAAGAGTAAATAGAAGGGGCCCTAAAATTGAACCCTGAGGGACACCCGAGATTACCTCTCGATACTCTGACCGTTCACCACTAAGTACTACACACTGTGAGCACCCCGAGAGATAGCTTCCGAAAAAATTAACTGCGGCTTCATCAAAACCATAATAGTGCAATTTCCCACATAATAGGTCGTGATCTATAGTGTCGAAAGCTTTTGAAAAGTCTAATGCCACCAAGACCGCACCCATACCTTTGTCAAGGCTTCGAAAAATGTTGTCAGTCAAGTCTAAAAGGGCAGAGGTGGTGCTGAACATTTTTCTAAAACCACTTTGATACTTCGGGAGGATATTATTTTTAGCCAAATAAGTTTTCATCTGCAAAGAGACTATCTTTTCCAGTATTTTGGATAGTGTTGGGATTAGGCTAATCGGACGAAGATCTGCGACACACTGAGGATTGGATATCTTCGGCAAAGGACAAACAAGTGAGCGCTTCCAAGATGACGGGAAGTATCCCAACTCCAGGCAGCAGTTGACTATATGAGTCACATGATATAGGATTCTATGTTTGCAGAGTTTAATCATAGTTAGGGAAATGTTGTCGTTTCCACTACCATTTGACCCAATTGAGTCAACCGCTGCATTTACTGTTTGAAAATCGGTAAGTTGAAAATTAAAATTCAAACCATCTCGAAATCTATTATTCTGATAAAAATGTATTTTTTCAGTGGAATTGTTAGAATTGCAAAAAATGGTAAAGAAATTGTTTATGTTGTTCGGATTCATGAGATGTTGGGGTAATGAAGTATTTTTTATGGTTTGAATATTTAAATTCTTAAGTGCAGACCACAGTGATTTATCATTTTTCTGACGTTCCAAATGACACAGATAGGCAGCCTTTTCTTGCCGAATACATGAAAGTGAAAAATTTCTTAGCCTCCTATACTCAAGCCAATTAGTTTCGGTTTTCTGTGATTTAAATTTAGACAAGGCTTTATCTTTATGTTTTAGAATAGCTTTAAGATTTGATGTTAGCCAGGGACAAGGGGGCTTGCTGACCCTCACTGTTCTATACGGCGCATGGTGTTCAAAAACAATCAAAATATGGTGGGTTAAGAATTCAATTTTTACATCAATATTGTTTATATAGTAAATGAAATCCCAATCGATTTGCTGCAGGTCATGTTCAAAAGCCACCTGGTCAAAATTTTTAAAGTCGCGGTAAGTAACAAACTTTTGTTTGAATTTAGTAACCTTTAATTTAAGGTTACAATAAACTAATTGGTGGTCCGAAAGACAACTGGTATCCAAAGTACCCGAGGCCGAAACTAGGTAAGACATATTCGTGCAGATTATATCAATGAGCGTCCCAGTTGTATGTGTTATGCGAGTGGGCTCCTTAATAACCTGCACAAGCCCATATGATTCAATACATCGTGACAAAATATTTGGTCCATTTCCGAGAAAATTAACATTAACGTCCCCTAAAAGAATTATTTTATTATACATTGGCGTAATTGTTGATAAGTTTTCATCAAGTGCTTCAACGATACTATTTAAGTTTGTGTCAGGAGGGCGATAGATTACACCTACAATGATATTTTCCCGATTTTTTAGATTTATCTGGACCCAAAGAGATTCCAGGCCAGAGGCACTATTAATAAAGAAATTTTTAATTTCACATTTAAAATAATCTTGAACATACAATCCAACTCCACCGCCGCGGCGCAGTCGTCCAGCGTCTAGCTTTCTATCACATCTGTAAAAAAAGTAACCCGGTATCGCAACTGTGTCCGAGGAAATTCCGTCATTAAGCCACGTCTCAGTTACAGCGAATATCTCATAATCAACCACAAGCGCGCGACTCTCTGCAAAGCCACTGATCAGAGATCTAGTATTTAAATGAGCAACATGCAGCTCGGATGTTATTTATTTATATAAAAAAAAAGCAGTTTTTTTCAGGCTGAATTTTTGAATATATTATTAAGCCGCCATTTTGTTCCGCCCTCTTGTATTCGTACCAAAATGTTACCACATTTTGGTACAAATTTGAGATAAATTGGATAAGTAGTTTTCTAATAATTATTTTTTTAACATTTCACTAGGCCGCCATATTGGATTTTTACTAAAATGTCCACTTATGACCCTTAATTTTTTACCAAAATTTAAACTCGTACGTAGTTTTTTAGCTACGCCGCGAATAGACTAACAGACCGACGGAATTAAGAAAACATGTTTTTCATCATCTAGGGATTGAAAACTTGAAACATGAAGATCTGAAAAAATCTCGGACAGTGATTTTTTACGATACAATAGTTTCCTTTTACGAAGGAAGTAAAAAGGGGTGTGTACACGTGCGAAAATAATGAAACAAATAGGTCAGTCTATATAACGTATATTAACCAAATCCAATCATCATCAGTGCTACTGGTCAGTGAACAGGCGGAAAGATACAGGGTTTTAAAATTAATGAAGTTAATTTTTTTTACATATAACGAAGAAAAAACAAAGGCTGGTGAACACCAAATTACTTTTTTTTTAAATTTTATTGCTTAAGAAGCAGTCAGATTTTACGTAGGCATAATTGAACAGAGAAATTTCTGTTACGATATATGTTTTGCTTCTGAATTGTCTCTGTTTCATCATGCCTACGTAAAATATGGCTGCTTTATAAGCCTTCATTTTTTTTAATGTAAGTTGGTGTTGATTTTAAAACCGTGTATATATCTTTCTGCCTATTCACTAACAAGTAGCATTAATGATGACTAATAAGTCGAAAGCGCTCTGCTCTAATTTTGAATTCGGATAATGTACCTACACGTTATACAGACAGACCTTTTTGTTTCATTAATACGAAAATGTGAATCAGGCTTTACTGAGAATTTCAGTTCTAGGTGTCTAGTAAATTTGGTAAATGACATCAGATCATGAAGCTAAGAAAAATATTAGCTGCCTAGGCCTAATAAATTTTAGCAAAGCTTACGACTTGTTATTGTTGATTCAATTTAAACTGTTTTGCTCAGCATCACAATCTAAAAAATGTGTTTGTGTGGTTCTATTCGGAAACAATAAAAATCAAATCGTAGATGTATCAGGTACATATATGCGGCTTAAAAACCTGCTTAAATAAAATTAAATATTATTTAGGAGGATAGGCATTTCGTGTCCCTAATGAATAAGTGTAACTTGAATTCGTGGGTTATGGGACTGCAATAAGGTCTAAAGTGAACCCACTATTTTCAATTGCAACGTTTTACATTAACACGTTTTCAAGCTCTGGGGACAAATTAGATAAATTAGATTAAAAGCCGAAAAACAATCTAATAGGCTTACCTTGAGTTAGTGTGAAAACCTTAATAATGGACATTTACACAATAAATTGATAAACATATACACATTTTACTGACGTAGGAACTACACAAACTTTTAGGACGGACACAGCACGTTTACTTATCAAAAACTGAATGTGTTGACCTGAAATTCTTAACCCCAAACCAAAACAAACACTTTCAGTTGTTGCTAAGTAAACGTGCTGTGTCCGTCCTAAACGTTTGTGTAGTTCCTACGTCAGTAAAATGTGTATATGTTTATTTATTTATTGTGTAAATGTCCATTATTAAGGTTTTCACACTAACTGAAGGTAAGCCTATTAGATTGTTTTTCGGCTTTTAATCTAATTTGTCCCCAGAACTTGAAAAAGTGTTAATGTAACACGAAACTTTGCAATTGAAAATAGTGGTTTCACTTTAGACCTTATTGCAGTCCCATTACCCACGAATTCAAGTTACAATTATTTAGGAGGTAAAAAAGTATGGCTCGCTTAGTAAAGCACATCATTATCTAGCTCAGAAGTAGGACTAGGCCCTTCTGAATTTTGGACAATTTGCTCTAATAAAGACGCATCATCCTTCTTTATCCACATATTGTTACCATGCCTCAAAAATTTCCTATATGCTTAAAGGTTTAATGATACATTAACTCAGCATTGGACACACTTTTAGTAATCGTGTTATGGAATTATTAGCTACAAAAACGCACGGTTTTTCGCCGCTTTAAAACTCAATATCAAGTTAGTACTAGTCTAAGATTTTTATTAAAAAAAACTCTTGAAACCAATTCAACTTATTTTATTTGGGGAGTGACGTCAGAGAGTCCAGTGTGGTGGGCTAAGAATTAGGCCGCGATGCCACTGGCAAAATAGGGTAAGAGATGCAAAACAGCGTACGATAAGAAAACTGGCTTTGAGGAAACTTCAGAATCTGGTCCGAAAATCTTGTTACTGTTGAAGGCTTTAGACATAACCCTTGGGACCGAGGTTATATATATATATATATATATATATATATATATATATATATATATATATATATATATATATATATATATATATATAAAGGAAATGCAACACGTAAACTTTATTCCTATAAAGGCCAGGAAGTAACTGATTATATCGCCTTTGAACTAGAGCAGTATATGAATTGTTCGAGCAATATAATTGAACAATTTCTGGTTTCTCATTATCTGAATAACCCATTTTTAAATAGTATTTTAACTTTTTAAAAATTATGATGTAAAATGTCAAAATTAAATATTTCAGGCATGCTATAGAAACTAAGAAATATGATCTCGTTTGTTTCATGGCAACGATACGATATTCGGTGAAATCCAACCTGTAATTCCATAAAATGGTGTCGTATTTCTGGAACAGTTAAAGCGAATGCCATCATATCATATATTTTTAAACAGGCAAGAGAAGATCTTTTTAAATACCTTATAATATACAGGGTATACCATTTAAAAAAAACATAACATAACTCTTGTTTTTTATCTCAACAAAAAATATCACACATCAAGATCTACAACTTTTATATATACATATATACAAATAAAGGGTGAACATGCATGTCAAAATATCAAAAACCACCCTGTACCTCAGGGCGCGGCGAAATTTCGTAATGTATTAAAGCATGTTAAATTTAACTCGAAAAACTTGGGTGGAAAAAAATTCAAAATGGCGTTTTTCCTTTTTTTTATTTTCTTTTAATATGATCGCGAAAGTAACCTAAAGTTGTCGGTGTACAGGGTGTCTGATTATATTTTAAACGGGGTCTATAAGCTTAAATTTTAGAGATATCCAAAAATATTGTATACAAAGTTTTCATGGTTTCGTTTAAACTGCCAAGATTTGCTAAAGATATATACAAATTAGAAAGTAAAAAAATCGGCTTCGACTTTACTATTTTGAATGGACCACCCTCTATAATATTATTTGAATAAATGGGTATCTTCTTGCTGCCTATAACAATACGTGGTTTGATACCTTTATCTTAAAGGACAACCGCGAAAACCTGCCTTATGTCAGGGTTTTTGTAAAATTTCTCGGTTGTGTTTAAAGATAAAGTTATCAAACCATTTATTTTCATAATTAGCAAGTAGATGCTCATTTATTGAAATTGTATTATACAGGGTGTTCCATTAAAAATAAAAAAGTCGATGATCATTTTTTACTTTCTAATTATCATTTGTTTATTTTTTTTACCAAATCCTCACAGTTTAGAAAAAACCATCAAACTTTTGTATACAATATTTTCTTATATCTCTAAAAGTAAAGCTTGTAGATCCCGTTTAAAATATATCTAGACATCTTGTAAATAATATGTACATAAAAAGTCAACGATAGCTGAGTGCGTGTTTATTAGAGTACTTATATGTATATAAATAGGTTTTACGAGTTGTTTTTTTGATAGATTACATAAAGTAAATTAGGTACTTAAAATCATTTTTGAACTACTTACGTCTTTTTAATATTGAATGACCTGCTTTCGAAAAAGACTTATTTTTATAAATACCGAACTAAAATTATTTATGTACTAAAAATACTTCTACAAAGTACTATAAGTAGATTAAAATTTTGCAGTACATTTTTCAAGTAATAAGTAATACTTATTAAATATTTGAACTTTTAAGCACCAGTACAAGTACTTTTTTAAAAACATACCAAATACATTGCCACAAGTAACGCTAAATCAAAAGTACTTAAGTAAAATATTTACAGTACCAAAAGTACTGAATATACTCAACTGAGTTTTTTTCCCAGAAAAATATAGATTGTGAGTTTTCTTGTCCGGTGAAAATTGTATTCAAACCAGTGTGATAAAATACATTTTTTGCATAGATTTCCCATTGGAATGACATTTAGAGTAGAAGGCAATAGTTCTACTCTAAATGTCATTCCAAATAGAAGTCTATGTAAAAATGTATTTTATCACATTGGTTTGAACACTTTTTCTTTTGGAAAAGGTCGCATGTTAGCTTCTTATACTTTTATTAGAGAAAAGCTTATGTCTTCTCTATACATACATATTTGTTTGCCACTAACTCAATAATAACAATTGTGCTTTCTTGTTAAAATAAACGCACTTAATAATGCTTTTATCGACAAACCTAACGCTAGCGGAAAACATCCAACAGTATAAGTTTTAAATAATAGAAAAGAATTGATATCAAAATTTGTCAATTTGTTTGACATGTAACCTAGATATGTAAAAATTATAGTTTGTACTCATCTATAATGTTATTCTACAGACATTTAGATCGGTATAGGTTTTGTACAAAAAATTCTTGTTTTAATATAGACTCGAAATTTTACCGCTCGTTTTCTTTACAGTACACTTAACCTGCCTAACCTAGCCTAATTCGCATTTGTGTTAATTATAAGTTTAATAAAAAAAAAACTCAAAAAAAGTCATCCGCTTGAACGGAGATTCGAACATATATACGCCAAATTGTTTATAATTCGCGGAAATAAACGGCAAATCAGTAGGAAACCATTGAACAACCTGCATTTTTTTTATCGTTAACGAATAAGATGACTATAACCTCAAACGACGATCGAAATTTCAAATAACTAAAAAAACTGTTCTTGCCTTAAAATGTTTACACTTTTTACTACTTTTTTCAAAAAGTGTAACGAGGGGCGAGAATAATTTTTGTGGCCTCAAATTTCCACCGAGGCATTGACAGACCACGTCGTGGTCATAATCACTCTCCGGTTTGTACAGGTACAAAAAACTACATACCATAGTTGTAGGATTACTATCTTTTGGTAAACTTCAAAATATTTACGTAGAGGTTCACAAATGGAAAAACATGTTCTGTGACAGGTTTGGGAGTACATCCATTGACTTGAGCATTACATAAAAGTGACGCAAGATTAAACAAAATATCTGCACACTATCTATATGAACATATATGATACTGGTCACACGTGAAATGTTCAAGAAACTAAATAATACAGACGCTAGCTATCGTTCTGTATTTTTTTTAGGTCCACGAGATATCTCACTTTCTAGGTCAATTATAAGGTTTAAGATACGAGAAATTTTTGGTTACCAGCCTAAAAAATAGCCCGTTTTTTTTTAGCCCTTTTACATGGTAAACATAGGTCTAATTCGATAATTTTTGGCATTAAGTACATGTAAACTAAGTTATAGCTCACAAACTTTAAAACAAATGAAAATGTAAATGTTTCTCAATTTTACATATATGATATTAAACGTGGCAACACTGTTTTATCAGCCGGCCGATTACAGACGATCACGTGGTGCGCACACGAACGTATTTTTAACGGTTTCGAGGTAATTTTCTTGGTTTTGTCTAGTGGTGCGGTACTAGTAATTAGCGCTTTGCAAATATGGAGAAAATTGGACTTTCTTTACGGCACACTGTGGCAAAATTTAATATACAGTTGTGCATTATTTGTCAGCAACGTAATAAAACTGAAGTATTGAACAGTGAAAGTAATGGATGTGCGCGGATTCGGTGGGCATCTAGTGAACGAAAAGACATTGTTTTTGAAAGATTAAAAAGTGTTTCCCCGGATGATCTATTTTATTATCATATGACCAACGCTTGTTACCGGAGTTATACGATGAAGTCAAAAGTAGAACGGGCGGCAAGAAAATTAATCGACGACGAAAAAAATGAAAATAAGGACTTAGATGAAAGAAATTCTTCAGTAAGGTACGATAAGGTTACAAGATCAAAAATTATATGTAGACCTTCGACATCTATTGTTAAGTCAGATGATACAATTAATTGTATAATTTGTGGTAAAATTTGGATAGGTAAAACTTGCAAAAAATTTCGAATTTGTGAGAAAAATAGAGCAGAGTCATTGCTAGAAATTGCTTTAAATTTTCAGGATCACGTTTTTACTAAAATAGCTGATTTAAAAACAATTGAATCTATATTTGCAGCAGATATTTATTACCACTCAAATTGCTTACGCTCCTATGAACAAAAATATCAAAGATATAAATCAAATCTAATTCCTGGAAACTTAGAGCTTAAAGACCTAAAGAAGGAAAAACATTTACAAAAGAAAATGGTTATGTCAAACGTTATAGACAATTTAATGCCACGTCTTAAGTTAGGAGATTCGTTTACTTTGACTGAAATATGTAATGATGTAAATTCTCAATTGCCTTTGGAAATGGCGGTTAAAAACGTCGACATTAAAAACTACTTAGTGGACACTTTTGATAATGAAATACAATTTTCTGTTCCACTGGAAGTCAACAAACCCACATTAGTTTTTCACTCAAGCGTGACTCTTAACGAAGTTATAGAACTAATAAGATCGAAGGCTGTTATTAAAGAATCCGCAAGAATTCTTAGAAAATCGCTTAACAATGTTAATTTTAATCTTAGTGATAAATTCTGTGATGAAACTAATTTAAGGCATTCATGGGACGATATGCGGATTCCTCCAGCTCTTTTAACATTTTTTTCAGAACTTTTTAATTTGAACGAAAATCAGTTTTATGGTGACGATGACATTGATTCTGAGAGTGATGAAGATGTAGACTTTTGTAAGACCTCCAAAAAAGGAGTATCTAAAGGCAAATATCTTAAAATAAATGCCTTGTTTCAATCAATGTATTTTATTTTACATGGAGGGAAAAAACGGACTCCTCTGCACACGATAACAGGGTTGTCAGTTCACAATACCTGTAAAAGTAGTGCATTAATTAAGAGCTTAAATCGCACGGGTATGAGTATCTCATATGATGAAGTTCAAAGATGTAGAACAAACCTAGCGTCTTTTACTGTAGAATCTGGTAAAAACAATGTACCAATTCCATCACATTTTGACCATTTTAAATTTACCACTGCAGCATTTGACAACTTTGACCATGACGAAGCCACTGAATCAGGGCTAAATGGAACACATGATACTGTTGCAGTTATATTTCAAGATAAATCTGACATTCTGCATAGCAAACCAAATATTTCAGAAACCGATGCATGTCGTTTTACTCGATCTTTTCGCGAAGAACTGAAATGTCAAGTATTGAAAGAGTTCTACAAAACACCTGGACCTATTTCACTTTCCAATAACTATTTATCAGGAATGACTGATGATCAGAACCCAGTACAACCAGAATCATATTTTCAATTGCGATCTGATGATTTAGCATGGTTTTTAAGTAGAATGGACATATCTGAAACACCTAGACAATTAAACATTACAAAAAATTATCAGCAGATTCCTTCATGGCCAGCCTTTAACGCATTCCTTACTGAAGATAAATGTAAAGATCAAATTGTGGGATTTCTACCAGTTTTGCCATATCCTGTAACTGACTACTCAACAGTGTATACTGCTCTTTGTAACTTTAAAGACATATTACAACAATTAGATCCAATTAACCTTCCAGTATTTTGCGATGAAGGCGTTTACAGAATTGCCAGGCATATAATCCTGTTACGAGAAAATGAATTTAAAAATATAACATTAATGCTTGGAAGTTTTCATATGATTAAAGTATTGTTAGCGTGCATTGGAAAATACTTACGTGGTAGTGGTGCTGAAAGCATACTAATAGAAGTTGGGGCCTTTGGTGTTGGTACAACTGAACAAGTTTTTAATGGCACAAACTATGCTCGATCTGTTAGAGGTTTTTTCCTGCTGGGTGAAGTTTTGCAAAGATTACAATTGCAATCTTTTTTTAAAGGGCAGGATTTGACAAAATATGAACAGGAGTTAGCCTCACTTCAAATTTTACAAGATTTGTTTATTGAGGGAAATGCAGTTGAAGCACAGACAATATTTAAGGATTTTAAAAATAATTCAGAAAATATTCTTTTACAATTTAAACAATTTGTTGCCAAAAGATGCAAAGAGTCCAATCTGTTTCAATATTGGAATAACGTCTTAGCACTTATTAACCTATTAAGAAATTTAATCCGAGCCGATCGCACAGGCGATTGGAGCCTCCATGTACAAACTGTGAAACAACTGCAACCTATTTTTCACGTTATGGATCGTACCAATTACGCACGTTGGTCTTCACTTTACCTACATGACATGCTAATGCTAGAGAAGACGGCCCCCGAAGTATATAACGAATTTAAAAAAGGAAAATTTACCGTGAAGCAAAGTAAATCATCTTTCACGTCAGTTGGAACCGATCAAGCTTGGGAGCAAACCATTATGATAATTATGAACTAAGAAACCATCATGAATATTATCCAGGGAAAACAGATCGAGTAGAATCGGTTATTGAAAAAATGATTGAATATATTTCTCAGCGGGTAAATCCATTTATGGAAGGAAATCAAGCCCTGCGTAACATAGTCACGCAGGAGCAGACCCCACCCGATGTCACCAAAGCTCTTTTAAACTTGTTTGAAACTGGTTGTGAAGCTTACGAAGAATTTCGCAAGGAAAGATTTGAAAATTTAAGCAAACCCCTTTCTGACACTATTAGTAGAATTAAGCTTCCATCGTTTAAATCAACAGCGGGAACTGTGCAACAGAAGCAGTATAAAACTGTGCAAAAACAAAATAGAGAGACTCAGCGTATAATCGAGTTGGCTAAAGAAAGGGGATATAGTATGAAATTACTGTTAAGGTATGAATTGACCCAAGAAAACTTCCTTTTTGAAGATGAAGGAGTTTTGAAAAAAGAAACGCAAAAGTCCAGTCTTTTTGTTGAGCTAAGCAAAGTTTTAGATACTCAGGACTACACTCTAGTACCTACCTCAGACAAGTTTTGTCTCTTGGTTGATGTTATGATGGGTATTCGCAAAGTGCAGTGGAAAAATTTGAAAAATTTCCAGGATCTTGCTATTGCATTCTGCAACATAATAAGTGGTACACTGAAGGGGCATATTAATAGAATTGATTTTGTATTTGATAGCTATTTAGAAATGTCACCCAAGTCTGGAGAGAGAATAAGAAGATATGGTAAAGAATATATAACAATACATTCAATTACAGATGATATACCATTACCCGTACAGGCTCAGAAATTTTGGAGTTGTGTAGAAAATAAAATTAAGCTTCAAACGTTTATTCGAAAATATCTGCTACAACATGCTCATCGTTTTTGGCAAGGGGTGGAAATAATATGCAGTGCAACAAATATCGAACCTTGTCAATCAAGTAGTTCATTACGTAATTCTACTACGCTGAAGATGTTACAAAGAAATGACATAGAAGAAGCAGATATGCGAATTATGGTACATATAGCTCATGCAGTACGAGAGGGTCATAAAAACATATACATACTATCTTCCGACACTGACATACTAGTTATGGCTCTTCATCATTTCAGGACTTGTAAAGCCGAAGGGATACAGGTAACTGTTTTAAGATATAATTGAAAACATTTTGATAAGTGTTTTATTATTTTAGGAACTTTGGTTTAGGGCAGGCGTTGGAGCAACTAGAAAGGATGTTCCATTGCACTTGATGGCTGAACTTCACGGTTCAGAATTATGTACAGTTCTTCCAGCCCTTTTCCATTTAACTGGTGCAGATTATACAAGCAAAGTTGGAACAAAACGCAGTGCTCTTGGCGCTACTCCAGTCCAATTTCTCAGTAGTTTTGCTAAAGGTAAATATATCGTTTTGTTTTAATGACATTTTACTTATTAGCATAACTTTTGTAGGCTCATCTGACAGAGTTGTTGAAGATTCAGTGCAAAGTGCAGAAAAGTACCTTATTCAGGTGCTTCGCCCAGGCAACCCTTCAGATTCATTTGATGAATTGAGGTATTGGATGTACCACCACGGAAAAACTTTTTCTGTAGCGCAGTTACCTCCTACCAGCTCATCAATAAAACTCCATATATTGCGGGCCTTTTTTATTGTTTATACCCAAAACCATTGTTTGGAAGAAGAAACTATATCTTTAGATCCTCTTTTGTTTGGATACAAACTAGAAAATGATAGTCTTTTCCGAGTTGCAACTGTGGTAAATGTTCACGTACAAAAAATTGTTGTTGCCGGGCAGCTGGATTAACTTGTTGTTCTTTTTGTCGCTGTCGCCTTACTTCTCAGTGTACCAATCCTTATGATACATAATTTCCTATTATTTTTTTTAATTCTAACTATTGAATTTTTTGTTATATTATATACTTATTTTTTGGACCACCTTGTATAATACCAATACCATAAATATTTTACAGATATATTTTTAAGTTCATTTAACAATAAAAACACATTTAAACTCACCTATTGAGTAAATAAAGAAATTTTCTATATTTATGTAGTTTTAATATATGACCACCCTGTATAAAAACCTTACTGGCCATTTTTGGGCGTGGTAACCAAATGATACTGAATATATTCATCTTAGACAAGATAATGCAACAAAAAAATCTCGTGGACCTCTCAAAAACACGGGATGATACCTAGCGTATGGACTAAAAATATTATACGTAGAAAATGATATATACATATATATGTATATATTTAAATGTTAGGTAAAAATAGTAGCAATATGTATAGAAAAGCAAACTCTAGAATTGTTCATATAATAAATTAATATTGTTATTATTATTAGTATTTTTAAAAATGTAAAAATTTGTTTGATCTAGAATATAAGAGTAAATTAGACTTAAATTTTCGGTAACTGTTTTTTTATTTATTGCCAAAGGTTCTTTTTTAATCTCTGCCATTTCTAAAAACGTTATATATATATATATATATATATATGTATATATATATATATATATATATATATATATATATATATATATATATATATATATATATATATATATATATATATATATATATATATATATATATATATATATATATATATATATATATATATATATATATATATATATATATATATATATATATATATATATATATATATATATATATATATATATATATATATATATATATATATATATGTATATATATATATATATATATATTAATATATATATATATATATATATATATATATATATATATATATATATATATATATATATATATATATATATATATATATATATATATATATATATATATATATATATATATATATATATATATATATATATATATATATACAGTGTGTCCGAAATTGGTTATGACAGTATTGGGATCTCGGAAACCGTGATAGTTACAAAAACGTTTAAATGGAGAAAGTTTTACACAATTATGTTTGTAATTTAACGCCGTTTTGCTCGCGATTCTATCTTTTTAGTTTTTGAGATATTTTGAAAAAACCAAAAAACTGCATTTTCGAAAAAGTCCTATAATTTATTTATTTATGAAAATTTTCAAAATCTGTAAGAACATTATTAAGGCAACTTTTTACGTAGAGTGGACCCATTAAGTAAGATTTTACATACAACGTTTCGATTTTCTAGAACCATCATCAATTTTGTTTTTTCTTATGGCCGCTGTATTCGATTTTAACAGTTTTGAAAGAGTATTTCTTTAGCTTTTCAACGGTGTATCACACTTTGTAATTAGGTTATTACTAAAGGTGCAAAAAGTGCGTAGAGGAAATATTTAAACGTTTTTTGGAATTATCAAAGTAAAAAGTTAAAAATTAATAGTGTTAAATAGCAATATATTGTAATTTAACATCCAGTTCTACAAAAAATCAGTAAAAACTACTTAATAACATAATTGATTCGTGCACAATGTTCACACATGTTCAAATTACCACCCGCATATAACACTAACATCTTTGCCCAAGTAGGCTTTGCGTTTGAAATAAGACTGTTTAAACATTTTTTCGAATTATCGATATAAATTAAAATTTAATAGTTTCAAATAGCAATATTTTTAAATTGGACATTAAATTCTGCATAAAATCAGTAAGTTCTACTCAGTAACATTAATACTATGTGCACTGCACATAATGTACCCCGAAGAACGACTGTCGACAGAACTTCTTTTCAAGCGCTGCACTGATTAGAAGCTTGCTAGGGTTAGCCAATTTTAAGAATCGCAACAGAAAGTATGCAAGTATGACAAGGAATGGAATAGGCAAATATTAGAATATTTTAATGAAAATCTGGTTTTTTCCATAAGAAGAATTGAAACAGAACTTCACATTCTGAAGTCAACCGTTCATGGCGATTTAAAAGTACTAACCTTACAAGAATTAACAGAAAATCAGTATGAACTACCTACTCAATAAAATTAATAAAAAAATGCTACATAATACTAGGATTAAAAATGTTGACCGTTTTTTTCTATGCAGTGTCCGCATTTCCTTTCAACTGTTCTGATTACCCGTTGAATGGTATTTCTATTTATATTTTCTAGAATATTTCGGGTTCGCTGCTCAAGAACTTGCCTATTTTCTGGGGGGGTCAAATTCGTATATTTCATTTTTCGCACATCCCCATAAATAAAAATCCAACGGCGTGATATCCGGGGATCTAGCTGGCCAGCGGACAAGACCACTGTTGGATATTACGTTTTCACCAAAAGTTTTTGTTAAAAAGGTTTGTACATCCCTGCTGTCATGTGCAGGACAACCGTCTTGCTGAAACCACAAGCTATTAAACTGATCATCTGGCACAGCTTCTCGAATGGCAGGAACTATTTGATTCTGTAACATGGCAAGGTATCTTGGGCCTGTCAGTGTCTGATCAAAAATAAAGGGACCAATGAGATGATTTCCTAAAAAGTAATGGAAAATATTGAATTATAAGCAATTCATTTAGACTATGTTTATCTTACCAAGCATCCCGCACCACACATTAAAACCAAATCGCTCTTGCAGCCTGCGTGTATCGCGTAGTTGCGGATTTTCAATAGCCCAATAATGGTGATTTTTTTTATTAAAAATGCCACAGTTTGTAAAATGAGTCTCATCTGACCAAATGACTTTATTGCAAAAAGCGGGATTTTCTCGACATCTATTGATATACCAATTACAAAAAACAATTCTTCTTTCGAAATCACCTGCTTGAAGTCCTTGCACAATTGTTGGCTTGTAAGGACGATATTTAATTACTTTTAAGACGCCATGAACGGTAGATTTAGGAAGTTCTGTTTCGCTTCTTCTTGTAGATGAAGTCGGATTTTCATTAAAATATTCTAGGATTTGCCGATTGCGTTGCTCGTTGTCTTTTGCATACTTCTTTGTGCGAATCTTATTAAAACTGCCAAACTCAAGCAAGTTTCTAACCAGCGTTTGAAAATAAGTTCTGCCAGGCTGCCGTCTTTCGGGGTACGTGTCAAAATACACATCCATGGCCCTGTTTGCATTTCTTTCATTTTTAATATAACACACTAACATATCAAACATTTCTTCATTAGAAAAGTTTAACGCCATTGTAATCTTTATTAAAACAGCGATGAATGTTAAATAAAACTTAAACGTTGCATTTTTGACAGATTAAAAGCATTCTATTATTTCAAAACCAAAGCCTACTTGAGCAAAGATGTTAGTGTTATCTGCGGCTGGTCATTTGAACATTTGTGAACATTGTGCAATGTTATTGAGTAGTTTTTACTAATTTTTTGTAGAACTGGATGTTGAATTACATATTGCCTTTTAACACTATTAATTTTTAATTTTTTACTTTGATAATTCCAAAAAACGTTTAAATATTTTCTCTACGCACTTTTTGCACCTTTAGTAATAACCTAATTACAAAGTGTGATACACCGTTGAAAAGCTAAAGAAATACTCTTTTCAAAACTGTTAAAATCGAATATAGCGGCCATAAGAAAAAACAAAATTGATGATGGTTCTAGAAAATCGAAACGTCGTATGTAAAATCTGACTTAATAGGTGCACTCTACGTAAAAAGTTGCCTTAATAATGTTCTTACAGATTTTGAAAACTTTCATAAATAAATAAATTATAGGACTTTTTCGAAAATGCAGTTTTTTGGTTTTTTCAAAATATCTCAAAAACTAAAAAAGATAGAATCGCGAGCAAAACGGCGTTAAATTACAAACATAATTGTCTAAAACTTTCTCCATTTAAACGATTTTGTAACTATCACGGTTTCCTAGATCCCAATACTGTCATAACCAATTTCGGACACACTGTATATATATATATATATATATATATATATATATATATATATATATATATATATATATATAATATTATTATTTAAGATTTTGGTAATTAATCATCAATGTGTCCCTAATCTCAAATAAATTAATACACAAGCAAGTATGAAATTTATTGGCAAAATGTTTTTTTTACATAGGTGTGAAGAAAACCTAGCCTAACTAAAAATAATATAAGGCCAGGGTTCCCTAAGTTACTTATCCTTTATCCCAATACTGTTAAGAAAATCTACCAAAAAACGCACTGCTAATTGGGATGTGAACTGATATATTTATTGCCAAAGGTTCTTTTTTAATCTCTGCCATTTCTAAAAACGTTCTATATATATATATATATATATATATATATATATATATATATATATATATATATTTATATATATATATTTATATATATATATATATATATATATATATATATATATATATATATATATATATATATATATATATATATATATATATATATATATATATATATATATATATATATATATATATATATATATATATATATATATATATATATATATATATATATAAGTTACTTATCCTTTATCCCAATACTGTTAAGAAAATCTACCAAAAAACGCACTGCTAATTGGGATGTGAACTCTAAAAGGGTAACCAACTGGTATTTCCATCAGAAGGTGGAAACTGTAGCAAATAATTCCAGTTGATGTTTTTTTGTATATACATTGCATAAACTAAAATACATTATTTTATGCCACAAAATCGTCAAAACAAATAGGTAAAGATATGTTATAATTAATAATTATTTATACGCTTTTGCTAAGTATGTGTTGTTATCTTTTTCTAAGATTTTTCAAACATAACTGAAAACCACCCGCAGGTTGATGATTAAATGTATTCTTATCCAGCTTTATTGGTATACTGGTTTGTTTAGTTGGAAGAACTTCAAAATTCATAAGGAGGTGGTAAAATAAAGCCTTCATTTCTAGAAGAGCAAATCTGGAACCAATGCAGTTCCTCGGTCCAGCTCCAAAGGGAATATAAGAGTATGGCCGTATCTTGTCCTTATTTTCACTTGAAAACCTTTCTGGAATAAACTTTTCCGGTTCTGGATAATATTCGGGATCCATTTGCATGCCCTGAGTCGGAAAGAGTATCAGGTCTCCAACCCTAAGATGAACAGGTTTTTCGTCTAGACGCGTAGGTTTAATGGTGTAAGCCTTGGTACATTCTCTGTCGCCCACTATTGCTGGAGGCCATTTTCTTAAAATTTCTACAAAAGGAAGCTTATTTTAATTTACTACATTTAGATTTTCAGAAGGTGTATGATAAAACATTTTGTCTGTTTTACCAATTCATCAATTTTGAGTTAAAGATTGCAAATTGTAATGGGTCATTAGAAGTCGTTTATGTTGTTTAAGTGATTTTTTAGTTAATTGTTTTTTTATTATTTATTACTGTATGGTTTAATTAGGAGAAATCTGTTTTTTTATTCATGCGTCATTTCGCTCAATTAGAACAGGCAAGATACTCGACTACGGAAATCTTAATTTAGTTTTAAATATTTACAAGGTATTTTGCAAATAGTTTGTGCACAACTGAGTGCTGCGGCTTTCTTCTCGAGATTTTTGCCTATTTATTTAATTTGTACTACGCTTGTATAGTAATGAGCAGAACGAGCTTTCGCAAATGCAAGCCCATGTCTTCAGCTTGAATCACCCATGTGGCCAATGGCATGATAAAGATGATCAAAAGCTAACCGGCTACGCCGAATTTTTCTTGAGTTATTTAACTGTAGTTTTTATAAAAAAGTGCGTATGCCTTTCCAGAAAATTCTAAAAAATTTGAACTTAAAGCGATCCAAAAAAACGTTTTTTATTCTCGCATTTTTTCGAAAAAAAAAATAAAAAGGCTAACAGGCCACGCCCAAACTAACTTTTATAAATTTTTTCTTTTCTTTTTAATTCTAGATTTGTTGATTCAAAAAAAAAGCAAATCAAGTGAGTTTTTTTACAAAAAGATGAAATGAAAGAGATATTGAAAACTTAGTGACACCAAAAAAAACTCTATTTATAGAAGAAAACAGTTTTATTTTTTTTTAGAGAAACAAAATTGCCGACCTCAATTTTTTCGGAAACAATTTTTTGCTTAGTTTTCCTATAATTAGGGTCGAAAGATACGTCGGATATAATGTTTTTTTTTCGGAAATCGAAAAAAAATGATTATTCGTTCGCTTCGTTTATGTGGCAGGAAAAACCTAATGTCAAAAAAATATACACGTCTGAGAGAATTGACCACTCGCCGATCTGAAATCCGCAATCTGTTTTTTTTTTCTCGCTGCGTTGAGGACCTATTAAAATTGTCATTTTCAACAACTCTAGGTCAGGCGGTTTGTTTTTCAATAATCCTAAAAACAAAATCCCGTTTGCTGACGCAGTTTATGATAATGATTAACCAATTTATTAATAAAAACAACTTTCAAGTAATCTTTCATTTGAGATTCAATCAAAATTCTAACTGGATGATTCATTTGACTGAATTGCTCCTTTTAAACATATTTACTGTTTTTTCTTTCTTCCCTATTCCTAAGTTTTACTGTATTAAGGCATAAGTCTGATGAAAATTACATTACAAATATTATTTAGAATGAACAATCTCTCAATTCTGAGATATAATTCAAAATAAAATAATCCATTATATCTGATATCCAGAGCAGAAGATGTAATTCTCCTGTGGCAATATGTCATATCATAACAAAAGGATCGTTGATAGGATAGGCAATATTTTGTTTTGTAATCAAAGCACATGCAAGTTGCAAAGATAACTTTATATAATGATATACTTACCTGGCTGAAATAATGCTTAATATAGTTCAAAATGTTTTAAATCAATTATTTAACCTTAATACTTTTTTCTATCAGACTATAAATACATACGTAAAAGTTTCATTATTGTTTGTCCATATTATTTCTACATAACAAATAATAACTGTATGACTATTTCTAATATATACCAATTATTTTATATATAAGACCCAGATTGGCCCTGCACACTAGACATATGAAAATCATGTATGTTATTTATTTATTTTGTTTTGTTTATATCGATAAGAGAAAAAGCTGAACTTCAAAAGGCATACAAAAATTAATTTAAGCAGGAAAAAACAATCAAAACATAAAAACATTAAATAATATCAACAAGCATAAAGCTATAAATACAACCTAGAGATTGCACACTGACAACATCAAATACAAATTAAAACTATAAATAAAAATCGAACATAGCAGGCCAGCAAAAAAAAAACACCGAAGCTGTTAGTTAACTGACAATGAAAGTTAAGGAATGCCAACCAGCGACTTTAAATTATGTTTAAAGGTTAATGGTGTACAGTTAAAAATTGTGGGGTGTATAAATATTAATATACTGCATGTTAAGGCATACATTGGTACGACCTTTAAAGGTAAGAAATAAGTCTAGTAAACGTGTGTTGCACGGTCGAAAATTAATTAAATCCAAGAGATTGCTTGTTAGTAATAATGTTTTGACCAAAATATAAGGTCAGAAATGGTTATGACTTAACAGTTTTGTCAATTTTAAGCCTAAAAAGTAAAAAGTTAACAGACTTAATTTGAACGTGTTCTACTCGTATGTGACTTCTGTAGAGAAGGGCCCAAACTGCACAGCCATATTCGGGGTGACTTCTTATCAGAAAGAAATAAAATGTTTTTAGAACTTCAGGGTTGGTAAATTTCCAACACTGTCTCGTTATAAACCAAGCCATTTAAAAAGATTTTGCCATAGCACTGTTAATATGTTCAATGAAACAAAATTCAGAGTCAAAGACAACCCCTCGGGATTTAATTAGAATAATCTTAGAAATAAGGGATGCTTCGATATAGGATTGATATGGAACGGTGTTTTTTTTCCTAGTAAATGTATTAATTTTACATTTTATTATGTTAAATTGCATTTTGTTGTTTACGCACCAATGGATTAAATTATTAATATATTCTTGCAAATCGAGACAATTGTTGTGATCTTGGACGATTTTGAAAATCTTAAGGTCGGCGGTATTCAACAGAAACTCGCAATTTTTTAGTACATTAGGGAGGTCGTTGATAAAAAAATGGAAAAGAATAGGTCTTAAATAAGAAATGATTCATAAATCGATCATTCTACTTATGATCTCTAAGATAGCTTCCTATCCATGATAACATGGGCTCGTTAATGCCATAAGAGCTTGGCCTGTTAATTAGAATATTGTGAACTACTCTATCAAAGGTCTTCTTCAAGTCAAAACATATGGAGTCGACTTGAGCACCACTGGAATCGATCGCAGTAGCCAAAAACTCGAAGTATACGTTAGTTTGACATGATGATCAGGTATAAAATCATGTTGATGTACCGAAAACATATAACTTAAGTAAAAGTTTATCCACTACGATAAAGAGGATAAAAAGAGTGGCGGCATTCGGTCCGGCGCCTTTTTATTCATTGAGTTCAATTAGCTTATTGAAAAATATAAAGCTATAGATTTTAATGTTGCTCAAATTAAGGATATTAATAATTTTTGAATGGGAGGAGACACCTGGCTGGTTTGGATTCTCGATAGTGTATACAGAGTGAAAGAAGTCGAGAAATAAATTTGGGATTTGATTAGGCGCACTAGACTGGACGTGATTATATTATAGTGTTTTTGGGTATCCTTTTGTACTTCGTATTGATCTAATATAAGTCTATAAAATGATTGAAAAACGCACAACTTTTTTATCGCGTTGTTTGTTCCTGGGGGTTATATCAATAGCCCTAGTATTCATATGGGTTTGTCCTGTAACATGCTCAAAAGAGGCCAAACTACAAACTAGCTAATTTTGCAACAACCGGATCAGAGTGATTTGACGGATAAAAAACCACTCAAGTCGAACAAAAGAATATAAGGTGCTGAGGCCAGGAGGAAAAGGTTAACGCGGCAAGAGGTGGAACGTGCCCGAGCGTCTCATTTAACAGAAAGATATAAACAAGGTCCAAAGAAGGTTAAGGACTGTAAGTATCTGCCGCCTCCGAAAGGTAAGACCAAGAACACAAAAGATGTTCCGCCCTCCAGAAAGCGTAGATCCGGTACTCTATTAGAACTCACTCCAAAGAGTCACAAAGAAGTTCGATAGCGTCTTGATTCAAGAGAGCTCCTTTAAGCAACTTTAAAGAACTTTTTATTTTAAGGTAAGTACGCAGTTGTTACTGACAGTCATATAAAAAAAAATCCGAAAATAAGGACGTATCTGTTAAACTTAGCCGAATTCATTAACGAAGTCATGCGATACTTGCTGCCACTAGCGCCACTGGATATTTATCTGAGCGAAGTAATAGTAGTTGGTATAGAACTAGAAGTAGGATGTCGAGAAACTCTTTTTGGGCTTGCCTAGGAATGTCAGAAGCACTAGCAGATTTGTCTCAAACCAATAGAGTTTATGTTAGGTTAAACGATACTCATAGTATAGAAGCCACAAAGAAGCTGACAAATTGGCTAGGATTGCGGCCAGTTACAATATTTTTGAACCAACTCACCTTACCTACCTATCGCTTGTTACAGCTGTGATACACATCATTAAAAGTACTCACACAGAATGAACTTAAAAGTGCACCATAGGTCCTAAGTACTATGATTCGAATGAACCACCCTTCCTTAATGCGGAATAGAGAGAAGCCGATCCGATTATTGTATTCAAAATTGTCATTTTAAATTTATTTTTTCTATTACGTTTTTCAACTTTTTTAATTTTTTTTCTGCAGATAATTTGCGGGTATTTAAGAATGTCGTTTCTACAGTCGAATTTTTAGATCCATTACAAAATTTCTAATTACCATTGTGAAATGTGAAATAAATATAACCTTACCGAAATACTCTTCTGCCCGATGCTCTGGATGGAATGCAAAGTTCGTCACAAAAACTTCATTCTTATATTTCAATATAGGGTAGTGTAAAAATTAGAAGATTTTTCTTTGAAGCATTCTGACATCGATAACGAAATAACTGACAGTTCTGAGATAATTTGCATAGTACTCTTCTGGCTTCATCTGGTTCATTTTCTAATTATGTTACTTTTTTATTCCTGTAGCGATTTTAAGAGGTTTTATTAAATAAAAGTCCTTGGTTAAGTCCATTATTCTTGATTTATTAGTAAAAAAAAATCTTTTTAGAAATAATAGGTTATATTTTACAAAACATAAATTTATTAATAAATATTAAATTTACGTAATACCATTGTTCAAAGTTTTTTGACATTAAAAAATCACTAATAAATCGGATTTTTATTTATTAACACGCTTCAAACCAAACCAAAATCCACCTTCAGCAGTATGATTCAGGGTGCCCGTTTTTAATTTTATTGGGATATTCGTTTGCTTAACAGGTACGATTTTAAAGTTCAGCAGCATATGATAGAACAGAGCTTTAGACTCCAGCAGAGCAAATCGTGAACCGATGCAATTTCTTGGACCGGCCCCAAATGGAATATAGGTATATGACTGGATGTTATCCCTGTTCTCCGATGAAAATCTCTCTGGATTAAATTTGTCTGGATCTGGATAATATTTGGAGTCCCTATGAATACCTTGAATGGGCAGCATAATAACATCACCGACTCTAAGCGGCATTGGCTTTTCTCCTGGTTGCGTAGGTTCAATAGTGTATGTTTTCGTACACACTCTGTCAACCATTACTGCCGGGGGCCATTTTCTTAAAATTTCTGTAAAAAATTTAGATTAATTCCAGATTAAGTTGTTTTGTTTGCTATCCCGTTGGGTAAAATGTAATAAATTGTTCATATATGGTGTAGAAAAACTCTTTTTGGGCCTGCCTAGGAATGATAGGACCACTGGCAGTTCTACCTTAAACAAAAAATAGAGTTTCTGTTTATTGGGTTAAACGACACGCATAGCATAGAAGCAACAAAGATGATGATAAATTGGCTACGAGTGCGGTCAGTCGCAATATTTTTGAAGTGGCTTACCCACCTATTACCCGTTACAGCCTGGAATGGACTTAAAAGTTTGGGGCTTTATGGATTCTAGATACTCTAGTTCGATCGAACCACCTCCTAACCACGGAATAGAGAGAAGTCGATCCGGTTATGGTATTCAAAACTGTAATTTTAAATTTATTTTTTGTGTTACGTTTTTAACAAGAATTAAAATTTCTCTAGATCATTTGTGGTTATTTAATAATATTTTCTGTACAGTTGAATATTTAGATCCATCACAAAACTTCTAATTACCATGGTGAAATTTAAAATAAATATAATCTCATATCACATTGATGTCCTATGAAGTTCATCGCAAAGGTTTAATTTTTATATTTTAATATAAAAGCTGGTGACGACTTTTTACTTTGAAGCGTTTTGGGGCGATTTGCCTAGTACCCTTCTGACTTGATGTGGAAGAGACTATCGTTTACTTTTTTGGTTCTGGTTCGTTTTCTAATTATGTTCCTTGTTTTCTGTTCCGGTAGCGATTTTAATAGGTTTTTTTAAATAAAAGTCCTTGGTTAAGTCCATTAATCTAGATTTATTAGTAAAAAAACATATTTTTAGAAATAGATTTTAGAAAACATTGATCTATTAATAAATAATAATTGTACATAATAACTTATTTAAAACTTTTTTGTCATTTATGGAATCACTAATAATTCGGGTAACGTCAAATTCGAGTATTGTGTTGACCGGCATTTTACAGAATTTTGTGTCATTTATATCTTAACACGCTCCAAACCAAACCAAAATCCACCTTCAGCAGTATCATTCAGAGTGCCCGCTTTTAATTTTATTGGAATATTAGTTTGTTTAACAGGTACGATTTTAAAGTTCAACAGTATATGATAGAATATAGCTTTACACTGCAGCAGAGCAAATCGTGAACCGATACAGTTCCTTGGACCGGCTCCAAATGGAATATAGGTGTATGACTGGATGTTTTCCCTGTTCTCGGATGAAAATCTTTCCGGATTAAATTTTTCTGGATCTGGATAATATTTGGAGTCCCTATGAATACCTTGGATAGGCAGCATAAGAACATCACCAATTCTAACCGGCACTGGATTTTCTCCTGGTTGCGTAGGCTCAATGATATATGGTTTGGTACAGACTCTATCAACCATTGTTCCCACAGGCCATTTTCTTAAAACTTCTGTAAAAAATTTAAATTAATTCCAAATTAAGTGGTTTTGTTTGCTCGTTAGGTAAAACGTAATAAACTGTTCATATAAAAATTATGGAAAATAATTTTGCTATGGTGTCTAGTATCTAGGCATGCAAAATGCTGTTTAATCGACATTCTTGAATCTGTGTATGTTTTCAGTGAAGGCAATAAAACTGCCGTGAAGGCAAAACGTTATCTCCTAGAGTGAGCAAGTCAAGAGACCGCTACTTCGGCTGGCTCCATCAAATTACGAGATGTTGAATACTTATCATTACTTTACATTAAGAATAACAAGTAAGTAGTACCCCCGTTGTTAATATCTCCAATATATTCAAATTTTGTGTTCAGATCTGGCAGAATAAAATTTCTCAAAATTTCTCACGCAATAGAAAGGGAAACGTCGGATAGTAAGTTCAATTTGACGGTCTAATCCCAAGAACTATGATTTCTTCTATGCAAGGAAAGTTTCGATAATGCATTTTTTTACCATACATTTAGCCCCTAATATTCAAGCCAAATTTTACATGCATTTAGTTCTGGAATTGCTGCTATGCTGGTTAAAGAAGCACAATAACGGCCCGGCTTAGAATCAATGCCAAAGCAGCCATAGTGGTTGTTTGCATCAGTCCGATAGACCATCGTAAGATGCTTTTTTCGACTCAGAGCTGATACACGTGCTCGCTCTATGCTCGACGTTTGCCTGAAAACTGGTTTGTGCGTATATGAGGTCAAGGGCTTCTTATGAATTCTACTGTAAACTGTTACGAAATATTGTATTGTTTAGACATCCTTATTTTTCTTCTTGCTGGTTTCATGTATAATATTTTATCTTTTAATAATGAATGATTAAGTTATTTTGTTGCCAATTCCACGCTAAATACTATTCCCAAAAATTATCCCTTACTTTACCATACAAGATGAACAAAAAATTACCTTCTTACGGATATGATTTCTTCGCACCTATTTGACTTTAGGTACCTACCAAAATACGTACATCTTGATGTTTGTCAGCATGTAGATAACACAAGAAACAAAAGGATTTTTACTGAAATCTTATGTACAAGCTGACGAAAATTAACGTGCCTTTTATGTCTTGAGACATTTGCGTATTGCGGAAGCTAAACACTTAAAGTCAAATTAATATGGTGAAATCTTACCAACACTCAGCATATTTTTATATGCTGGCACTGACATCGTCTTAAAAATGTAAACTTTCTTTCGTTCCTGTCTGTTTCCGTGTTATATCGTAAGATCATCTGTCTCCTATCGTTTTGACCAATATGCGTCAACAATACATTGATTCTGTTAATTGGTTGGTTAATCCTTAATACATTAGAACTCAATACCAGGGTTTTTGATATTAGTATAATTGATGTATTTGCCTTTGCTTCAGTGTTCCTCAATTTAATTATCATTTTGTTGAGAATATTTTACAAGCGAGACACTATTCTCTTAAGAAGCATATTAAAAAATTATTTTTTCAAGTCACAAAAAATTATTCAAAATATGGGTGCTCAGGCAATCTCTTAGAGCCAAATAAAGCAATAAAAAATTATGCTATTTGTCATGTAAAATCTTTTCCTAAACTGCTCACTAATTATCTGAGTTGGTCTTAAACTAGGATGTGGAAAGCATTTTTTCAAAAATAATTATATTTAGACGATTTATGAACTAACTTAAGCTGGCTCAAGGTTGGGTGAATGGTGAATTTTGTTTTTTTTGCTCCTATATATTTTTAACCAAAACGAAAAAAATCCTTATTAATTTCGAAAAATTGAAGCTTCGCTTCCTTAGTTGGGGCTCGTCAAAGTCTTTTGAAATACCATTAATAAGCGAGATAATTGGCAAACAATTTCAACCGAAAATTTTCTGAATTTTGTTTCAAAAATCTTATTTGTCACATATCTCCAACATTCTAAGACCCTTTCTTATTCTAGAACTTAATACAAACCCTAAAGTAATGGTTCAGAAAACTAGAAAATATTATTTTTTGGATAATTTTTAAGTTATATAGGTCTTAACACTTATTAGTTATTATACGTTACTTAACGATGTAAATTAGTAGATACGTTCCTGACTTTTAAGTTAAGGATGTATTACAAGTATTCATGTGTATTAAAATCAATTTTGGGGCAATTCTATTGTCATTATTTGCCTCCATAATTTCAATCACGATGTCTATCTATTTTCTATTATATAGTTTATTATATATTTCTAATTTATTGCTCTATTGGTAAGAAACTTTTCTGTCTTTTTACTAAATATTACTCTACTAAATATTACTCTACTTTCTGTCTCTTTACTAAATATTACTCTCCCAGATAACACTTCGTGTTATATGCGCTATATTTTCTTCTAAAAGCGTTCTCAATTTTTCAGTCGAATCAACTGACAGAGAGCAATATTTAATCGGGGCAAATACATTGTCAGTTGCCTCTTTATAATATTTTTAGTACCTTAGTTATAGTAAACATTAATTTTTATTAGTACAAGATACAGAATAATCCATAAATAAGTGCTAAAAATTTAAGGATGACTTCTAAAACCAAAGCTATTAAAAAAATTATATAAATATTGTTCTGCAAATGTTTCATTCTTCAGAGACAATGCTAAAAATATTTTTAAAATAATTTGTGTTCTAAAAATACAGGATATTGCAGCGCATTTTCGTATGCGCTAGTATGGTAAAGAAAGATATTTTTATAAGTAATGAAGATATACGTCCAAATTTTTTTGAATTGTTTGTTTTTTGTTTGAATTCTGTTCGACTTAAATCTAATTATTTATTTAAAACTAAGGTCCCGTACATCGGGTAATAATTACATATTTTAAGGAGACTTTATCTGAACTTCTATTTCTGTTTTGCTTGCTACTCCCTGTATTCATTTTTTCTATGATTTGAACTAGTTTAAGTCTACCCCAAATAATGCCAGGGGGCGCATATTTTAAATTTTTTATTCAAAAATAGTGTATTAGATCAAAAAGATACAAGGGTCTCCATTCGTGTAGTTTTTAATGACAATTAAGAAAATAATACCAATTTTCAAAAAAAATTGATTTAAACTGCAACACATGGTTTATGTAAAGCGTAAATAAAATTATGCGAGTTACTGCGTCTCTCTATATTGGACAGGTTCTACGTCATTAAATAACTGCACAATGTTTCAGTTATTCTAAGGGTCTTTAGTGGCAAGCAGTATCAAAACGCTTTCTTGAGGTTCACGAACAGACACACAATGATAAAATCTCAGGGGCATCTTGGATGTTCGATGTTAGGAAACGTATTGTTTCTTCTGCTAACCTGCCCTCTTGACAGCTGTTTTGTATTTAAAGTAAAATGCTCAATTTATCAACGAATCGAACAATTCTCGATTTGTTGAACCTCTCTGTATATGAACAAAACCGAAGCTTTTGTTCGTATAAGTGTATCCGGAACTGGGTATCTCGCTTATTATAAGAAATACGAAAACTGTTAAATGGTGAAAGTTTTAGATAATTTTGTCACAAGCCTAATAGCGCCTGCGGAGGGCCACTAACTATTCCGGTCATTGAGAAATCTAGGGAAAAAATCAGACAAATAATTTTTACTTTCCTCATAACAGGAAAGTATTGTAATCCTGAAAAAATCGCCCTCCAAGATTTCTTTAGATTTTCACGTTCAAGAGACCTTAGATGCCGAAGAACAGGTTTTTTTTCAATTTATTTTTTTATTATATTATTATTAATTTCAAATTTTGGTCAAAAGTTAAGGATCATACTGGGATGAAATTGTAACATTTTGGTAGAGGTCCAATGTGCCTGAACAAAATTGCGGCCTAATAAAATGTTTAAAAAAATATTACTAATTAAATTTATCTCAAATTTTGCACAAAAATCAAAGGTGACATAGATATAAATTGGTCAGGAGCCATTATGAGGAATGAAAATAGAATAACTAAACGTTTAAAATCAGTATCAAAAATCTACTTAACGAATTAAGTTGGAATTTTGGCAAAAATGAAGTGTAAAACAAGGATTAGTGGATAAAATTTTGGCAAAACAAAATGGAGCATAATTAAAAAGTCAGAAAAATTCCTTCCGTTTTTTATATATTTTTTTCTGTTTGGCAATAACTTTATAGATATTGTATACATATTAATAATACCAGAGTTTCTCTTTATCAACAGAATAACACATATTAATATATTTATATAATGTGTATAATATTATTACCAAACAACTATATAAATATAGTGTGTTATATACGTGTGATGGAATCCATTACGAGGAATGTTCCGATATTTTGTTATTATTATTATTGCATATTTTATTCACACGTTTTTCAAAAATAATATAACACCATTAAAAATGAGGAATTTTGTTTAAGATGTCCTCGTTACCTTTTGAAAAAATATGATAGTAGCAAGGGCCTTTTTTTAGATAAGTTATTTGGTTTATGTAAAATGGAAACTTATATTGAACCAATACTTTTTAATTTTCTAGACGTGTTTAGCATAACTTATTTTTCTTTCTTTACTGAATATTCATTCGAGGTACATTTTTATGTGAAGAACCACAAAGTATATTGCAGGTTTTTTTGTTGCATACAATCATTTTAATAGACAAAACATTTTTCTGATACTAATTATGTTTTCTTTTTGCTCTATTTTATTATATTCCTTGTCTTCTATGCGTTTACGGTTCTGGGTGTAAATATATCATTAATTATATACAGTATTTCATCCACCATATTCATTTCTATTTAATTCGTTAGCATGGATTTCATGCATTTCGATGGCAATTTGCCATTACACAAAAAACAAAAGATTTGATGCGGACGAATGGTTCCAGGACCCATTAACTCTATAGGTTGCCTTGAGCGATCTTGACCTATCCCAACTCGGTGTGAGCGATCTACGTCACTCAGCGACCGTTTTGCTTTAGTACGGCATTGTCCATATCTCTTCTGTGTTTAAATACATATATTTATCTTTTTTTGTTCAAAATTGAAACTTTTTTGTTACAATAAAATCCAGCCTTCAAGATATAAGTTATTATAATTTTAAACTTATGTTTAAGGATGTGGGGTCAAATTTTAACCCAGTTTTTTTGCTGAGTGCATTTCAAATAATTCGCATTGTATTTGGAAAATTATGATGTATTTTTAAAGTCTCTAAAAAATATTCTTGAAAAAAGTTTTAGCATGACAAATAGTTGAATAACTTTAGGAAATGTACATTTTTTATACAAGGTGTCACAGTAGTGTGTTCTCGGTTTTGGTGATAATGGTTAGAGATAGAGAAAAAGTTTAAATATAACTATTAGTATATAGGATGACTTATATACCCACTTAAATAGTTTTTCATATATGAAACACCCTATATTTTATTACATATTTGAATTTTATCTAAAATTCTACGTCTACTTCATATATAGTCCAGAGGCCTACGTTTAATTGTTTTGATAGCTTATGTATATTATAAGTTTTTTTCATATTTTATTAACTATAGGCATACTATTTGCAGTCAGGACAATTATTTAACTGTTTAAACATCCCAAAAAATACTCTGAAAAACACAACTGACAACTATCGCAATGAAAACTAAAAAGTAACAAAGCCTACTTGATTATTCGCCCAAAAGTCGGCATTACCGCGCAACCAGTCGCACCCTCCACACTATGCGGACGAATCAACAAATGAACGAATATGGAGTAGCACTCACTATTCATTCATTCGTTTAATCTTCCGCATAGTGTGGAGGGTTCAGTTCATCATTCGTTGAGTGGCGATTCCGTCTTTTGCACGGATAATCAAATAGGCTCGAACCGGATAGTGAGTACGGGGCTTAACAAATATTAGAAATCAGGTAAATTTAACAATTATATAGTAATATGTAGTGAATTGTGCTTTTGCTCTTGACTGTAGAAAAATTTATGTTTTAAAATTGTCCAACCTAATTAAAAAAGCAAGTGCAGCTTAAAAAATTGCCTTATTATCGCACAAAAAAAAACAATAAATCGCCCACCTTCAGAGCTAGAATAAACAAGACTACTGGTCTATAGTCTAAAAATAGTCTTACCTGAAACAACCATATCCATATATTTCATTTTCAGCAGCGTATCGTATGTCAACTTTCCATTATTGGCTTTGTGTGTTTCAATTATTTCTTCCCTTAGTTTATCTTGAACCTCTTTATTGATGGCCAGTTCATAGGACCCAAAGCACATAGCAGTGGAAATAGTGTCAAATCCGGCAAAGAAAAAAATCAGTGCTTGCGAAGTAATGTCTTCGTTTGAGAGACTCTTAATTTGTTTAAATTTGCCTGAAACAATCTTTTGTCAGATATTGGCAAATGAAGCGAATAAAAATTAATGCTACCCCGGCATTTTGCTTCCGCGGCAACAAAAAGAAGATTATTTTGCTGTTTTCTTTGATTAATATAAGTTGACTAGTTAATCTATAGGATTTTATGCCCTTAAAATATTTTAATGCATTTCGTTGGTCGCAAAATGTTTTTTAAAGTATTATTACTAATTATTGAATATTTAATTTATCAAATACATTATTATGTTTAACTAGAATTTAAATATCAAGATATTTTTACTAGCATTTACTGACACTGATGTTTTTAAAAATATTGTCGACAAACATATTATTGACATTGCTATGAAAATTTTGTAGCTACAGGGCAAACTTTTCATTAGTTTGCAATTATGTTCTGACAAATTTGATTGCCATCAAAAACTTATCGACTCATCTCTATGTAGGTACTATCCAATTTTCGTGCTAAATTTAAAATCCATGGGATAAACATCTTTTAAGCTATGATACTGACAAACATCTTTTTCACATGCATATAAATAATGCAGATTTTTTTTTACTTTTCAGGATCTATGTAACCTGAAGTATGGTCATTAATAAAAAAGAAAATATTAAATTGTTTGCAATCACATATTTATAATTTTATACCCCGGAACTTCCCTTGCACTAAAACATTAATTTTATCAAGGAAAAATGAACAACAGTTTCGTTATGTACATAGTTTATTGACAAAAACAATAGACCAAGGACGTTCGAGTTAATCGTCTTTATAGGCAAGGCCGGTTTTAAGACTTTTGGGGTCCAAGGGCACTAAATATTTGGATGCCCTTATCACCATGTGCCAGTCCTTATTTTATACAGTCACAAAAAATGTAATTGTGGCTATACTGTATTTTTTTGTTGAACAGATTGGCCGTACTTGATGGAAATCGATTTTAACCAAATAAACGAAAACACTTGCTTAAAATGTATACTTTATTTATTTTACAAAAAACGAAACAAATGTTTCGGCAACACCGTGGGTTCATCTGATTTTAGGTCTTAAATAAAAGTTACACAAACTGTGTGTATTAAATAACTTAACCTTTTTTGCGGATATTATGCAGGTAAAATATTCTAGATGCTTCGTTACAGCCTAATAAACATTTAAAAATGGGGAACATTTAGGACCAATCGAGTGTTTAACAACGTGCTGTTATTTTTGCGTTTGTTTATTTTCATACCTTTTAGTAAATTAAGTTTTTACTTTTTCGTTGTACATGTAAAATTTCAAAGTTCTCGTATGGTTTTCCTGAATTACATGCTTAGAGTAATTGGAATTATCTTTATGCTTTCTGTAGCTAAATTTATGCTCATTAATTATTTTTTTAATTGTTTTGCCAGTTTTGAACAGGCTCCACAATTTAACTTGTAAACACCGGATTTATTCTGTTTATGATTTTTCTCTTATTGCTTTCAATATATCTAACAAAGCTGTTATTAATCCTAAAACCAACAGTTGGACCTTTATTTTTAAAAAACTTACAAACATTTGATGTTTTTTTTCCTGTATAAGTAAAAGTATAAAATTAAGTATATTCCTCAAACTTAGTAGGATAAACTAACTCTAATGTTTGTTTATACTGTTTCTGTTTTTATATTTTGTCCATGAAATTTTCACGATAATCGTTATTAACCGCTATTTGTTTTATTATATTTAACTAGTATAATTTTCATTGCTTAGAGGTATGTTGATCAATCTATGAATTGCCGATATTTTATGTGCAAAAAGACGATTAGAAGTATTGTGTATTGTAATGTTTGTATGAGATGGCTTATGAAAAATTTAAATCTCCTTTTTGTTATTTTTAATAGGTATTGTTAAGTCTAAGAAATATAGGAAAACTAACATCAAATGTTATTAAGTTTTTTAAAAATAAAGGTTCAACTGTTGCTTTTAGGATTGTATAATATGCGCAAAACAGGTTCAGGTATTTAATATCTACAAATGTTGTGTTTAATTTTTTGTAAAATAAATTCGGTGGGAATTTTAAACAAGTGTTTTCATTTACTTATCATTTTTTGGGTAAAAATTTTCAATAAAATATCGTAATAATACTTTATAGCAACTTAACTCTGTAATGTTAACAAGTAGGCAATTCCTCAGTTTGTAACCTCCAAAACAGATACAGATATTACACTAACTAATATCAGAATATTCTGAATCTACCAAACGAATATAAAACAAGGAACAAATTGACCCAACTTTGAAATATGTTGCCTACTAAAACATACTAAAAACCTGTATAATTTAAAGTAATATTGTAATTGGCTAGTTAAATGTCCATACAAAAATAAGGCAGAAAAAAAGAAAGACATTTTTACTAACGGAACATTTTCATGTTTAAAAAATCACAATTTTGAAAAAATCGCCATATATATACAAAAATAACGAAGGTAAATTTTACACACATTGGCGAGAAAACTGTAATTGAGTGTTTTTTTGTTGGACATACGTGCAAAAAACATTAAAATTGGATCAGCCTGTAACTTAGGCAATAGTGACCGCACCAAAGAAAATTAAAAACCGTTTAGAGGTATTAGTATAAGGTATACTCGTGTAAAGTCTCACTGTTTCAGTTTGTAAAAGTTTTCTGTTAATCGAAAATTTATTATTGAAAAAAAAAACATTTTTTCATGGTATTATGAAAAACCAAATTTTGCTTGTTATGATATTGTCGCCAGAAAGCAGTACTTTAAATCGAATTCCAAAAAACAGGTTAAAAACTTCTTCTCGATATGTTTATTTGTTTTGGAAATATAAGTTTTGCCTCGCATCGGACAAAGTTATTGTCCAGCAGGGTATATTATTGTTCTAGAGAGGAAAATGGTATTGCCGGGAACTAGGGGAAAACTGATCTATAAACAAATTTAACAAATTGATCAGTTAGAGTGCGTCGTGGAGAGGCTCGTAGTCAGTGGGGGAGGGGTCCTGGGGGTGTGGATCCCCCCCAAAACTTTTTTTTATATTTTGGTACAGACATGCTTATTACTAATTTTCCTGAGATTTAGCCCTTTGTACCCCACGAAATGAATTTCTGGTTTGGACGCCCCCGAACTGAATTTTTGGCTAAGTGCCTGGTCGAGGACCGGCAACTCTGAACATTTAGCTGGTGAATTTTTTTTGATCTTTTATGCATTATATTATTAATCCATCCTGTAGATAATAACATAGAATGTATTTATTTTAAAAGTGAGACTTCGTCCAGTTTTGTGACACGACTTCCGTAGTCATACTTAATTTTTGTTTAACTTCTGGCAGTTTTTGATCTAGATGGAGTTTAGTCGATTCTGATAAATCTTGTCCCTTCTCATAATAATATTATTTAAAACATTCCTTCCATTCTGTCACATTTTTCCTATTTTTGAGTGTAATTACTCTATAATGTAAGTCAATAGTCACACGTTGAATAAATTGCGTGTATGATGTTAAATTGTAGGATTTTTTCTTTTTTTTTTGACAGTGGTTGATTCGTCACCAAGGAACCTAATGTACCGACTTTTTTTCCAAAAAAATGACTGCATGAAGACCGAATTTAGTTGCTTTTTTGAATCGGAAAACCCATACAATACCGTTAATATTTATTTCATTTTTTTAAATTTTGTTCATAATTGTGTAAGGACTTATTAGTTTCCTCGTAAAAGGTAAGTATTGTAATCGTGAAAAAATCACCCGCCCAGGTTTTACAGATTTTCATGATTTAGGGTCCCTAGGTGCCAAAAAATGTTTTCTCAATTTCGTGGGTATGTCGGCATCTCTACCAGTTCCTAGCATAGCTAAAAAATTACTATCAAAAAAAAATATTACTGAAAAACTACTACGTATCCAATTCTCCTGATATTTTGCACAAAAATCAAGTTTTACGTTTAACTGAAAAAATTATGGTAAAAATCCAAGATGTTGAAACTGCTTAAGATTGATTTCAAATGTTGTGCAAGAATTCGCTGTAATACAGAGATGAACTGGTAAAATTGTGGTACGAATTCAAGACGCCGGAACAAAATGGCAGACAAATAAAATTTTTTTAACCAGAAAAAGTCCCAGGTATTACATATCTTCACGTTTTAGTGCCTTCAGATGCCAAATAATATCTTTTCTCAATTCCGGTGGTCGGTTCGTAGCTAAAAGCTACTCATCCGATTAAATTGTGGTAAAAAATGATTACGAAAAGACATCTAATTTACCTCAAATTTTGCACAAAAAAGTATTACATAGAAATGAACTGGTAACATTTTGGTACGATTCCAAGATGGCGGACAAACAAAATATTTAAAAAATCAGCCTGAAGAAAACTTATTAGATTAATTTCAAACTTTGTGCAAGCATTAAGTGTAATATAGAGATAAACTAGTAAAATTGCGATAGGGATGACGGAGCAAAATATCGGCCAAATATTTTTTTTTTCAATTGACTTTAAGTTTTGTAAATTAAATGTGGTATAATGATAAACTGGTACGAATTCAACATGACGGAACAGAGGCGGTCCAAAAAATATCAGTATAAAAACTACTTATTCAATTTATTTTAAATTTTCCCCAAAAATCAAGTGTGGGATAGGTAGAAACTGGTAAAATATTGATACGAATCCAATATAGTGGAACAAAATGGCGCTGAATAAAAATGTTTGGAAAGACAGTATATTCATATGTTACTAAATTATTATGTGCGGAACTGAATTGGGTCACATATAAATGAAACGTTCATAATGAGAGAAGTTCCGGGTAAAGGAAATTTACCGATTTTATGATCATATTTTCTATATTGCACTTTTTGTAACTTATAAAGATTAATTACAAAAATTGTGGTGTTATTTGTAATTTTAGTTAAACTATATTTGGTTATCCGCTTGAAATTATTTTAATGCATTTAGTTGGTCGCAAAATGCTTTCAATACAGGTTGTACGCAATTATAACAGAAAAAATTTCCCACCGCATTCCCAAATTTGCATTTATAGTTTCTTAAAGCACTAATATTAAAAAAGATATTGTAATGTTTACCTAGAACTTAAATATCAAAATATTTTTTAAAATATTGTTCTTTCAGGGCAAATTAAATTAATGCAAATGTTATTATCTTTTATTTTTAATTATTTTTAAGTTTTTAGTTAATTTTTAATTAAAGTTAATAATTATGTAATGACTTTTGATTATGTATATATATATATATATATATATATATATATATATATATATATATATATATATCTGCATACACCCTCTCTAAAAAAATGGTTATTAGAATCCTAATAACTAAAAAAGCCTAAATTATAAAGTAGTTTATGCAAATAGTTAAGTAAATTTCTCATTTTGTTAATAAAAGTACAGTAATAGATTAATTCACGTTTACTTACATTTGGTTATCTCTAGGTAAAAAACCATAGATTAATAAAAAACGAGAAAAATTTGAGTTAACAGTTACAGTTGAATTTTGGTATAAAGGTATAAAATAAAAAAAACAAACATCATTTTTCTCTATTATCTTTCAAAATTAAAAACATTTTTTAAAAAGGTCAAATTTAACAGGTAAGATAACTCTCGTGAGTACCTTTTTTTATTGTCATTTTGCATTATTTTTCAAGCAAAATTTTCTGTAGTTTGGTCAAATTCTAGAAAAATCCCTTATGGTGAAGACTTTACTGGTCGCACCCTATATTGAGAAGGATGAGAGTGCTCTCCCCAAATGAAAGCTTATCCCGTTTTTTAGAACATATGATGACTGGGAAACTGTAAAAAATATTAAATTTAGCGATCACAACAAAAAAACCTTCACATACATCCAACATCATCTTAGAGGCGATCTATCTGGGCGAAAATTTACGAGTTGTCCCTATATAAGCACAACTCTAAGGCTTTTTTATCTAATATGTTTTTTACGGTTTTCATTTGTGTGTAAGTATTGCAATAATTGTGTATAATATTTTAACTCGATTGGGTTTTTTATTTTAAGTTTTAAGGATTTCTTTTATTTATTTATATATAATTTATGACTTAAATTGCTTATGTACGTCTGGTGTATATGTCTGTCCGAATGGAGACAGTGAACGGGGAACAGAAAGGTTTGAAAGTATCAAATGCCGTTCTTTTCAGAGCAAGAGTAGTGAATAAATAGAGTTATACTCGGAATGAAAGTACATCACATTTTTCTAGAAGACTGAAAATCAAAACATCAAATGCGACACTACAAAAGAATCTGTTTTGATTTATTTTTATTAGGTGTGTTTCTTACAACGTAAAAATATTAAAAATAAAAAATTAGTTATGTTCTTATGAGAATTACGTTGATTATAGACAGGATACAGATTTTTGTTAGTATTTCAGAGTACTTTATACCAAAATTCCTCGACGATGAGCTGTTTTCTACTGGCAAAACGACACACCTTGACAAAATCAACAAGTCGATTAAAAATTTTGCAGGGAAAATTTCTATTTTGTAAACAATCGAAAAAAATATCACTTTGATTATCAATATGCGCGGTTGTAGTGGTTTGTTGGGACTCTCATAAAAGATAGTAAAGTTCATTCTTAAGAGGCCAACAAAATTGGTAAAAGAAACTTCAAATTTAAATCTGAAAATTTTTTAAAAAATAATTAAACATTTTTAAAATTGACAATTACTCTTCATAAATCGTTTTTTCTTCTATTTTTTAGATTTTAGATAATTAATAATTACGCTTTTATTACAAAATTAAATATCAAGATTTCAATGTTAATATTATATCGTCTGTTAACAAATTAGGAATAGTTTTTGTAATTTTTATATTAGGAAAACGAGAAACTAGACGAGAGAGGATCTTCCCTCGGGGCATTCTCGGCGAGACGAGAGGGTACTTTTCTCTCAAGACGAGACGGCCTTTTGGTTACTAAATATGCCAAAAACCAACTTACTTATATCTGCCGATTCTTTAACAGTAGCGAAACCAGTCTCCGTTACTTCAGTATCTTCCTGTTTAATTCCCTTTCTAGCTTCCAACATCAGATTGATCATATCTTGTCGTACAATGCCTTTTTCCTCTCTGGCACTAATAGCTTCATTTATAATAGTGTAGAAAAAATTTGAGACTTCCGGTGCGAAAAAACTTATTTTAAAAATCTGAAAATTAGAATTAGAATGTAATACCCAAATTTTAAAGCAAGCTATATAGTTACATAAATTTGACATAGTAACAGAGACTCTACAGCGTTAGAGAATAATAATATTTGTTAGGAATAGTGAAGTGTGACCCAATTTAGTTCAGTACATAGTCACAGTATATATGTGTTATATATACTGTATTTTCAAACATTTTTATTGGACGTCATTTTGTTCCATCGAATTGGATACCAATATTTTACCAGTTTCTTTCTACCTATGCCAAATTTGACTTTTGGGCATAATTTAAAATAAATTCAATAAGTATTTTTTACATTGACGCAGCAGCCTACATATTTTCTCCAGGGTGATATTTTCTTCAAATATTTAAGTAACTAACGCTCTCGTTTTCATGCATTTTGTAATTAAATGCCAGAAAAAATAGTATTAAAAATAAAATAAAAAAATTAAAATCGATTAAGTCAGTGATGTATTGTTTATTTAAAACAAAATAATAAATAATTTTTTTGACAGAATATTTATATACACTGTTTCTGTTCAAATAGAGTTAATTATTGTAACATTTTTCCTAGAAAAGGACATATTTATTTAATTAATCAGTTGTTCCCTTTTGCTGATAAGGATTTGCGTTAAGCACAATGGAATAATACTGCGAATATTTTATAAATAGGTATTCAGTATTAATTTACAAAACAGAATACAAATATTTAACGGTAAAAATAGCAAAATTAAAAAGAATATTATAATAAATATTTTTGAGTATATAAAGCTAATAGTCTCATCTATGTGATAAAGATCACGTGTTTTAACGTACTCTTTGGATTTTGCATTTTATTTTATTAAATCATTTGTGCTCATCAATGATACAATGACGATATTACGTTTTTAAGTTATGTTATTTTGAGCTGATGTCAGACAATATATACATTTTGATATGTAGAAATTGGAAAAAAATAATCTCAATTTTACCTTTTCTAAGCATATATATATATATATATATATATATATATATATATATATATATATATATAGTATATATATATATATATATATATATATATATATACAGTTTTCATTCCACTTACACCAACGTCATAACAAGAAAATGATCCTTGTTTGGAACATGTTCTGCATCACAGCAGACACAATGATCCATTTTAGTCAAACGTATATATATATATATATATATATATATATATATATATATATATATATATATGTGTTGATTTTTAGACCGTCACGGATTGAAATACACACTGTGTTTTCATTCCGGGTGTGCATCCGTTCACTACTGTCGTATATATATATATATATATATATATATATATATATATATATATATATATTTAATTTAATTTATTTTAAATTACCGAAAAATCAAGTGTAGCATAGGTAGAAACTAATAAAATATTAGTACGAATCCAATATGCTGGAGCAAAATGGCCCCAATAAAAAAGTTTCAAGAAAAGACAGTATGTAAGTAATAGATAAACACAGATTAAAAAAATATAAATATATAGAGCCGATATATATATATATATATATATATATATATATATATATATATATATATATATATATATATATATATATATATATAACTACTTATTTTAAATTACCGAAAAATCAAGTGTGGCATAGGCAGAAACTGATAAAATATTAGTACGGATCAAATATGTTAGAGCAAAATGACCCCAATAAAAAAGTTTCAAGAAAAGACAGTATGTAAGTAATAGATAAACACAGATTTAAAAAAATATAAATATATAGAGCCGATATACATATATATATATATATATATATATATATATATATATATATATAACTACTTATTTTAAATTACCGAAAAATCAAGTGTGGCATAGGTAGAAACTGATAAAATATTAGTACAGATCAAATATGTTGGAGCAAAATGACCCCAATAAAAAAGTTTCAAGAAAAGACAGTATGGAAGTAATATATAAACACAGATTAAAAAAAAATATATATAGAGCCGAAAACCTCTTTTTTTACTTAAAATAAATATCTTTGTTTGTATCTTTGTTAGTATGTATACTTGGAGTGTTATGAGCTTCTTAAAATGTATTTTTTTCTTACCTTAAATAGTTTGGGTACAATAAAAAATCCTAGGAATTTTATTCTCACAAGAAAGCCACTAAAATTTGTAGCTTTTTTACCCATCGTGTAGAAAATGTTATCCGGTTCAGTGAGGGAATCCACTTTTATTCCGAAAGCCGTAGTGGCAATTACATCATTGGTGTACCTATCAAATTACCATCGATTTTATTGTGTACCTACATTTTCATGCAGAGCTACTAATAAGTTACTAACTTCAATATTTAATTGACGTATAAAATTAGTATCACTACTTAAAATATTTTTTCTATATTTTAATCATAAAGATGTCTTTTCGAACTCGGTCATGGCCTCCTCGAATTTGAAACTGGCCACATCTCAAAATTGAAAACCAAAATGTTGTGCATGTACTTTCGACATTCATCGTCATCCACTTGAAAATATTTACCAGTAAATATGTTTTGTAAAGTTAATACTTTTCTAGTGCACAAAATAGAAAAAATAATATAAAATACTCGTTTCATAAGACATTTAATCTTACTAGCCCTAAAGCTCGTTCTATAAAATCATGTCTTATAAAACTAGTGTTTTAATATATTGTTATAATGAGAAGTGTAGCTTATTTATTGTCGATATTGTGAAAATCTTAAAGAAGACTTACATCTATTTTAAAACATTTATATGGATTCACTTTTTGTTGAAAATTAAAACTTAATTTCAATATGATGTTTAATACTGGCGTTAATTCGTAATTTGTTCTTTTACTTAAATTTACTGATTTTTAATTTTTAAATTACTGTAGTCTATTTAACTAAGATATTTTTATTTCACTGATTCACTACATGTCATGGAACTGCTGATTTTTACTTCCCGGTATAAATATAGGTAGGTAGGCTAATTGCATATAAGGAAAGTATTATTATAACGAAATCTTTAAAGGGTATTAATATGTAAAAAAATTCAAATTCTGAGAACGCATTAACTTTTGTTTTTGGAAGTCATTGGCGTCATTTTTTTTTTCGATTATATATTTAACAAAGCATTAATAGAATATTTCGAAAAACGGCGAAACATATCAAATTTCCTTTTTTTTCTTTGTATATTATATATTTTCCTACTTGGCAGTGTAGTCCTTAAGGAACAAAACATAGTAAATACTATACAGGGTAGCCCTAAGTGAATGAATCAACCCTAAAAATTAAACAATGTTTTAGGTTTTTTTTTTGAATCAGTGAAATACGACATTTGAATTTTATCTTTTTTGCATATAAAATTATCAAATTTCTTTAAATTATTTGCAAAATTACTTCTCCCTCTATATAGACTTACTCTAAATGTAGAGTGTAGCTTGGCTTTATTTTTCTGAAAGATCGAATGATACACTCTTTAAAGATATGACATATTTTCTTAAATACAGTGCTGAACCTGCCTGTATTGCCTCTAATAGAGTCTAAGCTGTAGAAAGGCGAAATCAAATAAACAGTGCCGCTGCGGTGCGGGAACGAAAAGTTGCTTTCCATTTACTGCTGTGTTTAGTGAAGTTGCATGTTTATGTGAAGTGTTTGTTTGGTTCATGTATAATTATTGATCATCTTCACCAGAGAGGGGGAAAATCTTTTGTTATTAGTAGAATTACTTCCCACACTGCAGCTGGCTTTGTCAAGTAAACACATATTCATTTTCCATGGTGGCCGCTTAAGCACAATTTTAATTTTTGTGGAGTTTATAGCATTTTATTCAGGGGACTCGGCAGAAAACAATGACCTGTACAAATTCCCAAGTATTTTATTTAGTTTTAACGTACAAAATCAAACAATAAAAAAGGGGCGTAACAAACATTCTCAAATAACATTACTCATCTATGTATTATTTACTTCGTGATGAAATTAACGGATACAAAACTCAGGGAGGGAGACGCGAAAATTTTGTGTTTATTTATAGCATTCAAAAATATTAAATTTGTATTAATTTTTTTCTCGTAACTTTAAGTATATTTATATATTATTATTTTTAATAATATGTATTCGGGAAAAGAGAAAGTGACAGATGGCGAATTTGTGAACTATAGGATATTCTATAAAAATTTCAAGTGCACTTAAAATAATGACAAAAAAAAGCTTTGTAATTACCTTGTGTATGTATCTTTCATCTCAACCTCGAGAACGTCTTGGTTTTTGTCCAAGAAAAACTGCACGAAATTTTCGGCTGCCTCGTTCATTAAATGGAACATATTCTTCATTTTGCTACTTGTAAACGACCCACTTAATGTGGCTCTCATTTCTCGCCACCGTTGGCCTGCAAAAAACAATTCCGTAATAATACAATGTATGCAGATTTATTTACGTTAAAAGAAGTAAATTAGAAATTATATTAAATCTATTACCACAATGGGAATATGAAGACTGCCAGAACTAGTCGAACTAGTAATAATCGTTTTACATATGACAGTTGTTATTACCGAAAATTATCTAATTACCTTGAACTTATATTGAATCTTTTGTTTCTATTTTTTGTTCTTAGACCATTCTACATATTAATAATAATAATAGTAAATTCTTTTACGGTCAAGACCAAAAAGTATATTTCTAGAAATACATGATTTTTTAGATTATTAACTACTGATTTTGCACAATTATATATATATATATATATATATATATATATATATATATATATATATATACATACATAACTCTTCTTTGGTAGGTCCGGGAGTATATCCGTCGGCTTGTGGTTATTTGCAAATTCTGAAGGCGTTTCACCAAAATCTCATGTATTCTCACTTTTCGCCTTGCTGTCGCCTGTTTCTTCATTGGCGCATGTTTGTCTGATCTTTTTAGGATGCATTTCCAAGCAGAAAGAATACTTGTTTCATCCTCTCTTTTATTTAATGTAGCAAGATTTTCAATTTTGGCAAACTTAAGGAAAAACGGCTAAAAAGAGCGTATCAAATGTTTACCGACTTTCGTCTCGGGCGAAAACCATCAGACGCCGAAGGCAACGCCAGTAAAGGTAATTTCGGCGTATAATGGAGCACGTCTCTGCCGACTTTAACAATACTGTTAAGGGTTATTTTACTAATATTATTAGTGGACAAAAAGTAATTAGAAGTGCAAAGGGTCGAGATACATCAGAAAAGGGGGTTTAGGGTAAAAAATGAAGTTACAAATGTTTCTGATAGACAAATTGTCAGTAGTAAGCCCAAAATAAACTCTTTAAAGATGACTGTAATAAGGTCAGTCCAAATTCCCTCGCGCCCCATTAACAATAATTCAAAAGAGGTGAAACATACAACAGTTCTTTCTAACTTCTATTATACAGGAAAAATGGGCTGCAGACCCTCCACAATCCCAACAGAGTACCACAAGCCCTCCTGCGAAAAGGACCCATAAAATCGGCAATCCGAGTTTTTCTTGCAAATATCCTCCTTGCCCTCCATTTGAGGAAACGGGACTTTTTTTGGTTTTAGCCCGATGAAAGGTGGCATTCTTATAGGTAACGGTTTGTTTGTTCTTAACGCCCAATTTAAGTTCTTCAGGTCTTGCCATTTATTTGTCCTATATACGTTTGATTACATATATCTCATGAGATGCTGTAAACGCCTTGATGTTCTTGTCTTTGGAATTTCTCAGTGAGAATCCTATTGTTCTTAATGGTTTGTAGGCTGTAGAGATATTGTGGTTTCGGAGAAGTCGTTGACTTGTTTTCAGATGTTATTAATGTTTTTTTTGGCGTCTCCGTTGAGTTTCTAGAACTTTTTGTAATTTAGATGTCTTGGAGTTAACACAGAGGCTAACGGAGCGGAGGTTTTTTAATTTACCTCCATTTACACCGCAATAAAACGGTTGCAGCAAATCACTGAGCCGGCTTCAGTTACTTGCCATCTTAGTGATTTACAGAAACCATTAAGCAATTTGATATTAATTAAACTACTTTATCTAACGGCGCCAACGGAAAAGATACTTATGCTTGAAAAATAATATAATACTTAATACAGATATTATCAAATTTTCAGCTTTTTTTATCGTTCAGAAATAAACAAACAAATGTGCTCATAAACAAAAACACACACTGACTAATGAAGGACCTGCCACATGGGTTAGCACATAATATTTAATTTTACGTTTTTACGGCGTTTTTTAAATAGGTAACGGAGGAAAGGAAAACCTCCGGAGACAACAAACTATTCGTATTATTTTGGCATTAAAGTAAAAACTTAAATTAAGAGGTGGCACGGGGTTAAAGGGTTGACTACTTTTTAATAGAACTGGTAAAAATTTTACTCTGTTTAGCTTTGTTTTGATTTAAAAAAAATAAAGTAACAGAGAGAAGTTAGACTTGCACCGGAGTGCGCTTTTAAAAGACCTTACTTATATTAGCAAATTAGTTGCGGAGACCTTACCTTCTTTTGGCGAGAATGACCCGAATTCGAAAAAAAATATTTCAAAGGTTTTTATCACTTTTAAATAACCGGAAAACACGTTCAAAATCTTCTTTTTGTCAAAATATTTTTTTTTGTAAATATTTCCTACACGTCCTGCCCTTGGGAATTCCCAAACATACAAATATTTTTTATATCCATAAGGCTTAGCTGTTTTAAAAAACGGTAAAACAAGACAACTTATTTTCTTTTTTGCATACAAAGGCCATTTTTGTATATAGGATCATTCTAAGGAGGTGAAACAGCTTTTTAAAAATGAAAATATTTTTTTTGCAGAAACTTTTAAAATAATAATAAAATATAAATATTTTATTATTATATAAATATTTTATTACATATTTTTGCATATCAATTTAGGACTTCGTTATTAGATGGGGTATTTAGTTTAATTTTTAAATGTCTTAAAATGTTGGGTTTTTGATAATAGATAGAATCTTTGATTTTTTCGAAAAAAATATTTGACAGTTTATTGTCGAAGGTAATTTTTAGTGCAACATTTAAACGGTATTTTAAAAGATATCTATTTGGGATTCAGCATACTATACAGAATTTTGGATATAAATGTGTTTAGATTAAGAATGCACAGCTGTCAAACTGTCAGAAATGGCAATTCAAGTCAAGTTAGCAAGTCGGACTCTAGAGGCTATTGTTTTCTATATATATCTTTTTACTGTTGTAATTGTTGCATAGTTTCTTTAAAAAAATTGTATTTTCTTTTAAAACACAGATATTAATATGAACCAAAATAGGCTGAGACCTAAAAGGGTGTTCAGAAAATTAAGATAATATGCAACTTTTGGCTCTACCCTGTATAACACCAAATCCGTTCGAAATTCTTGCAAATTCAATACCAGGTAATGGTCAAGATAAAAGCGTCTACCGCTTGACAAAAAAAATAATCAAAATCGATGCAAAACTTACAAAAATATTTAAGATTGAACTTGTAAAAAAAATTGTTTGTCCGGCTTTTTTAACCAGCAGTGTATATGTTTTAGACCTAGAACTAATGTGAGGCATAAAGATAAAACATCTTTATTCATTACCAAGCAGAAATTATATCAAATTTGGCGTTTCAAAAGGCGTTGATTATATATGAGCACATAATTCATGAGCTTTTCGCCTACTTTACAGTCTAAATATCCGAAACTTTTCGCTGTTTGGTCATTTATTTTTTAGTTCATTTATATTATTATTACTATAGTTGATGAAAAAATTGTTGTTATAATAAAGTATTTTTTTTGATTCGTGATTCATTAAATATAAAAATACTCGTTGTTATCTATGTGAAAATATGTTAATCAGAAATAATATTTTATTGTCATAAGTGTTTTATAAAGTTATACAAACTTAGAACGAATAAGCTATTTTTGTACAAAAAAATTTTAGAATCACATTGTAAACAACTTTGTGTTTATGAAAACAATGACTTACTTTTTTTTGCCTAATGACATTTTAAAACATAGAATTTTTTAGCCAGCAAACCCAATCTATTTAAAGTGTACCTTCTCCTTTACCCAAAATGGTTCCTTAAAACTTGTTCTAGCTTACCTTTCAGAGCAAACAAATTTCCACCCCATAGTGGATCTGCTTCTGGATCGATAAACGCTCTATGATCAACAAAATGGTCAAAATCTTTGACAGTTATTTGTTTAATCAGCTCTGGATCTCTAATCATAAGCGTGGGCAAATTAAACTGATAAAAGCCAAAATATCTAAAATTATAAAATAGAAAATTAGACTTAGTATCTAAGTCATTTTTACAATATTCAGTAAATTACCTACTGTTGGGATACATTTTATAAATCCACTCTACGAATTCACAAAAACTTTGCTTCCGGAACAAAGTTGTATAGTTGTCGCCAAAAAACGGCCAGGGGTTAGTTTGCTTTACTCCCATTCTGGTGAAGTGGCTCATTGGTCTTACGAACTTATACCATATTAAGAAGGCTAATAGCCCTCCTAATATTAGCCAGATCATTTTGATTTTTTTTTACTAAAATCTGGAACCAAAAAATTAGAAATTTAGTTAGAAATATACGATTCTGTTTTCTAAAAATATAAAAATATATCAATCTGAATTTATTGAAAATAGGATAGGTAACTCTATTGCACACAAATATAGATTTTTTTAAAATCATAATTAAATATAATAAAAAAGTATATATAACTTAAATATTAAGTAATTTTGTAAATTCTATTTATTATTTGCTTATTAAAAATCGATAGTACTTGTGTTGTTTGTTGCTAAAGGACTTCTATTTTTATTTCAACTTATATGTTCAAAATCTCTTACATCTAGAATCCACAGTTTTTACTTATGTAGAAATCGTTTTCATTCATTGTAAATTTGACAAATATCAAGAATTTCGTCGACGGATACATTTGAAAATGACAATGATGATGACACATCCATAAATCTAGGTTTATCTCGAGCATTCTAATGTTTCATTACTTGGCCCAAAACTCATCATATGTCAAAACTGTGAAGTAACCTTGAAAACTTTCAGAAACTTAGAGATTCATTTATATTAATACAAACATCTTTTTTGCGCTGATGCACTTTCAAAAGTGAACATCGAAATTTTTTTCAGCAAATTACATTTATATAGGATCCTATTTTACATTTTTTCGGTCAGTTGTATCAAGAAATATATTCAACGTTGTTTTATAATAAACAAAAAATTTGTTGAAATTTGACTAACTAACAAACGATAATATAAATTATCGCAAAAATGACTTTGGGTATTTAAAACCATTTCCACCAACTTTTGATTCTTAATTCTTCCAAATTATTGGATTTGTTCCGATGAACATTGTTTTTCAGGTTACATAAAATAAATCTAAGGGCGAAAGATAGGGGGACCGTGAAGGCCATTCGATAGGCACTCTTTTTCCTATCCATCTATTTGGAAACGTGACATCCAAAAATTCTCTAATTTCACGAGTAAAACGCTGAGGGGCTCCATCTGATACCAGGTTAAGTTAACTATTTCTTGCCGAAGAAGCTGCAGATATCGATCATCGGTCAAATTTCCCTTGATAATAAAGGGTCCAATTACATGTCCCACAAACAATCCAGCACAGACTTTAACTTTTTATGTGAACTGTGTATGCAATTCTTCATACTAGTTTAGGATATCTACTAAAGGTAATTTTGTTTATAGACCATTCCGTGCAGTGTGAAGGTCGCTTCACCCGAAAAAATAATATTGTTTGAAAATGCGGGTTCTCTTCAATCTTTTTCGTAATTATTTCGCAAAATTCTAGTCTTCGATCATAGTCAACATCACAAAGTTCTTGTACAACATGAGCTTTGTATGGATGCATTTTCTCAGTCCGAAGAATGGTTTTTACTGATTTTCGATCAACTTTATGATCCAAAGCAAGCTGATTGGTCGATTGTTAGGGATTTTCTTGTATCGAAAGCAGAATTTTTTTCAACGGCGGTAGCACTCCTAGGTCTTCTAGATCTTGGTCGGTATTTTACCCTTCCAATCATTCTGTAACGCTCTACTTTTCGAAATACAGCATTTTTTTTAAAATTTGTCTGTCTGGGTGCAAATTGTTATAAATATCGCATACCTTCTGATATGATCTCTGTTTATCGCCATAACGCTTTAAAATTAAAATATCGATTCTCTCTATTTCAGTAAGTAAAAACGCCAAGCTATTTCCTTCTTTATTTAAATTTGACAGAATTTGACTTTCAGATGTAAACTTATTATTGTCAAAGGCGTATAGTATAATAATAATTTGTTGCTCATATATATATTCCAATATGCATTGTATATAATGAATTTAGGCATGACGTATGCTTATAAATTTTAAATATCATATATGATATACGGGCTGTTCCTTTAAAAAAATATGTAACTTTAATCCTCCACAACTTTGTGGCCGAACCTATATATTCCAATTTATTACAGATATGTAGATTTTTAAAAGCCTTATAACTTTTATATAAGAAATTTTTTGATAACTCCTGTGTCTTTTAAAATAATTGACCATTCTGGTAATTTGTCCTAACCCTGTATACTACATCATACTTATAAGGAATATCTGTACTAGGATAAGTTATATTTGTTTTGTAAATCTTATTCTTTTGAGACTAAATTTTAATATATTTATTAGTGTTTCTTAATACCTATTATTATTATTGCCCTTTGGTTTGGTCACTAAAAATGTTTACTATATAAACATACATAATATATATATATATATATATATATATATATATATATATATATATATATATATATATATATATATATATATATATATATATATATATATATATATATATATATATATATATATATATATATATATATATATATATATATATATATATATATATATATATATATATATATATATATATATATATATATATATATATATATATATATATATATATATATATATATATATATATATATATATATATATATATATATATATATATATATATATATATATATATATATATATATATATATATATATATATATATATATATATATATATATATATATATATATATATATATATATATATATATATATATATATATATATATATATATATATATATATATATATATATATATATATATATATATATATATATATATATATATATATATATATATATATATATATATATATATATTTATAAGCTAATAAATGTCCGTCTAGAAAGTATTCGGAATTTTGTACTTTTCCTAATGTTAATATAATTATTTTTTGTAACATTCTAAGAAAAAGGTCATGCAGCTAGTAGGTTGAGCCGACAGTAGTCTATGGATAAAATCGCATGACAAGTTTAGTGAAATTATGTCGCAAGTAGAAAACTGGTGGAATATTTGTACAGAAAAGGTGTTCGAAACGTTAAAAAATTAGTGCAATTGACCGAACTCGAAAGAGGTACAGTATATGAAACAATAAAGAGGATAAAAAGTGGCAGAGAAATGAGGCATGGAGCAGTTTCGGGAAGACCGCGTAAGTGGCCTTAGGACGACAAAATCTCCGCCTAGGGTTTCGAAAATTGGCTAACAGATTCGGAAATCAACGAAGAATAAAAGTATGTGCAGAAACCGTCCGCATGTCACTGAAAAGACAAGGCTACATATCAAGGAAACCAAAAAAAATCCCTGCAATTACGCCTCTTCAAAAGCAAGTTTAGTTGTTGAGAGTTGTTTCCAGCTAGGTGCAAATCATCTAAAAATCCTATCAAGAGAAAATGTTAGTGTTCAAATTTCCGAATTTCCCACTAAAATAATGGTTTGGGAGCTATATCTTAGCGTGGTGCTACACCTCTCTATATAGTTGACGGCACCGTTAATAGTGCAAAGTACTGTGACATTCTAAATAATTTTCTTCTTGAAACGGCTAATTGTTTATATCCAGAAGGGTTTTCAGCAGGATAATGCAAGATGCCATACTTCTGTCTATACTCAAGCTTGAATGCAAGAACACCACTTGGCAACAATTCCATGGCCATCAGCTGCGCCAGATCTTAGTACTATTGAAAACATATGGGGACTAATGAAGTTGTATAAGTAAATGAATTGAATTATTTATTGTAATTTTATAATTCAAAAAAATCGAAAAATTATAATTGTGCATTCTTTTTTCCGGATACTTTCTAGACTATATATATGTAGTAGAAATAGAATTTTTTTGGGATGACCGCTAAAGCAATGAAATTTGCCCAACTATAGACATGTGTTTCTGACTTAGTCTCGATCAGTACAGTTAACTAGTTGAAGGACGAATACAAACTTAATACACAAAACCACACCAGAATTACCAACAGCAGCAAAAACCGACATTTGTGGTTACCAAGAGAATATTCGAAATCTTCGCTGCTTGAAACAGCGACCTGTGGCGAAACTCATAAAGACAAATGAAGAATTGCAAAGACCTTTATTCCTTGAAGGGTTATTGATTCCTTTTCTTAGTATCCTTCGTGATTTACTTATTAGTTTTTTTTTATAAGCCAAATATAGAAGACTTGAAAATCGTATTCTGTTATGAAGAATAGACAATTCGAATTTAAGAGGGTTGCTATAAAAAATAGCATACTTTACCATCTACCAGTTGGAGATTCCCTTAAAATCACGTTCTATAAAAAATAGATAACGCATGTATTGGTACTTATCTGTGTACAGGTTGTCCATCCGTGATTCTGGTAACTGCAATACGAAATTTTATTGCCCTTTTAGGAAATTTAATAATTTCTTTACTAACGTTAAACGTTACTTTACGTTTTTTTCTCCAACTGCAAGAAGATTCATAAGTTTCTGGAGGCACAAAAAAGTTCTTCGTCTTCCGTGTTTTACTTCGGTAGTTAATCAATTTCTTTACTCACTCGACCTTTTTTAAGGGAATACTGTTAGTATATTAGGACCAGCAATGGCTTCATGAGGCCAATGCTACCAACAATCTATTATTTAGGAAACCGATCTTCTCTGGTCTAAACAACTGCCAAGTACCCGGAACTTCCTTCGTTATGAATCTCTCCTTTTATTAATAGTGCAGTATTATCCAATTTAGTTCAGCTGTCTTCAAACATTTTTATTTGGCGCCATTTTGTTCCATCATATTGGAATCCTACCGGAATTTTACCAGTTTCTACCTATGCCATACCTGATTTTTGAGCATAAATTAAAGAATCGGTAAATTTCCTTTACCCGGAACTTCCCTCGTTGTGATTTTTTTTCATTTGATAGGAATAGTGAAGTCTGACCCAATTTAGTTCAGTACGTAGTCACAGTATATGTGTTGTATATGCTCTCTTCATTTTTTTTGGGCTCCGTTTTTCCATCATATTGGATTCCTACCAAAATGCTTACCATTTCCCTTCTACCTATGCCCCACTTGACTTTGGGCATAATTTAACATAAATTCAACCCATATCTTTACCTACTCCGTTCAACCGCAGATATCCCAGATATTAGGTTAGGTTAGGTTAGATTTGTTAGGTCCAAATGGTTTCCGATAACGATCCTCTTGTAAAAAAAAACAAAAGCCCTTTTTTAAATTGTGATTTTTGAGGGTGATATTTTCATGATTACAAACATTTTATTTGGCCGTCATTTTGTACGGCTATCTTGAATTAGTACCACTATTTTACTAGTTGATCCATATACCATAATTAGTTATGGTACACAATTTGAAATCAAACCATTAAGTAGTTTTTTCAGGCTGATTTTTTAAATATTTTATTAAGCCGCTATTTTGTTCTGCCATCTTGGATGCGTGCCAAAATGTTACCAGTTGATTTCAACATAATACTTGATGTTTATGCAAAATTTGAAATAAATTGGATGAGCAGTTTTTTAGTAAAATTTTTTTAAGACCTCATTGGGCGGCCATTTTGGATTTTTACCAAAATATTACCAGGCCATCCCCATAGACGCTTAATTTTTGACAAAAATTTGGGGTCATTTAAAATCCAATTGTTTAAGATGACACTGAAATATATTTTATTTTCTGGATGATATAATCTACGATTACTACGTTATTAAGAAATATGCTCTTAAAAAACCCACCGGTATCATGGTTCTTTCAAAGAGTTTTAAAATAAAAAAAATTGTTCTGAAATAGGCAATTTTGAATTATGGTATCTATAATAATTTAAGAGTGGCACTTGTGTGTAGACAAAACTACTGTCGCTTATTCCAACAATATAATGAGCAACAGTTCGCGATCATCTATTACTACGAAACAAATAGGTAAATTACTGGCAGTGCCTGCTCCATTGTCCTTTATCAATTCACAAGGTCAAAATAACATAATAATTATAGCGAATTATTTCTGTTCAAAACAAATTATAATCAGTGATCTTGCTGCCTTAAAAATACGTTTTTATGCAGTCAAAATTAAATGATATCAATTGATAATAACGCGCAGATGGTTTCGTAAGCAGCTATACAAAATTCAAGGAATTATATCGACAATGCTTTAAAAATGTGTCTCTAATATTTTGCAAAATTTAAATCGGAAGTAAATCTTTAACAGGGTATATATACATATACTAGACAGTGTCAAATGAAATCCTAAAAGCCGTCGTTTTCATTTTTTTAATCAGCTATAACTTTCTTATTTCTTAAGATATTAGAATAGCCCACAAAATCAAGTTTCTTTCCCGAATCTAATATACCAAATTTGGTACCTCGGTCTTTAAAAATGAACGAGAAAACGAAGAACTTCGTCATAAGATAAATGTCTTAAACAAAGAAAAATAATATTTGCCATACGAATTAGTCTTATGACCTAGGTACCTTCTTTTTATTTTCTGATTTATTTTTATAGATCAATATCAAAGGTATCAAATCTGGTATATTTTGAATCAGGGAAAAGAGACCTATCCACTCATAACAAAATTAACAGGGTGTCTTAAAAATATTTAAACCTTCGAAACTTGACACCTTTTTATAATTATCTAATATTACAAAAATGTTGATGTCTTAAAAACTAAGAAATTTATAGCAGATTAAAATGTGGACAAGTTAAAATGACTACGCTGTATATGCATCTCTTAAACTCACTTAGTCTTAGAATTTGAGTTTACCAATTTGTGAGACAAAAGATTTTTGGTTTTGTAACAATAAAGGTTTTTATACTTATGGAATGAATGGGCTTTCCCAAATAAGTCAGTCTTCTTTTCTTCCATTTATTGAAAAAGAAAATTATAGCAGTAAGTAAACTTATTAATACAATCTACTTTTGGTATATATATATATATATATATATATATATATATATATATATATATAAAAGTATATATATATATATATATATATATATATATATATATACCAATTATGTTCTGCAAAGAAAACAACCTCCCTCTCTATAACAAGCATTTTGTCTCTGAGTTTGGCAGAACTCTTTAATTTACAAAAAACCACTTCCACTTCAAAGGCACATTTTCAGAAAAAAACTGGACTCAAGGATATTTAAAGGTATTAAGCATATATTGAAAACCTTTAAATATAATTAAAACGTATTGAAAGTTATTACACTTCAAAACGATTGAAGATACTTACTATTCGAAATGTTGTGAAACCAAAATAATACAGAAAATGCGAGTCCGACAGAACGAGTTTAGTGGTATTAAAAATAAATTAAATATTATTGAAAGGTATTTAATGATTCGAGTATCTAAATAAATAAAGCATAATAAGAATACTTAAGGGTGATGTGTTATACTTTAAAAGGGGTCTACAAGTCAAACTTTTAGAGATATCAAAAAGTATAAATTTTACATAAACTCTGACACAAGGGGCAATGTGTTAGAAAGAGTGTTTCATCATTATAACATATTTGTCCATTCGTGGTCTAACACTAATGTGGCACCACTTGTGGCGATTTGCCTAAATATAAAATAAAAAAGTCTTGACGAAATTTCGGTGTGAGACTCCCGGCTCAGTGGTAGGGTTCTCGCTCTACGTCGTACTGAATGTGTTCCAGTTCGGGGGATGATTTTTTTTTTTAATTATAATTTTGTATGTTTTGTGTTTGTGTGTAAAAATCGGATTGCGTTTTAGTTGGCTCTAGTCTTTTTTTGAAATGATGTCAAAAAGTATATCTGTATTAAAATAAGAAGGCAGGCTTCTTTACCTTTTTGTTTAAAAAACCTATAATTTTTTGTGTATTTATGTTTTAAAAACCGGACTGTTTAGGCTCTTTTTGAGATGATGTAAAAAAGGGTATATATGTTAAAACAAGTCAAAAATTTTGACATCTCACACTACATGGACGGGTAAATATTTTGCTGCGATGAGATAATCGTCTTATCGAAGGGTTTTTGGTCAATTTTCCTGGTTGTCAACAAAAAGATGCCCATTTATTCAAATAACCTTATACAATGTGTTATATTTAATATAACAATGTTGATACTCATTATTTTTACTTTCCAATTGGTATTTGTTTATGTTTTTAACAAATACTGACGGTAAAAAAAAACATAAAACTATTGTATATAATATATATGATAAATTTAAAGGCTAAGCTTGTGGACTTCGTTTAAAATATAACCAGGCATCCTAAACATCCTACTGAAAAACTTGCGCGCTGCTCGACATATTCCCCAATATCCCTAGCACACAGCTCCGCAGAATGGAAACAAATTTAAATATAAAAGGTTTGCTGTAAGTTTTTAGTAATTTTCAATATTTTGCCATGACGGTTTTCAAATTTGTTCTGTAGATTCATTAGTTCTTCACTTTTTAGTATTACATTACATTTTTTAAAAATTACATGCTTGCAGTCCTGCACATTTTATATTAAGTGAAAACACAGTGAGAACAACTGTTCTCATATCGCCAAGTTTTACAATTTGTATATCGGATGAGCCAAGAATGTTAGGTATGCAGGGTGATTACGCATAATGTCAACTTTTTATTTTTCGCGTTAGACCAGTGGTCGCCAACCTTTCCAAGGTGTTGAGCTACTTTGATAATTTGGAAATAAACTGTGAACTACTTACTTGTAACCAGCGTTTAAGCCAGCCTAAACGAAATAATGCACAGGTGTATTTGACATACATGTTTTTATGTAATTAATAAGAACTTAACTAATACTAATACATACCTACCAACCGTAGGGGTTTAAAAAATAAACAAAAATTTCCATATGGCCATAATGGCATGTCACATACGGCTTAATAAAAGTAAACAGAAACATGTGATAAAAAATGCGTCCGTTATTTTGATGTTTGCAGTGTAATTTGATATAGCCATTCCAACACAATTATCCATATGTTCTTAATAAACGTCATATTGGTGAAAGAAGATTCGCACAAATATGTTGAAGTAAATAACGCTTTCACTTTTAAGGCAACACGACATAGAACTGACTATTCTGTGCTTACTATAGGGCCAGATACATTTTGTACTTTAAACTAACGATTTCAATGCTAAATCACTTTGAAATGCAATCACTTCCATTTCAGTTGCAGCGATGTGTTCGCCAAAGTTCTGCCTAACACAAGTTGCAAACTGTTGGATATCAATTTCCATTAAGGGTGAAACAATAAATTGAGCCATCAATGCCATTTTGTTGAAATCCCTAAACCGATTTTTGAAGTTATCCTTCAAGTTATAAACTATTTATATTGGAAATCATTTCCGCCAGTTCTTTATCTCTTCCCTGAAGTTGCAAATTTAGTTCGTTAATCTTGTATGTAATGACCACAAGAAACCCAAAATCTCTAACCAAATTGAATTTTCCAGTTCCTGAATCGGTTGGCCGCGTTGTTTGAAAAATTGAACTATGACAGATAGGGCTTCATTAAAACGGGTTAACACTCGTTCTCTACTTAACCATCGCACTTCACAGTGAAGAAGTAGATCCCCATACCGGCATTCAATTTCATCGGCTAAGATTTTGAATAATCTTCTTTGTAATGCTCTAATCTTGTTTACAATTTTTACTACCAATTTCTTGACGTTGTTTAGTTTTAAAAAAATTGTGGAAGCGTTCATCTCAACAACATCTCTACAACAAAATGCTATTAAACCCTTATCACAACCCACTATAAATGGAGCCCCGTCAGTTTTCAAGCCTACCAATTTTGAAACTGGAATTTTCTCAGAAGATTGTTTAAATGAAAAAACAATTCCTGTCTAGTTGTATATCATTTCAGTGGAATAAACTTCAAAAGATCTTCTTTAATCATAAAATCACTAAAAACATCTGGGAGGTGTCAACCACATCTGTTGATTCATCCAGTTGAAGAGAGAAATAAACACAGTTGCCTAAGTCAGTTTTTAACTGTGAAAAACTAACCTTGCTCATTACTTCTATTTGTCTCATCACTGTATTAGCACAAAGTTGCGTAGATTTTATTGCTGAAACTATCTCGTCTTATTTTTAAAGTTGGAAAATTATCTGCAGCTTCTAAAAACCCCTTTTTTATCATTTCCTCGTTATTATACGGTTTATTTTTTTGTGCAATTATTTGGGACACACGGTATGATCCTTCCATTGCAGACTTTTTTGTCAAATGCTTTTAAAAATATTGACTGTTTTTCAATTAACTGGTTTTTAATTGTTTCAATTTTTCTTTTCTGCTGGCAGCATGTAACGGCAAATATATTTTAAAATTCGGATGTAGACTTTTATGATGCTTCCCAATATTTTCTTTTTTAGCAACCGAAACAGAGGCATTACATAACGAACGTACGTTTTCACCTTTAACTTGTGTAAAAAATACTGTTCTTCCCATTCAGAATGAAAATTGTATGTCTTTACTTTCTTATTACTGCTTGCCATAATTTTTATTATTGCTCACTCTGTGTTGTTACACATCTAATTCAGTTTTAAACTGAACGCGTTGTATCCCCGACATTTTAGCATTTGTTGTTGTTGTCCAAAGCCCTCACCGCAGTTTTGCCGCTGTTGTTGCTGTTATTGTAATTTTTTTTCAAAATTATAGCCGCTTCTATGATTTTTAAAAAGATAAGTTGTGAGCTAAAATGAGCAGAAATGTCTTCGCGAGCTATCGCTAGCTCGCGATCGACGGGTGTGAACGCACTGTCATTGCTATAAGATTACAGGGTGTTGGAAAAATTAGTAGTAATTCAACCTAGGGCAAAAGAAATTACACATTCTTAAAAGGAAATAAAGCTTGTTCAAAGATATCTGGATCATCCGGAACACTCTCGAAAAAAATTTTTTTTTAAAGGGAGCAGTGGAAACAGCTGTGACAAACTATTTTAAGAACTAACAATAAAACTTAATATTTAAATTGGTATCCATTCTATAGAGCGGTGATGTGCGCTTGAACAAATATTTGCTTTTATATGTATCCAATTAAATTAAAACTGATTTCTGGACACCCTGTATGATCTATGCAGACTGTATCTCCTGCACAGAATAGAAAAATAAATGTAAAGTTAAAATTGATAAAACAATTAGTATAGAAAATGTATTAAAAAAATAATTTTAGCTGGTAAAAAAAACGACAGGTATATAAAAAAATGCAAAATCACTAAAATAATTTTTGATAACTATAGCGGGACATAGATTGTCAACTTTAATTTTACAATATAATAACAGTTATTCTTTTTTTTTCAAAATTAAGAGACATATTGCCAAAAGCAGGTATATGGAACTAGTCTACCGCAAACAATATCTCTCTGACGGCCGTTTGCAGCAAGGGACGCGGGTGACGCGCCGCTTCACCTACATTTTCCAATCAATTTACATAAAAATAAAAATATAAGCATTTTATAATCTACATTTTTACGTTCTACGTAAAACTGCTGCTGCAGGCTGCAGGCGCTTGTTCACTTGTTATAGAATTAATGTAAATTAGTACGTTCGGATCATCGGAGGCGGAGGCAGTTTGGCATCGATCGAATCGAATAGAAATTAGCTTAAAGAGATAGCTACATAACTCTTTTTTAAGAACAAAAAAAATATTTCAAATTTTATAAATTCATATTATTTCCCTTAAGTATTAAAAATGCTCCAAAGCTATGGATAATTAACGTCATAAAAAGGTTAAAAAAAATAGCCATTTTCGGCGGGGCACCCAGAAAAATATACTCCTGCGGCGCTATTGCGCTATGCACCTAGCTACGCTGTGCTTCACCCGTTCTTAAATCCACGAGCCGCCATTGGGTTGCAGAAACCTCAATTAAAGTTTAGAATGTGTAACGGAATGTCAAATTTGACAGCAAGTTCCTAAATTTCTTGTCAAATCTGAAAGCTCGTTAAGTATTCTAAACAGCAATTTTAGTGCAACCGGCTGTCTAAAAGTCAAACAAGATCGGACTGATCGTAAGAAAATAAATAGAGCCGAATCAACAGCGCCCAGTTCCAGTAGCCACAGTTTTTCACAGGTCATAGTTTTAATTTTAGAAACACTGCTATATTGGACAAAAATCCGAACTAATTCAAAATAAATATTAGGGAAGTGATATACATTAACTATTAAAGGGACATAGTACATTTTAGAACCATGCATATAATAAAAATAAATATTGCAATCAGTTGTTTTGTAATTTCGTCAACATTTGTATTGTATTAAATTATTATTATATTTTAATTCCCAAACCTAATTTTACTTTTATATTTTAATAAAACAATGTATGTAAAAATATGTGATAAATACTAATATGATACAACACCTGAATTCGTAGATTCAAATTTTACATTGTTTTGATTAATACATAAAGGATAAAGAAGTCAGTCGATAAAAATTAGTGAGTTAGTGAATACTTACTCAGATTTTATGTAAATTCAGTAATTCAATTTTCCTTATTTTTGTATGTTAGAGTTTTTGTTTAGATTTGTAATAGACTCTTTCAAGTAGTTTTGTATTATCTGTTCTTTATGGATTCTTGACAAAGTGTTCATAGAAAAGACGAAACGTTGGGAAGTTTTGTAATTTGGTTTTATTACATAGTTTTAATTCAACGATCATCAAGGCACGAGGGGACTAAAAAATGAAATATATGAAAGGATCCGTTAATCAGTTTATCTTCTGTAGTCGCAGGTGGTTAGTTTACTGAACATTTTGGACATACCACGAAGGTCATATGCCTAAATAAAAGTAGCATTAAATTATACCATGATTGTAAAGTACTTTTTATTTTTTTAGATAACGGAACAACAATCAACATTAGATACATACCTAAAAACCAATGTCATAAAAAGTGTAAAACCAGAGGTCAGTAACTTTTAATATCAGCAATTCAGATTTCGTCGCAATACATTCACGTATACACATAATTCGCACATAAACAAACTGGCTAAACAACCTGCGATACAATGTTCTTTAATCATATGCTGCAGCTTTATTTTAAAGGAATTGGTGTCACGCAATCATTTTTAATAAGCGCGTATCTGTTTTGCAGTCGGAGTATATATCTGGCCTTATCTGGAACTGCATGATTTAAAAGAGGTACTTATAAGCGAAGTAGTTAATGAAAACAGAACTAGCAATCTGTCAGTTATTTTATTTTAACAGATAAATTATTTCTTTGTAATATTTAACAATTTGATAAAAAAAATTCTACAACTTATAAATAATGCCTACAAAACCTACAAAAGAACCTGTTACTCCTACTTGTTAGTAATGTCTTATGGCTTATTCACGGGGAACAACCAATCACGTTTCTCCAAAGTCATTACTCACGCTTAGTTCGAGCAATCATAATCGTAGGTTTCGTTAGACTTGCAACTGGATATCGTCATAAAATATGGCATTGTGCTTATTTTTTAATGCAAGAAGATGAGGAACGGGTACAGGCTCAGGTTTTTCTACAGCTGCCTTATATCGATCAAAACGTACCAAATCCCCAATTGTTAAAATATAGAAAACTTTATAAACAAGAAATAACAAAATCTTGCATATAACGAAAACGTCTTAAAGAAATCGAACAAGTTCTCAAAATGGTGTTGGACTTAAATTAATAAAAAAAATAAAACAAAAAATACACTAAAAAGTGAAAAATAATATTTTATTCAATTGTGAAAATTTTAATCCATGAAGTAGGTGCCACTAATAAAGAAAATAAGACCTTACCGCGTTGAATTAGACATCAAAACACCGAATTGACTAAATACATGATTATATTTTTGTGATCAAATAATTCCTAACTCTGGAACCTGTGGTGGAAGATAGATCAAAATACAAGAGTTCTAACAACACTACACCACAACCTGTTACGTTCTGGACGCGCCATTCGCTAACCAAGTTAGCATCATCAGCAGATGATATGAACTAAAGTAGCTTATCCTAACTGAGACTATTTATAGGTAAATGTGGTCACGCTTGGTTGCACCCGACTGCACTGTTGTCAAGTAAACAGTAGATGGGACTATAGGGAATAGGCCCTCTGTGTTTATTTAGTGCTTTCTTACCACATTTTGCTATTTCTATACTCTCAAATGCATCTAATAATCTATTATTATTAGATTTATTTTTAATCAACTTAAGATTATTTATTTCTATTTGGTGATTATTTTCCAAAGCATTGGACAACGCTTGACTTTTCTGTTCTTCCGTATCTTAAACGTGTTCTTTAAAACGAATGTTTATGGAGCGTTTAGTTTGCCCAACATATTTTAGATCGCAGTCATTACAGTTAATTTCATAGATGCCACTCCTCTTCTTCGACTGTGTCTTTAGGGTTTTTAAGGAGATTTTTCAAACTATTCTCTGTTTTGTAGGCTACTCTAAAACATACGTTTTAATATCTTTTGACGTAAGCTCATTATTTCCTAGTGTACCCATAACACTAGCTTTAGAGTACCTAAAGGAACTACTTAAAATCAATATTTTCAAGAAAGAAATTATTGATGAATATTTGCTTCTGACAAATTTATGTATGAATCAAATTTTTTTTCAGTTCAATAATAAATATTATAAACAACTTGAGGGAACTGCGATGGGCAATTGCTTATCTCCGCTCCTTGCAAGTTTTTTTTGGGTAGATTAGAAACCCAATTCACAAAAGAACTCAAGTATTTCCCAAGGGTGTGGTAAAAATACGTAGACGATATATTTGGTATTTTTGATATTAAAACAGAAAATTTGGACACTTTCTTAGAAACATTAAACAATAAATATCCTTCCATTAATGTTACGTACGGAAAGGAGAACAATAGCCAATTACCTTTTCTCGACAAGTTAATTATTAGAAATAACGATACATTAGATTTTGATATTTATAGGAAATTTACTAATACTGATAGGTATATAACATCCGACTCATTTCATTGCCGTCAACACAAAATGGCAGCATTTGATTTCTTAACTCACTGGTTAGTCAATTTTTCATTAAGTAAAGAACGTTTTAACGATGAAATGAATCGGATTAAAAATATAGCTAAAAATAATGGATATAATGATAATGTTGTACATAAATTAGTAAATAGACAAGCATAAGAAAATGTTAAAAGATGCAACTACTCTTCAAGCACCTGAGGCTCACAATAAGTTTATAGTAATCCCATATGTTAGATATACGAGAGGTCTAAAAAAAGTATTTAAAAACGTAGGTTTTAGAGTAGACTTGAAGGAGAGGAGTGGCATCTATAAAATTAGCTGTAATGACTGCGATCTAAAATATGTTGGGCAAACTAAACGATCCATAAACATTCGTTTTAAAGAACACATGGCACATTTAAGATACGGAAGAACAGAAAAGTCAAGCGTTGTCCAACATGCTTTGGAAAACAATCATCAAATAGAAATAAATAATCTTTAGTTGATTAAAAATGTATCTAATAATAATAGATTATTGGATGCATTTGAGAGTATAGAAATAGTAAAATGTGATAAGAAAGCACTAAATAGAGACAGAGGGCCTATTCCCTATAGTCCCCTCTATTGTTTACTTGACAAGGGTGGAGTCGGGTGCAACCAAGTGTGACCACATTTACCTATAAATAATCTCAGTAGGATAAGTTGCTTTAGTTTATATCATCTGCTGATGATGCTAACTTGGTTAGCGAAACGCGCGTCCAGAACGTAACAAGTTGTGGTCTAGTGTGGTTAGAACTTTTCAGAGTGGAATAAAATATTTTTCACTTTTTAGTGCATTTTTTGAAGTCGGTTTTATTTTCTCATAGACATTTTTATTTCATCTTTTAATTTTATCTATACGAGTTTTACTGTAAAAATCAGGTTTGGCAAAATGGTCCACTGCATAACATTTGTTCCTGATTTAATGGTGAACAAGGAGAATCGAGACGAAAGAGTAGAATATTAGAAAACTTCTTGCAATATATCTTGGGGCAAAAAACAAAATGGCACCATTTTTAAAATATGCTTGCTATGGAGCCATTCCGGCAATATCCTGAATGTCTCCTGAAAATTGCATCCAAATTGGTCAAGCGTAGTAATCGATGTACAAACATTAAAAAAGATATACATAGTCAAACTGACAAGCTCCTCCTTTTTTGTAGTCGATTATAAATTATAGTGATGGTAGTGGGTTAATAACGTTTTATTCATACCGAATGTTAATTTTTCGAAAATGTCAAGTAAAATACTAGATTTTGGGGTTGCACATTTTCATGGTCACCCTGTATACATAAAATTACCTAACGGGATGGCTAAAGAGACCTTTTAGCAAATGGGGTTGTATGTTTATTGCATACCTCAATGCCTTATTTTGAAAAGGGTATTTAAAATAATGTAAATTTAATTATAAAAGTCGCTGCCTTTATCGCCCTTATACCTGTGTTTTTTTAATATTATTATTACAAAAAAACGGGTGAATAGATTTCAAATTAAAATATATAAGAGCTCCAGAGAAACGTCCTCTATAATCTGGCGTTTGACTCATCAAAATCGGCCAAGCCGTTTAGACAATATGCGCGAACAAACATAAACAAAAATACATACAGGCCGAATTCAGAACCTCCTTCTTTTTTAAAATCTAACCGACTTCAAAAAAGAAACAACCTTGTCTATAAACCAACCTGCAGTAATACCCCAGAAGAGATTTATAACTTTTTTATGGATATTCCCCGCAAAATATTAGTTTGCATTTATCGAAACAAAAAAGAGACTCAAAATAATTGTTCCTTCAACCCTGAATCCCTCTCAACACCTGGATTCACCTTTGTTGAGATATCCCATAATGATGTAAGGAATGCAACAAATCTCTTATAAAATAAAAGTAGTATGGACTACTATGATCTAAACATAATGATAATAGAATGAATTAAAAACCTTATTATTAGACCTCTAAAGAAACAATTTAAACTTTGCATAAAACCAGATATATATCCAGACTCTCTTAAAATATTTAAAATTGTTCCAGTGATAAGGGAGGTGTTGAATAGAAACTTAAATAACTACCGGCCTATCTCGAACACTCCAGATATATCAAAGATCTTTGAAATTTTTGAAATCTCAAATTGTCAATTATTTCGAATCAAATAATCTGTTCTTCCTTAACCAATTTGGTTTCAGGCAAAATAAGAATACTGTAGACGCCGCCTTAAAGGTAATATATAGCATTTTCGAGGGGTTTAAAAGTAGGGATTTTGTCGGTACTATATTTTTCATCTACATTCGTCATAACGTGAAACGGTATGTCTCAAATTTATATTGTCACCAGTATGCAACTAGATCGCAGACTTTTTGAGAGTACTATAGAGCCTTTAGCACTGTAGAAACACCTCAAATTACTTTGGCAGTCCCTTTTATAACAAGCTTTCACCATATTTTAAGAATTTAAACAAATCCCAGTTTAAAACCGAAGTAGGACAATTTCTACAAATAAACAAATTTACAGCCTGAATTAATTCTTGAGCCATAACTTTGGATTCCTATTTAATTTACATTTTTTACTTCCCTCGAGAAGTATTGTAATCGTGAAAAAATCACCCCCCTCCGAGATTTTTTCAGATCTTTGCGTTCCAGGGCTGCCTGTCTGTCAGTTCGCGGCATAGCTTAAAAACTGCTTACCAGATTGATTAAAATTTTAGCAAAAACTAAGGGTCATATTGGGATGACCTGGTAATATTATAGTAAAAATCCAATATGCCGGAAAAAATATCGGCGTGAAATATTTAAAACAATATTACTAAAAAACGTACTTATTCAATTTACTTCAAATTTTGCACACAAAAATGAGTGTATGTAGGAATGGACTGGTATCATTTTGTTATCCAAGATAGCAAAACAGAATGGCGGCCTATTAAAAAATTAAAAAAATAGCCTGAAGAAACTGCTTAGGTATTAAGGCCGTTTTACATGGTGCAATTCTTCTTGCAATATGCAATAGTCTTGAACGTGGGCATGCGCAGTTTGACAAAAGCGTGCAAGTCTCTTGCAATTACAAGATAATTGCGCGAATACGGTTCTGTCCGATTTTTATTGCAAGTTTGGTGCAAGTCTGGGGGAAAATTTAGTTATATTTCTATCAGTAACCAAAATAAATGTCTCTGCAGAAATGAAAAAACGAATTCTTGACGTACCATATTTTGTGGTTAGAAATTATACTTCTTACGGGGCCTACATGATTTTCACTTTTGGTTTGGTTATTAAAAGACAATATCTAAATAATGGCGTGTGGCAAATAGTAATTTTTCAAACGTTGTTTGATCCATTATCAAATAATTAGCGTACTTTTCTTTGTCCGATGACAAAAATTCTTCTGTAATTGTTAAATTTCCTCTTTCTTGGTTTAACCATGGTCTAACCCACCATCTTCTTTGTCTTTTTTCTACGTTGCTGGTTTGCAAAAGAACAGCAGCAGCAATAATTAAGGAAACTGAAGCAGCAATTACTTTTCTCGAGTTGGATTTAATTATTTTACGGTCCATTTTAACTTGTAATAATAATTTAACTCGCACTACAAGTTTAAGTAAACTGTCAGAAGTAAATTAAATTTTCAAAAGTTGGATACATATTGCAATTGAAACACAATTGCCGCTTGTAAAACAACTTGCAAGAAATATTGCGCGCAATGTCTTGCAAGTGCAACCTCTTGCTGCAATAGGCTTGAAGGTAAGTCTTGCAGCATGTAAAATGACCTTTAGATTAATTTCAAATTTTGTTCAAGCATTATGTGTGAAAAACTGGTAAAGTTGTGGTACGAATTCAAGTTTCCTTGCATTCGTATCACAATTATTGGCACGAACCTTGAATTCGTACCACAACTTTACCAGCTTTTCACACTTAACGCTTGCACAAAATTTGAAATTAATCTAATACCTAAGCAGTTTCTTCAGGCTGATTTTTTAAATTTTTTATTAGGCCGCCATTTATTATTCAATTGACTTTAAATTTTGCAGAAATATTAAACGTGATATTAAAAATGACGTAACATAATGTCGCTGTGTGTCAATGTAAAAACTATTTATTAAATGTATTTTAAATTATACCCGAAAGTCAAGTGTGGCATAGGTAGAAACTAATAAAATATTGCAAGGAATCCAATATGATGGAACAAAATGGCGCCTAATAAAAATGATTAAAAAGACAGTATAAATTACTAAATTACTATGTACTGAACTAAATTGAGTCACACTTTACTATTCCTAATAAAGGGAAAAATTCATAACGAGGAAAGTTCCGGGTGAAAGAAATTTACGGATTTTTTTTCTTTTTTTTAAGAAATAAAACCTTGGGTCCTAAATAAAACCTAAATTCCCCTAATGTAATCATAATGTTTGTGACCTCGTTATATTCTAGGTATTGTTATGTACAGGCGCGTGCAGTCCATGGAAGCAAGGGAAGCAGTGTTTCCCCAAAAAAAAACACAATCTTCTATAATGTAATTTTTGATATAGGAAACCATTAATTTGGTTTATATTAAAAATGTTAACCTATTATCTTAATTATCAAGCCGATGATAAATGCGACCTTGACTCCGACCCAGCAACAATAGAAAATCGAATAGAACCTATGTGGGCCGCTAGCTTCTCTGCAGCCAAGTTCTGTATGCTTGATTTCCTGTGAATCGAGCCAGAGGTTGTCGAACTTTCCACCGGCTGTTTGAAATTTTTGCATTTCAGTCGCGTGCTTTAAGTGGTGGCGGAAGCTATCGTTGGAGTAGTTTGAGTTTGTTTGAACGGCTATCCGTGTGTTGTGTGATACGTACGTCGCGTCGTGCATCGTGCGATGTGGAAGACAATAATACGGACGTAGATATGCAAATACCGTCAACTTCGGCTGTTGGTAATAACGTTGAAAATTTTGGAGAATTTAGTAAGAAGAGTGTGTGTGAATGTGTGGTGTGTGTCTTAATAATAAAGGGATTTTCAACATTAAACTTCGCTGATAAGCTTCAAATAATTTCCAAAGGAAGGGCAAAACCGCCTATGAAAAATTTAACCGTAAAAATGAAAAACTGTATTAGACATTTTTATCCGGAAAAACAATACGAACAATTTAAATGGCTTACAGGGTGTGAAAATATAAGTAAATTATTTTGTTGGCCTTGTTTACTTTTTGAAAATGAAAAAGGTCTCTGGAATAAAACTGATTATTTCCCATTTTAACAATTTCCATAAAGCTGTAAAAAAAACACATTATGTCCAAAGCGCATTTGCAGGCCGTCATAAAAGAAAAAGTCTTCGGCAAAACCAGAATTGAACACGCCCTTAATAAACAGTTGGAAATTAGTCACCGTCAACACAATGAACTAGTCGATAAAAATAGGCAAATATTAAGAAGACTGTTGTTTGTTTTCTAGGACAGTACGAATTAGGATTTAGAGGTCATGACGAAACAAGGGTTTCTTCAAATAGAGGAAATTTTCAAGATTTACTTAGTTTAATGGCTAAATATGATGATTACTTAAAAAATCATTTAGAGCAGTCTAGCGTTTTTCGCGGAACGTCGAATCCAGAAATTATTCTAAAAAGAATTAAGCAGGAGATTGGCGAGGCGCGGTTCATTGCTATTGTTCTGGACGAAACAACTGATATCGCTAATTTTAGCCAATTATCTATAGTAATACGCTACGTTAAAACGGACGGAAGTATTCAAGAGCAATTTTTAGGTTTTAAGAATGTGTCCGAAAATCGTACAGCGGATGCATTATATACCGTAGTTTATAAGGTTACGAAAGAAATTAATGGAAAGAAAAAATTAGTTGCTCAAAGCTATGATGGAGCTGCAGTGATAGCAGGGCAATTAGGGGGTCTGCAAGCTAAAGTTCGAGAAACTTTCCGAAGTGCTGTGTTTGTCCATTGTTTTGTTCATAAATTAAATTTAGTTATCCCAGTGCATCAATCACATTAAAGAATGTAAAGTATTTTTCGTTACTTTAAGTGACATGGCTGCTTTTTTTTCCAAGTCAACAAAACGTAGACAAGCTTTGGACTCCATTGTCCACAAACGATTGCTATGATGAAGCTGCAGTGATAACAGGGCAATTAGGGGGTCTGCAAGCTAAAGTTCGAGAAACTTTCCGAAGTGCTGTGTTTGTCCATTGTTTTGCTCATCAATTAAATTTAGTTATCCCAGTGCATCAATCACATTAAAGAATGTAAAGTATTTTTCGTTACTTTAAGTGGCATGGCTGCTTTTTTTTCCAAGTCAACGAAACGTAGACAAGCTTTGGACTCCATTGTCCACAAACGATTGCCCAAAGTACCTCTTACTAGGTGGAACTATAATGGAAGACTTGTGTTAACAGTATCTGAAAATCGTGAATCGCTAATTGAACTATTTGAGAATATAATAGAAAATAATGAAACGTGGGACTCAGAAGCAATAAATAGTTCGAGGGGGTTTTTGGACTGTTTGAAACGAGATTTTAATTTTAATTATTTGTTGAACATATTTTCGGAAATATTTCCATTCTCGGACAATGTTTTTAATATATTACAAACTAAAATAAATGATATTGCTTTTCGCCTAAAAAAGTGGATGATTTTAAGTCCATGTTAAGCCAACAAAGAGATGACTTTGACCTATTTTGGGAGAAAAGGATGACGTTAAATGTAGAGCTACAAGCCAAGCGTCTTCGAACAGACAAGGTCGGAGATGTTCAAACATCATACATACGCCTATTTATGAAATAATCGATCAAATTCAGCAACAAATAAACTATAGATTTAACGGTTTAAATAATTTTAAATTCCTCGAGCTCTGCAATTTTGATGCATTTAAAGGAAAAACTTTTCCAGAAGATGCGTTAAAATCTCTTCTTCTTCATTATGGCCAGTTCTTCGACCGAGTGTTACTGCGATTTGAACTAAAAGTGATTTACGAAACCGATATTAGCGCAAAAAATAACTAAGGAACTAATGCAATTTTTAAAAGACAAGGAGCTAGAAGATGCCTACACCGAAGTGTCCAAAATTGTGTGAATTAGTATTGACAATACCTGCCACAAGTTCATCAGTAGAACGCAGTTCTTCAACTCTTAAACGTATAAAACATTTCGTGGGAAATTCAACGGGGCAGCAGAGACTTTCGCATACATCGCTGTTTTCCATTGAAAATAAACTTCTCCAAAATATGTCGGAGCATCGACGTTTTTATGATGACATCATTGACGAATTTGCAAAAAATGATCGAAGAATCAAATTACATTACAAATAGGTAAGTTTCTAAAAATTGCTTCCCTTTCTTAAAATTTCACCGCACGCCCCTGGCTATATACATTTATATTTTGCATATGTTAGTGAGTTTTTTTTTTATTTTATGCATTAAAAATATTTTGATTTAGATCGCTATATGAATATTTTTATCCATAGTAAATGTTAGAAAGGAAAAGTCAAGTAGGTTTCAAGTTCGAAGCTACTGTTTGCTATAGTGTTTCTCTTAAGAACCCTTTTGCGAACCAAATTATCAAAAATAATGAGTGCCATGACCGTCATTTGAAAGCGACTTTTATTAGGCCTTTATCATCACCCGATTCATACCTAAAAATACAGTTCATCTATAACAATTGATGTACAACAGATATTTTTCACTAACGACTGTCTTATCAGATACTGTAGCTTAATTTTAAATGTTTTTTTGTGCTAATGTTATTTATAAAGTAATCCAATCTATTTTTGGTTATGTTGTATATTTATCCTTATCTCTCGTTAATAGGTGGATAATAACACAATGCAACTTTGTTTTTAGCTTCCTATTTAAGACAGTGCAATATGTTGCAATATTTTATGATTATATATTTGTGATAAGTGTCGCGCCTGGGCCAAATAGCAATATTTGTTTTAACGTTTCACCAGGCGGCCATTTGGTTTCGACATATTGGTTTTTTACTAAAATGTTACTATTTCATCCCTATATTTTGGTGTGAATCCAAGATAGCGAAACAAAATGGATGCTTAATAAAATATTTAAAAAATCAGCCTGGAAAGACTACTTAATGGAATATTTACAAGTTTTGTGCAAGAATTAAGTCTGATATAGAGATGAACTGGTAAAATTAAAGTACGAATTCAAGATGGCAGAACAAAATGCCAGCGAATAAAATGTTTTTTATCGTTAAAAGATCACCTTCTCACATTTTACATATGTTCGCGTTACAGGGTCCCTAGATCCTAAATGTCAAAAAAAACATGTTTTCTAAATTTCGTCGGTCTGGCTATCAGTTTATCATTTCGTGGCATAGCTGAAAAACTACTAACCCGATTGGTTTCAAATTTTGCTCAAAAATTAGGAGTTATATGGGGTTAAACTGGTAATATTCTGGTAAAAATCCAGTATGGTGGAATAATAAAAAAATGTTACTGAAAACTAATTAGCCAATTTACATCAAATTTTGCACAAGAAGTCAAGTGTTACATAGAAATGAACTGGTAACATTTTGGTACGAATCTAAGATAGCAAAACAAATTGGTGGCCTAACGAAATGTTTATAAAACCAGTCTGAAGCATCTTCGTATTAGATTAACTTAAAATTTCAGATGTTATGTAAACACTAAGGGTGACATAAAATAAAAATGTTCAGTTGTTTCGCTGATAATATTTATGAATGGTTTATAAAAATTCACATTCATATATAACAATTATTCCATCCTTATAAAGATAGAAGTTAGAAGTACTCTTCAGTTTTATTTGTATACAAGGGGTATCTATATCTATCTATATTTCAAGGTTAATCGAATTTTTATTAGCTCCCAATATCACAGTATCTTTACTAACATATAAAGGAATTTAATTCGTCAAAAAATCATAGACTCTATTAATCTTTCATGTCATCTTAAAACTTAAATAATTCGATCAATTAAGGAAAATCGATTATTCGCAATAATCAATTATTAATTTGGTTAATCGTCCAGCTTTACCTACAAGCACCGAAGATTCAGAGTGGAAATTTTAAATTAAAAAAATTGTTAACTTGCTTTTACTCACAACTTCCCTCGTACAGAATTCAACCACGCACATTCTATATATGCGAATAATTATTTGGTAATAGCTTTATACAAATCCTATAAACTAATTTAATTCATTTTTAAAATTTTTAATTTATTTATCATTATTATTATTGTTTATGTATTTTTCATAACATTATTTACGCGGTCTATAAAAACAAATTAACTCCTTTATAATTTTCCTCCAAAAAAGGGGATTTTATTACAGGAATTGAAATTATACGGAATATTTAAACATTGTATTAGGCCACCATTTTGTGTTGCCATATAGCCTGCGCATCTTAGAAAAGAAAAAAAAAGAGGGGACACGTAACATTTAACCTGAACTTGCGGCCAGTTGGCACCAGACCAGTCCAACCAATGGCCTCTCCTTTGTTTTTTGGATGAGATTTGCGATTTTATTTAGTGCAAAATATGCTTATTTTGATAATAAACGATCTAATTGAAATAAAAAATATACTTGCTTTTTTCCAGTAACTATCATAACCCGTATTCGCTACAACATAAGGAATACAAATATCTGTGTTTTTCTTCTGTTTATTAGACGCTTGTCTAAATAGTAAATAAAACTAGCCCTTGTCCTTTCAATTCTCAATTTAATTTTTTTCGTTACTGATTTAGCGCTTAACTCACTGGTTTAATGACAAAAAAATTACGCCACTTTGGCAAACTTTAATTTTTGAAACTTAAAAACTTATCCATTTAGCTACCTTTAAATTTTAAATAAAATATGGAATTGTAATTTTTACATTACTTATTCATAAACAAAAACATAAAAATAAAAGACTAAACTAAGGGATAAACGATCAAAAAGCAAAAATAAAACCTAAGACTACTTAATAAAACCCTTAAATAAAATTAACTTAGTTAATGGTTCCTTACAGGGCGTGCTATTTCTGAGCGTCGTTTAGCAATGAAATGTATTCTAACATTCAAAAATGACAGCCTCTGTAAGAAAGTAAATGTGATTATTGTATGTTTCTAAAACATGCAATTTTACAAAACATTTAGCATTTTGTAAGCATTCTAATAGAATTTTGCTTTTTAAAATATTAATGAAGTTGGGCTTTCCAAGGGACGTTTCATTAACACTTAAAAAATGCTCTGTTATTTTACAAATTTGATCCTTTGATAAGTTAGCCCTACACAATTTTTAATTCCAATAAGTAAATTCAAAAAATTTTCTTTTTCACCCACAGGTGCCTGTAAGCATGACTCACATTTAACAGTATTTCGCAATTTGTATGACATGTATTGACAAATCCAGCTATATAAATGATGGTTAGTAATGAGCAGTAGCTATTTACAAAACTGGTCATAATATACTTGTGTTATCTTATTCTAATTGTTATATTTGATTCGGGATCTTTATGTCTACTTGTTCCAGTTAAAATTAGTATCTCATCTAGAGGTATGCAGTTACCCACTGCTCGACCTTCCCTGACTTCAGCTCTTATTAACAAACGCTTGTAAGCAGATGTATATTGTCTTGAACTGGGATTATTATTCCACCCACCTTTAGATATAATAGATGAGAAAAATAATTCCAAATGATCCTGACTGACCTATCTTATAAATTGGGAAATAGATTAATTTTTTCTTCTTTCAATTCGTTAAAAAGTAATAAGGGACATAATTATTCCGAAAAACCTTATTTTTGATTTAATTCAATTATTAATTGGCCAGTTTCAATTTAGAAATATAGTATACGGCTTCATTAATGAAATGTGTAGTTTTTTGGAAATTTTGTTCACAAATGGCTTTCTTAAATGAAGGGCAAAATAATGATCTGCTATTTAATAGATCAAATATATTATTAAACGTTCTAGTGAATATTACGCTTATCCTGACAATATATTAGTCCATCATCTACAAAGTTACTTAGTAACTGTACAGCTAGTCGGACTTTCATTTTCAGTTTAAAAAAACGTATATGGGCATTGCGTAATTTGTTCCCTAAATGTAACACCTCTGACTCCTGCAATTCTTCCAATTTCTCAATATATAATTTTTTTCCCCGTGAAAATTCCTGACTAGTTTCCCCATATGACATCATAATAAAATGTATAAATATTGTTATTATTTATTATAAAATGAGATTTGATGATTGTTAAATTAGTGATACAACCTAAACTATTAGCCATGGTCACATTGGATGGAGCACCATCGAATGTCAAAGGCACTACACGAGCACCTACTTCTGTTATTAGTCTAATACACTGAGAATCAGAAAAGAAATACCCATTTAGTAATATCTAATTGCTATTAACACAATTAACTAGTAAAACGAAAACTTCTTTGGCCATCGCATTCTGATCGCTATTTTAATCCCCCATAATTTTTATATCAACGCATTTCTTTCCATCCTACTCAATGAGTTTCCTGATTGAAATTTCATCAATAATTAAAGCGAGTAGTACAGGTCTCCTAGATAACTGAATATATTTTCTTAATATAACAAGAGGTTCTTTTGTGAAACCTGGACCACCGTCAATACGTTAAAACCATTTTCCGATAGTACTCCTTTGAGGTAAATAAGAAATAGAAACTTTTAGAACACAATCGTACTCTTTTGGTGAGAAAAAGCTTAACGTTTTGGCGAATTGCCTGTGTTTTGGAGAATATTTATTTTTTTTTTGTGTGTGTGTTTTTTCATTTCCTTATAATAATAATTATAAAATTAATAATAATCTTTATTTCAGATTATATTACAAATACATTTCCTGTACAAGTACATAAAAAGTGAAAAATAGCGTCAAAAAAAGAGAAAAAAAAAGAAATGCACTTACACTTATCTAACATAATCACTAATACTATATGGCTCCAAATCAACCTTATATCTGCCGTGTTTTCAAATAAAAGGGCACTTTCTGAAGATAATAGGTTTTTGATTGCATTTCTTTCCCTGTTTGAGTGAAACAATCGTTTTTTTATAACGTTTAACTTTCAACCAATAATTTTCTTTTTTTTTACTTTAGTCTGACAGTTCTGTATCTTACGAAAAAGTTTTCTTTTCAATAACTACTAACATTTTTCTTATTTATTCTTAGTATTCTTATTTATTTGCAGAAAAAAGGAATTAATTGTTAATGTAGAATAAATAACTTATATTTGTTCGATATTTGTTTCTGCGATGGCAAAAACACTTCAAAAGTAATAATGTGGTATTTAACTCTGTAATATACCCTATCATGTAAATCACTACTGGGATAAAATCATTACTATTTACCCTATCCTACTTGTGAGTTTCTAACCACATTAATTGCCCTAAAAACTGACAGATAATGTAAATAATATATTAACAGTGTTGGATAAAGATTCTAATCAAACAGAATACTATTTTATTTGGAAACTGAAGGGCAAAAATTAAACAAACCTTTTCTATTGGCTTCTTAACTTGCAAGCAGTTTAAGAATATGGTAGGAATCGAATCATCCAGAAGACGGGATCTTTCACCAATTTTATAAAGCAACTGTGCTTCAAAGTGTTTCGTACATAGTTTGTCATTTGCGATCGGATGCTAATCTGCTATTCTTATGTTTTTTTAACCATACAGTGACTCTTTCTGGATATTTACGAGGGAATCTTAAAATAAAATAAAAATATATTGTATTTTCAATTTTAGATCATTTAATCAATATCACAGTTTTATTATAACGAACGCTACTGGAATATCTGGCAGTATACAATTAAAATAGTACTTTGATGTAATTATTTTGACTGAAAAGTTCTTTAAAACATTATTATATAATATTATTATATTATAAACTGATGGTATGTAAACTTTATAATAAACTATATTTATTCAAATATAAACAAAAGACTTAATTTAAATTTTACTTGTGAAACGAAATTCCAGAGTTTTTCCATCAGCTGCGACCTTTACATTTATATGCTGAACACATAACCATTTTAGTTTAATAAAAATAAAACAACACCTTCAATACATTTTTCACCAAAATAAGCCACAAAAGAATCCTTAGTATCACGTAAAAGCTGACTTCAAAAAATGGCAAACGATCTATTTTCGGCCTAACAACAATATCATTGACGGATATGCGTGTTACGGGTCCCCTCTTTTTTCCTCGTCTAAGATTCCCACTAAAAATTTCATTGGGTTGTCAATTTTGTTCTGCCATTATAGATTTATACAAACATGTTTCCAGTTTATCTTTATACCACACTTTTTTGCCCAAATTTCATTGGGTTGTCAATTTTGGATTTTTACAAAATGTAACCATTTCATCCCCATATAATAATAATAATAATAATAATAATAATAATAATAATAGATATTTATTTGCCAAATAAATACATTGTCATATTGTTAACTGAGACTCAAAATCAATTAAGAAAAGATCCTAGTTCAGCCTCCTAGGACTTGATAAATAAATTAAATATATAGTAATAATTATCTAATACCAAAATATAAAAGTAAAAGTAGTCCATATTAAGTTTGACCATAACAATAAATCAAAAACAAAAACCAAGAAAGACATCAAGGTGTATATCCGAATCAAAATCAAAGACCGGCTTGGCACGATTTTATGAGCAACTGTTTATATTCGTTTTTAAACGTCACTAACGTTAGTGATTTTAAATTCTCGGGTATCCCATTGTAAATAGCATAAATATTGTAGGAAAAAGAACTCTCATAAAACGTCGTACAATGAGGTGGCGGAGATATGTAGCCGTGATGTCGCAAATTGAGCAAATGCATATCTGTTCTATATCGAATTTTGTTAGTAAGATACGAGTGGCGACCACTGAGAATTTTGTTGTGAAATAAGACAACGGAGTGAAGCTTTCTTTGAGCTTCCATACATAGCCAATTTGTTTCCGTTAACTTATAGGAGACAGGTTGCCTGCGACGAATTCCGTAAATAAATCTCAAACATGATTTTCGTCTGTCCCAATTTTCAGTTTTATACTAGGGTATAATTTTTCTCGATTCTTTCCAAATAATAAAAATGTTGATTTCGATGGGTTTATTAAAAGCTGGTGTTTATCAGAAAATTCAACTAATTGTTTTAAATCATAATTTAGACTTTCTTCAGCTACACGTACTTCACTTGGAAAAAATGATATGTACAATTGTGTATCGTCCGCATAAAGGTGACTCTTGCAAAAGGTGAGACAGCTGGTTATGTTGCTGGTATAAATAGTGAATAAAAGTGGCCCAAGTATTGATCCCTGGGGCACTCCACAAAGCTGAGGTGACACGGACGATACACCTTTGTATGTTTCAACATACTGCAGCCTGTTGCTTAAGTAATTACTCACCATAGCAATAGCATTTTGATCAAATCCTATATAGTGTAGTATAGAGAGGAGCAGCTGGTGATTTAATCTATCAAATGCTTTATTATAATCTAAGAGTAATAAAGCAGTCGTTTTACCCCAATCGGTTGCTTCGATAATATCATCCGTAACACCTAGAAGTGCTGTAGTGCAGCTAAATCCAGGCCTAAACCCTGACTGATTTGTAGATAATATATTATACATATTTAGATGTTCCCTTATTTGAATGTTAATTATTTTTTCCAATATTTTCGATAACACGGGCAGAATGATTATGGACCTTAAATCATTGTAGTTTTCCGCATTTTGTTTTTTAAGAAATGGGAATATTTTTGATATTTTCCAATAATCTGGAAAGGTGTTTTCTAAAATACACGAGTTGATAATATTCGTAAGAAAAGGTAAAATTCTGTCAAGACAAAGCAGAATCATGTCTAAATGTATTTGATCAGATGTAAAGATTTTATTTCAAATAAGCAATGTTTTACTGTACTTTCAGATATCGTGTGAAAGGTAAGGAGCGTTGTTATTTCTCTTTTTATATTGTTGTTATAAAAATGTAAAAGATTTGGTCGACCAGACCTATAGCACTTCAGTTTAAAAAGTGTTTATTTTACTCATTGGGTTTGTCTAAGTCAGCCGGTATGTCGTTTTGCTTTCCGGCAGAATATATATTTAAGTTTTTTAATTCGTTCCAAAAAAGTTTTGAGTTGTTAATATTATTGTTTATAGTATTTTGGAGATATTGTTTTTTTCCCGACGTATAGCTATATTTATTTGGTTTTTGATATCCTTATAATAGTTCCAATTTATTCCATTTTTAGTAATCCCATTTTTCATTTAATAAAATATTACAAAACGTCAAGAAATGATGAGACAAACCCACATCTTTGACACCCGATTCATAATATATTACCTCGTTTGACGTATTAGTATATATGACCATTTATTTTTGTAACGACTGACTGACGGAAGAATTGACTAAAACGCAGAGATTTAAAGTTGAACCTTTTTTTTATTTGTTTTGATAACTCAATATAGAATTCTATAAAACGCAATCTAAAATTTATTATATCAATATCATTAATGTCGCCTTCTTTTAAAAAGATATCTGCCTTAGACCCAACATAAATATCTCCAATGGGCAAGTAATTATTAGGATTATTTAAATTAACTTTATTTATGTCAGTGTTTTCCAAATAACTCTTTTTTAAAAACGATTTCAAAATTACTTTATATAAACTTGTTTTCCTATTTAAAAGTAAATTCATTTTAGGGGTTTCGGCTTGATATTCTATATTTAATTGATTTATAATTTCTAATATATAGGAGAGAAATAGAATTTTTTTAATTTAAAGCATTTAAAATTAGTCTTGCTGATAATTCAATCAACATTATTTTCTAAACCTGCACGAGTAAAATATGGGAACAAAGAAAACCAGTAGCTTAAAACTAGATCGGCAGCACTTCGCAAAGATTACCATCATATTTGACAAGGTCATAACATATACTGAGGCTTCTCCAATGCAAACATTTCAGGTTCTTTTAACTCTTTTACCTTTTACTACTATTACTGAAATAGTTATATATGTCACAATTGATATTTTTTAAAAACAAAAATTGTTGTATTTCAGATCTTTGTTATTTGATATTAAATTCAAAAATAGTATGCTCCTAATTAAAGTATTATTACATAACCCGATAATATTTGTTAATTGAATATTGGCAGCATATAGGCTTTTTGTAATGGTATTAAATATTCCTAGTGCAGTTGAAGACTCCATTTCAACTGAATCAAAAAATCTGTCAATAACTTTGTTATTGGCATAATATCTTGCTGCCATAGCCAGAGTTTTAGTAGTACTAATATCGGTAGTCTAATCAATGATAAGAGAAAAATAGTTGTTTTGCACTGGGGTAAATGATCTATCAGGCTAAAGAACAGGTTGTGTTCTGGAATAAATATTATTAGTTTAAGTTCTGCTTCCTTTATTTTTTAGTCATCAGGCTTTGTTGTGGTGGTATTAAATATATTTATGACTGACGGTGTTACCAGTGCTGCTTTGTAATTGGTTTTGTGTATTTGTAAAAGTTGGTGCCTTTTTCGATGACTTACACTTCCTTGAATTTTAAAACTACAAACCGTTTTAACCCATTTAAATTTGGATTTGGACGAATCCTGAAATTTATGTTGGAATATTCTTTTCTTATCATCGCTTTCCTTAATTTATTACCACACTTGTTTCAGTTGTTTCAATTGTGTTTGTAGTTGTATCATTTTTATCTGATTCTGATTGGGTTGATGACAGCAACTTATCGTCTAGCTTAATTTTTATTAAAAATCTTAAAATATATATTATTAAAGTTTTTAAAATCTTAGTAGAGGAACGAATTAAACCGATTTTTTTTTAATTGTTGGAGACTTCGAGACTTTTGAATTGACGGTGACGGTTTTTGCCGTATTTCGTTTTTGGCTTTTTTTTTGCTTATGGTATGCTACCTATATGTTCATATTCTTCTTCTTCTTCTTCTTAAGAGTGGACGTTTGCTTGTTTCAACTACACAACAACAGAACAGTGTTGCCGACAAGCGGATTTTTATCCGAATTGCCGAGTTTAGATAATTTATGCATTTAATTTATTTTAATGAGAAAATTTGTTTAAATTGTTTGTCAATAGGTGAGCTTACGTACCAAATTGCTTAGAAGGATACCAGGATACCAGAGCACTACAAAAAGTACCAAATCTGATCCCGAAGGACCAGCTTGAACAACACTGGCAAAAGTAAAAGTTTTTAATAGTAGGTAAAAGTAATAATCGACGGGGTTGCCAATTATGTGGGATTAAAAATATTAAGTTCAAAAGTTATTATATCTGAAATTGTAATCCTCAGGTAATTGGAACCTGGCAACATTGTAAACCTATGAAGACTATACCAAATAAATTCAAATAATTTGGAAACCCTGGTGTCTAAGACAAGTAATTAAAAACCGATGTGCCAACATTGGTCGTCTAGCTTAATTTTTGTATTAAAAATCTAAAAATATATATTTATTAAACTTAGTAGAGGAACGAATTAGACCGATTTTTTGTTAATTGTTGGAGACTTCGAGAGTACACAAAAAATTAAAATCAAACTAAAAAAACTCAGTTTTGAATTGACGGTGACGGTTTTTGACGTTTTTCGTTTTTGGCTTATTGTTTGCTTATGGTATGCTACCTATATGTTTATATTTTTCTTCTTGTTAAGAGTGGACGTTTTCTGGTTTCAACTACACAACAGAACAGTGTTGCCGACAGGCGGATTGTAATTAACAATAAGTGAATATACATGAAATAAAAGATTCGAGAGGTAAACAAATTACGAATATAATTTCAACAAACTACACCAATTGTGAGAAGCAACATAAATACACTATTGTGCAATTCAATTTTTTAACATTTAACCTAAATTTAAATGGCTATAACTTGTAAACAAAATGGTTTGTTTACATAATTTTTTTTCATACATTTTGTAGACTTATGTATATATATATATATATATATATATATATATATATGATATATATATATATATATATATATATATATATATATATATATATATATATATATATATATATATATATATATATATATATATATATATATATATATATATATATATATATATATATATATATATATATATATATATATATATATATATATATATATATATATATATATATATATATATATATATATATATATATATATATATATATATATATATATATATATATATATAATTTCAGGTTGCTTTTTTCTTAAATTAGGTCTGGTATTCAAAGAGTATTTTTGCTTTTTCTTATTATTTTTGATAAAAGTGACAAAAGTAGTTTTTTTTACACGAAATTTGTCATGAGCGAGAATTTGCAAATTTGAAGTAATTGTGATTTTATATGTATATATATATATATATATATATATATATATATATATATATATATTTGAAAATCCCAATAAAAGTAAGGTTAAATTTTAATTAATTAAAAGTTGCTATACCTAATGACGGCAAAACTGCTTTTAGTAAAAAAACGGAAATTATTAAAAACTATTGGATTTAGATATAACTACAGAACCCTTTATTGCGATTGAAAGTGTAATTTATAAAAATTCATCCTTAATTTAAATGGTTTGCTTGCAAACGCTTTTTTACATTTTTTTAAGCTTATGTTTAGTTAATTTTTTTGTGGGATCTAATGTTTTGAACAAATTTTTACGTAATGCAGTACTTAGTGAATGGTATCTTCAGTTTTTACTTCAGTACCCTTTATTCATATCGAATAAATTATTGATTTAGAAAATGGGAGAACCACATTCAGCTCAAAGTTCATTGTGCCCAAAACCCGAATGACGCTTCGGATGTGATCGTTTAGCTAATCGACGGATAAAGGATATTTTAGTACGTGACGTGAAAAATACTGAAGAAAATTCAATCGAACAACTTGTCAAATTTTTGCATAAAGTATTGCAAGGCTAATTGTTTTGATGTATAACATTAATATTCGTGAATTAATAAGTATTGAATCGATGTTGGTCAATTAGTTAATAAAAAATAGCTTCTTATTATCCTACTACGACCATATTTCGTTGATAAGCTGCATTAAAAAAGTTTAATTACCAGAAAAATGCATGTAACATATTGGTGATTGTGGAAGGGACAAAAATGGAAATACAGTAAGCTTCTATTTTGGATGTATTAAATTCTCAGTATTTTGCTCATTCAAATAAGATTTCAAGGAGACAAAAAGGTGAATAGCATGCTGTTATTAAAATCAGTAAACTCAGTTAAACAGAATCTATGTTGTTTTTAAATGTTTCATTTATCAACAGTAAGTTTCTTCTGAATGTCCCTTTCCGAATATTTTGCTATATTGTCATTTTGTTTTTAGTGCACCATAGTAAACATAATGTTATTTAAATTTTATTTGCATTTTCAGGAAAACGAAGTAAATCAATGGACGCTAATTGTCCAGATTGGGCCTTAATCAGTTCGATTCATCAAAATAATATGGGGGATGAATGAATGTTAGCCAAGAAAAAATGGCTCTGTTTAGGATAGAAAATTATGAGCAAACAAAAAAATTTGCCCATCAAAGAGGGGGCAATTGAATCTGAGAATAAACATGAGATTTCTGAGGTAATTACAACATCACAATAAACAATAACTTTTTGTATATTTGAGTCGAGGAGCAGATCAAAGAAATCAACATTTTTTCTTTTCAAATTAGTATTATTAATTGTGAAACATTAAATTTCAAGGATTCTTACACACATTAAAAGATATTTATTCAAATTACTTATATACTATATATACTTATAGAAATTCTTGGGACAAAATTATTTTGGGCTCGCTCACTTAAACTTCAGATTAAACTTGTGTTAACAGATGCCATTGTTGCATAAATTGTAGATGTTCTCATTTTAAAAAGAAATTAACCAATTTTATTGCCTTTCAAAATCATTATTTATGATTCCTATTAATAGTTTAATATGTTCTTACTATTTACTAACCTACTATTTAACAGTACGCTTTCATTATCTGAGTAGCTCTTTAAGAATATTAAAAAATAGTTTGTTTTAAAACTTTTTGAATTATTTTAATAATCAGAAAATTGTTAGGATTATTATTGTATTTCATAAATAAGTGAATCACTGGCCTTCTAATCTTACTGCTTCCCTGTGTACGTCTCTAATGTTTGCATATGTTAAAATAATTTATTCTTTGTTCTTTAGGATCAAAAATCAAAACTTTTAGGATTGTGTGAGAACTAACAGACTCTTATCAATGAAATACTTTGATGGAGTAAAAAAGCATAATATTGCATTAAGAAATTAGAAATCAATTCGTTGGATTACGTTGGTCGAGGAATGAGTATACAATAACAAGAAAAAGCAACAAAAAGAAGTAGTGTTACAGAAGTTTTTATTGAAATTGAATAATATATTCTCCATTACCTCTATAACACTTAGTCTGTTAACAATTTTGTAATTACTTTTGTTTTAAGGGTCTACTGCACGCTATATTATAAATCATTTGCAAGCCTTCCGCGGCTGCAGTATTATGTAAAAACTATAAAAGGTATTAATTAGCTTCAATGTGATTTTAATAGGGAAACATGTATAGTTGGGCGCTAAATCCGTATTTTTTTGAATAAATCGAATTTAGAATGATAAAATTCGAAGTAAAGTTGTCCATTTTCGACCATTTTTTGACGGAAATGCCGCCACATATAAATTTCTTTCCCGCAAAATGGCTCTTTACCGCCTTACATTGATCCTTTGTCTACATAACTGCAAAATTTGAAATGTTAAATCGCACTCATGTCTTTGTATTTCTGCAGCGCGTAAACCTTTTTGGACAGGTTTTTAACCGAAAAGTATTTTAAGTTGCCTACCCACAGCACAATTTTTCAAGTCTTGACGTACAAGAAGCGTCTCGAATTGTAGTTATTACGTTGCGTTCGATACACTGAACGAACTGCGATAAAAATATATTTATGGGTAATGTGCAATAAAAGCAAATTTCTGTTCATTAAAAATAAAAATGTGGAGAAGTATTATAATCTTGTAAAATGTAAAACAGGTGGAATTTTAGGATAAAAAAAAATTGTTTTTGCGATTCCAACTAGATTTTGTGTTTTTCAAAAAATTGGTTTTACTTCCTTCGTAAAGGAATCTGATTTACTTCAAATTTTAGTTAAATATTAAGGACTAAATGGGGATGCCCTGGTAACATTTTGGTAAAAATTAAATATGGCGAAAGAAAATAACGCCCTAGTAAAAGGGTAAAGAAATTAATTCTAAAAAACTACTTATCCAGTTTATCTTACCTTTTGCACAAAAATCAGGTAATTTGTGGAAATCAACTGGTAAAATTTTGGTACGAATCAAGGATGGCGAAACAAAATGGCAATTTAATAAAATATTTTAAAATTCAGCCTACCTAACGGATTGATTTGAAATTTTATGCAATAATTAATTATGGTATAGAGATGAAGTGGTAAAATTGTAGTAGAAATTCAAGATGACAGAACGAAAGGCGGCCAAATTATATGTTTGTAATCGTGAAAAAAAGTCACCAGGTTTTACATATATTCACGTTTAGGGCCCCTTGATGCCAAAAAGTATGTTTTGTTAATTCCGTCGGTTCTGCCTGTCTGTCTGCAAATTCGGGGCATAGTTTAAAAACTCCTTACCCGATTGACTTCAAATTTTGGTCAAACATTATGGGTCATATGGTGATAACCTGGTAATATTTTGGCAAAAAATGTGGCGAAAAAAGATGGTGGCCTAGTGATATTAAAAATATTTATTATAAAAATTATTACTAAAAAACTACTTACTAAATTTATTTAAAATTTTGTGCAAGCATTAAACGTGATAGAGAGATGTATTACAAATTCAAGGTGAAGAAACAAAATGGCGACCAATCAAAATAAAAAAAATCAACTTATTCAATGAACTTTTGCCGAACAATTAAATGTTATATAGGGATACATATATATAGATTTCCAGCGTAGGCTCATTTTCCGACGAGCGCGACGTTTAGCAAGCGAATGAGGATTTTTAGTAACAGCGTCCCAACTAAATAGAAGTTTTATATCTCTAGCTGTCTGGTATGGGTGTCGTTTCCAGTAAATTCGCGTAGCGCGGGTGTTATTAATGACAATAATTTCAATATAGCGAACGATTTCTGAAAACGACACGTTGGATTGGTCGAGCGCCGCACGTGGCTTACTTAATACGGAGATTTATTGATGATTTGCAACTCCATGGCGAAAGAAGAAAAGAGTTGCTTTTTTTATTTCGAATTACGCGCGCGGCCGTATTTTGTTGAATCGTTCCTTCGATTGGTTCTGTTTAGGTCGCATAGATATAAATTCAATCGAGTATTCACAAACTAATAGTTTTAACTCTTTGGCATATGAAGACAGGATTAAAATTAAAGATCTTGGTCGACCGACACGACAAATAAACATTGCAGTTAGTGGTTATATATATATATATATATATATATATATATATATATATATATATATATATATATATATATATATATATATATATATATATATATATATATGTTACTAAATTTGGTCACGTTCCACCACTGTTCCTAATAAAAGAAAAGATTCATAACGAGGGAATAGGAAATTTACCGATTTTTACTTCCCTCGTAAAAGAGAAGTATTGTAACTATCACTCCCCGAGATTTTTTCAGATCTTCACGTTTCAGGGTCCCTAGATGACGAAAAACATGTTTTCTCAATTCCGTCGGTCTGCCTGTCTGTTCGCGGCGTAGCTAAAAAACTACTTATCCGATTGACTTCAAATTTTGGTCAAAAATTAAGGGTCATTTGGGGATGATCTGGTAACATTTGGGTAAAAATTCAATATGGCGAAACAAAATGGCGGCTTAGCGAAATGTTAAAAAAATTATTATTAAAATACTACTCATCCAATTTATCTCAAATTTTGCAAACACAGCAAGTATTATGTTGAAATCAAGTGGTAAAATTTTGGTACGAATCCAAGATGGCGGAACAAAATGGCTGTATAATAAATTGTTTAAAAATTCAGCCTGAAAAAACTACTTAATTGATTGATTGATTGCTACTTGATTGATTGAATTGCGTATATACCACAATACTAATTGTGGTTTAGGGCTCAACTAGTAAAAATGTGTTACTAATTCGAAATAGCAGAACAAAATTGCGACCAAATTTTTGTAATCGTGTAGAAAATCACCCTCTCAGGATTTACATATCTTCACGTTTTAGCGTCCCTAGATGCCAAAAAAACATGTTTTATCAATTCCGTCGGTCCGTCTGTGTGTCAGTTCGCGACATAGCTTAAATACTACTTACCCTATTGACTTCAAATTTTGACCAAAAATTAAGGCTCATATTATGGGGATGACCTGATAATATCATATAGTTTTCGTTATCTGTTCTTTCGTTGTTATAGTGTGGTGTATTATTTGGGGTTTGGATCCAGTAACAAAAACAAAAGACTATTTTTAAAATCAACGTTTCGCAACTTTATTGTTACATCTGCAGGACGCATGTATATTCTACATCCAGCATGAAACCCATATTATCAGTCTTTACATATTTCGTTTGTCCGCAGATATTTCCCAGATATTAAGTTTCTAAATGGTTTTCGTTACGATCCTCTTGTTTTTATGTTAGAGTGGTGTATTAGTTGGGGTTAGGATCCAGTAAAAAAAACAAATGTCTTTTTTTAAATTGTCGACGTTTCGCAACTTTATTTTTTCAACCTCAGGACACATAAATGTTATATCCTGCATGATACCCATATTATCAGTCTCCGTTGGTTCGCAGATATTTCCCAGATATTGAATTTCTAAATGGTTTTCGTTAACGATTTTATTGTTGTTATGTTACAGAGGTGTATTATTTGGGGTTAGGAAATATCTGCGGATCAATGGAGTAGTTAAAGACTAATATGGGTTTCATGCAGGATATAAAATCTATGTGTCCTGATGATGCAACAGTAAATTGGCGAAACGTCGGCAATTTAAAATATGGCCTTTGGTTTTTTTACTGGATCCTATCCTCAACTAATACACCACTTTAACATAACAACAAGAGGATCGTTAATGTAAACCATTCAGAAACTTAATATCTGGGATATCTGCGGACCAACGGAGTAGGTAAATACTGATAATATGGGTTTCAATTTAAGATGTCGAAACAAAATGACCAAATACATTTTTTAAAAAATCAACGTAAAAAAATCTTGTTCAATTGATTTTAAATTTTGCAGAAAATTTAAATGTGAGTTTGGGATAATTATTGAATTTATTTTTTTAACATTTTTGTATTTTTTATGGCCCCTGTATAAAAAATTAAATTTTTGATAATGCAAACCTTATTTATTTTTCAAGCGAAAACTTATATCATAGACTTTTTTTTCGTATCTTTCAAAATAAGACATTTTTATTCTAACGCAAAATTAAATTTTTGATAACGCAAACCTTTTTTATTTTTCAAAAAAAAATGTATCGATGATCGTGACTTTTTTATCTATCTCGCAAAATGAGACATTTTTACTCTCAGGCAAAATAACATTTTTGTATTTTTCGTGCCCCCTGTATAATAAATATAATTTTTGATAACGCGAACCTTATTTATTTTTGAAGCAAAACACTTATCAAGAGTGACTTTTCTTTCTATCTTTCAATTCTCAGTCCCCTAGACCTCTTGTAAAAGCCATCCTCGGACATATTGTATATACAGGGTTTTTCAATCTCAGTGGCCTACTAGAAGTATTTGTTAAACCAATGAGTCGATGATTTAGAAAAGGTGGCTCTCACCATAGATGAACATGAACTCTGTTTTGAAAATATTTTAAATTATGCGGTGTAGCCGCGCTTATATCTAAAACCGGAGGTAACATCCTTTTTCTAAATGCACTGACCTGTATATTATTATATTTTTGTATTGTCCTGAATATTCTAAACACTTTTTGGGGTATGTTTCCTATACCTAATTTCAACCGTTTTTGAGAAAATGGCGCTTTAAAACTGATTTTTGTGACCCATTCAGGCTCTGTACCCCCAAACAACTTAACTTGCAACGAAATGGATTGCAGTTTCTTATCTTGGTCATCTATATTCTGACATCAAATTCTTCTTTGACAGGAAATGTCAAATTTGACACCTCATGTAAAATCAGAAATTGGTGTGAGGAAATAGATAATAGAAAACTAGGATAGATGATAGACAGAGCTTTGAAGGGTCAAAAATGTCGATTTTCAAGCGACATTTTCTCGAAAACAGTTAGGTATAGAAAACAACACAAAAAGGGTTAGAATGTTCAAGACAATACAAAAAAGCAATAATATACAAGACATGCCATTTAGAAATCGAATTATGCCACCAAGTAGAAGAGGCAATATCGCAGAATTTAAAACATTTTAAAAAGAGAGTTTATGTCCAAGCCAGTGAGCGTGAGTAACCCTATTTTAGTGTTTAAATTCAATATATTAGTGCTTAAATTCAATTTATATACCAAAGGCCGCAGAAAATTTCTAACTAAATATAATTCATTAAGGTCTAAGAAACTCCAGATATAAAAAATATATATATATAAAAGGATCACGGGAAAAACGATCTAAGTAACATAGGGGGCAGGAAGAGTTTAACAATGTTTAATATTCACTCTTATAAGTTTGAGATTGCTCTTTTACCACTAATATTAATTTCTAAAAACAAATAATAAAGTTTTCCATTTTATGCATTTTTTTAAATACATTTTCTTATTGCTTGCTTAAAGTCCGACATTCATTAAAAGAAATAGACTATTCCACTTCCTTATCACACAAAAAAAAACTAGAAAAGGTAGTAATTTCATATACGAGTAAAATTAACAGTATAACAAAATTACTCAAAAAAGTTCTTCAAATTACCCATACACAATACTTTTGTTGGCTTTTCAAAACATACCTACAAAAAAGTGAAACATCCCAGTTGAAAAAAAAGTACATTTATCCCATGCATATTTATAAATGTATTAAAAAACGCTGGATTTTTGAGCAACTTTAACCTTTAACCCGCACTAAAAAAAAAGTTTCCCCGAAAACGACCAGACAAATATATGTATTTTTACCTTCTCTTTTTTTTAGCGCTATTAATCTGACAAAAAAAATCAGTGGCATACTATTTCAATCGCATCGCAAAGCTTCTCAAGGTTACCCATAACTATGCCTATGGTTGAGTTTAATGTAGCTTATAAGTACCTACAAAATGCAATCCTTAAATATCTATTAAAATGCGCTATGTTTTAACCAAATAGCTTTTACTATATTGGAACAACAAAAAAATCTAGAATTTTTCTAAAACAATAACACATTGTATCTCAAAAGCAAAAGCCTTGAAAGCTGACTACAACACTGGATTCTACGTAAGAAACTATTTAACCTAGTTTTTTTTTACGATAAGGTAAAGCATAGTCGAAATATGAGTGAGGTCTCACATTGCAATGATTTCAATTTAGCCCCGTATCTGAGAAACGAAGAGAGCTATGAAAAATTTAAAACATATTTGACCAGAGCTAAATATCTGCTCTCATAGTTCCTATTTAACACCAACATATTACTAATAAATTTTCAATGAGACTGGCCGGAATATGTAACTTGGCAGGAATCAATTATTCACGAGGCCTAACCCAGTCGAAAGCACTAGACAGGTAATAAAAAAATACGCTAAATACTTCAAATCTTGTTTCTTTTTTGCTAAGAGCATAGCGTACAACTGAAAATCCACCGACTCAATTTATAAAGATTGTTTATAGCGTCTTTCATTTTACAAATAAGTAGCATTTAGCCACGAAAATCGCATATCTCTATCTTCACCAATAAGGGAGATACGCCGTAAAACTAGTCACCCTGTCACATCGTCTAATATTCTGCCATAATATAATACTAATTACGTACTTACCAGTGACGGCTCCTCAGGGGCGGCAGGGTCGGCCAGGCCGTACCAAAAAATGTACAGGGAAAATTCTCTTTTTAAAAAAATAAATATTTTTCAAAAATAATTATGCAAACATCCCAAAAACTCACAAAATTTATTATTTCCTGGGCACATAGCAAAATAGGTAGGTATCCCTATTATCATTGCTTGACTAACATACAAATAACGCTATTAACAGCAGTCCGCGGGCCACGCACCATCCGCAGATATTCTAATATATTTATTATAGAGGGTGGCTCAGCCAGCCGATCCCGTCATCTCGCACGCTAGACTTCATCTACTAATTTACGCGTTACGTAGTGCGTTCGCAAACATATTTCCAATGCTATAATCTCGGCTATAACGTTTGTCATAGTTTATATCACCCAACACCTGCCTGTCTCGATGTGGCCGTCTCCTCGGAATTTTTCCCAATTGAATATTACCATTTTACAGGTATTAATTGTAATTATAAAATGATACTACTTATTTTTAAATTAATTTGTTAGTTCTTTACATTAGTCATGACTAATGATGGTCAATATATTATATTAGTAATTTTCACTCCATGTTACATGTTTAAATGTGGTGAGGAAATGTGAAGTGAATGTTTTATTTGTAATATCATTTGTAATTTGTTTTATCGTGGTTCTGGCTGGACAATATACTTTTTTGGTTATGTATGTAGCTTTATATCCCTCTTGAGACAAGATACATTAAAATATCAAAAAATTAAATTGACTGACTAGAGCGTTTTACTAACATTTTTTTCTTATTTATTAAATGTATACTCTAGCATAGATCTGGTGTATATAGGTTGGTGCCTACCTAATTATCATTGAAGAAATAAAGGGAAAAAATAAGACTAGTATTTGACCATATTCAGACGCGGCACCAATTAAAACGTCATTGGTCTCAAGGGCTATTTTAGGAAACCCTTCTGGGGGGGTGTTAATCTAAAAAAAAAGTTTGTTAATGTATTTTATTATAAATGGTATGAGAACAAAATAAATACCCATATTTTTTATCATACTTGTGGCATGCATAAGTGAAATAAAAACAGCCTCTAATAAATAGTTCTAGAATAACGTCCAATTTCTTTCCTGCAGCAATTTTTTTAATTACATTGTTTATATTTACATCAATACTCTATGTATGGATATGCAAGAGACCCAACCCAACAGATCGCTCTGGTGCTATAGTGTTTCATAGCCAAGGAGAATTACTTCATTACCCCCTCAACGTGAAACCGTCCTTGATTGGCTTTGAGGCTCGGCCGACCCTAAATTTTAGAGTAAGAGTCGTTACTGGTACTTACCTTACAATATTCATTTTTCGTTTTGAACTTTTTCGTCTGCTACCAGGCGTTTACGATTAGAATATTTACGTGGCATATTAACAGCAAAGTCAATAACAAATAACACAAAACACTAATAAATTATAAATTCGCAAATCGAAAATCGAATAACGATAACCATCCGAACATCGAAATCACAGTCGATAAACGGCCGAACTCATTACAAAATATAAATATGCAAGGGCTAACAGGTAATTATAAATCCCAGACAAACAGCCATATTAAACACGTAAATTCCTAAAAAATATTCCGGGCGCCGGTCAAATAATAATTGTATTTTATTGCTTTGGCTCCCGCTTTCTTTCGATGTAGACGGGAGACGGTCCGTCGTATATTTGTTTTTTCCAACACGTCGGTACCTTTTCTGGCCTTTTCATATTTGTTTGAACGCGACTGAACCTTGTCTATGATTTTTCATCAGCTGCTTGCAGTTCAGCCTTAAGGTTTTAAGTTAGATTGTAATTAAATTTACATATTAAAATTTTAGCTTACATAATCAATATTTCATATATTTCATGTTTTAAAGAAACATTTCAAGAAAAAAAATACATATATTGTTGCCTGTTTTCTTTATTGCAAACTGTATTTAACTCTGCTGGGCATAAACATTTGTGCTATTTGCTTGGAAAATTTTATATTAATTTAATAAACATTAGAAAACATACCCAAACTTTTTGCGATGCCTTTAATTACAGTAAAAATAAAAATAACACCCAAATGTTGTTGTTCTATAGATTGACAGTGTGTTCATAGTTTGCTAGCAGAATAGGTATGTGGTAAAACGCATAATTTGTCTTAGGAGAGAAAGAGTAATTATAGCCTACAAGAATTCATACTGTTATACTCTTATTTAGTCAGATATTTATAACAGTTTAAGTTAAAAATTAATTTGTTAATAACCTGTGGTTCACATTACAGCATCAAAAACTCCACTGATTTCAAGCACAAAATGGTGAATGTACAAAAAAATTCCGTTCTATTTAAAATCAGTAAAAAATTTAAAGTCTGCTAAATTTTCATTTATCAGGCATCAAATAAAAACATCCTGCTGAAAAGGAAATTTGAGAACTGTCAGTTATTATAAAGGCATGTACAATTTAACAACTTTTAATATGAGAATACATCCTTTATTCAAAAAACTACAAACATTTTTACATGAACAGTACTATTCATGTAAAATATAAAAAGTTTATAACACTCTACATAGTCTAGAGTTTTGTCAAAAAGTAAATATATCTATACTTTCTACTTCATCATTAACTGGACAAAAGCAGTAGGTATCATTTTAAGATATAGAAAAAAATGTTAAATACAAAAGCAGTAGGATTTATTACGTAGGTTATAGAACATTATTATTTATTTATACAATATATCTTAAAAACGTGAGGCAAACCCAACATACATTTTTACAAAGGCAAAGGTATCAAATATGATATATTTATAATCAGCAAGAAAAGGTACCAACATTTTGTGAATAAAATATATATAGGGTGTTCCGTTCCATTAAAAAAATATTGAGCACACGTAATAAACCCTACAACTTTTATATTATTTAACATTTTTTTCTTAAATCTCTTAAAATTAAACTAATAGTAGGGGTGGCGAAATATAAGGAAAGATCAATAACTGTAATACATCTGATTAGCCTTAAATTTTTTACGTGTTAAAATAAAAACAATTTTATGTCTTGCCAGTGGCCACATTTCTTTTCCCATTCTTTCCTTTCCAGATTATTAAAATTAGTTAAACACTAAAAGCAAAATCTTTTGTATTTTTGGACTACTGATCATTTAGTCGACCCTAACTGGCTTCGACATATTAATATTATTTTAATACAATTGCTATCAATCTTTAACAGTGCAAATTCTGAAATTTAGGTAACATTCAAAATGAGGACAAGTGATTACAAAATTTAGAACTAAAAAGTAGAATATAACATTTTAGTAAGGATATATAAATTTGACAATAAACAATGAGTCATATTAATTTATTAGACAAAAAAAGGGTGCCGGTGAAGTCGAGAAGGCACAGTGTACTTCATACTATATGTGACAATGCAGCATTATAGCTGACGCCACAATCTTCTTTATTTTTAATAAACTATAAATATGTGACCAAAAATTTATTTTCACAAATTTACATATTATCTGTACTCACAAGGGTGGTCATATTTAATCTTCGAGGGAGGACATTTTTTAAAAAGATAGTCGTTATAACCATAGGTCTCTATAAACAAGTATTTAATACTGAAAAACAATTTTTTTCTTTATTTTATTTTTTACTTTTTAGGTCCACTTTATTTAAAAAGGTTTTTCATTTTTAATATGTAGCTACTATAAATATAGCAATTAATTCTTTTTTGCTTTTAAACTACAAATAGCTTACTTAAGACAAGCTATTGCATTCCTTTTGTCAATATTTATGTATATTTAGACATTGAAACAGCATCGTAAACTCTATTCGTTGTCGACCGATGTGGCGTTATTAGTAGTTATTAGAACAAAATGGTGAATGTATAAAAATCGGACTATGCTGCCTCCTGCTTACCCTAATTTCATTAGCAATGTAGGCTTTATGGTGTTACTCACCCCCAAACTAATAGAGTAGCAGTGCTGCCAGATTACTTGGGTACTTTCCTCCTAGATGGAGCTTGATTTCCTTCTAATATCCGTCGTTCTCTCCTAATACATGTAACGATTGATATTCTAGTATTAAGCTATTCATATTAAGCTATTGATCATATTTATACCAAAACAAGTTTACTCGTTAGCTTAATTGCAACAACGGTTAACTATTCAAGCATAAAAAAAGTTAAAAAAAAAGACTTTCAATTTACTCAAAAATGCTAAACATTTTCTTCAGGTTTTAAATTATTATTTCATTTGAATATCCTGTCATGTACTTTTAAAATTCCTTCTGACGGACCAAAAAACTTCTATATTTAGGAGAAAAACTCTTAATCTGGCAGCACTGTAAAGTAGCAAGGAAAGTATCACACAGCATTTTATTTATTAAACAGGCATTGATTTAGTTTCTGATTTTATTCTATGCTGGAATTTAAAATAGTGCGTACAAAATTCAGTTGAAAACGTAACATACCTCAGTTTTTACACCTTTATAGATTGTTACTATATTTTTTATTTTTAACAATGAATTTAATTTGAAACTGCTTAATGGTGGCAAAATTGGAAAATCATATCGCATATCAGGACTCTAAAAAAAAACAAAATATACCACATAACATTACCTACAACTATATGCACAATTACACAGAAATTAATATTTCTATATTTCTTGGTTTTTTAAGAAATGCCGACTTTTAATTTATTAGTAGGTATTACTTTTTTTTTGAAGTGGCAGAGACATAAATGCGCTACGTGCCTAGAAAATACCATAGAACATACAATATCATGTTTAAATTCATGTGATCGGTGAGTGGGATCGAACCGCCGAAATAGAAAGTTAAAAAATATCATTCTGAAATGGACAAAATTTGCAATAAAAATGTTAATTATGCAAGGCCTTAAATATAGTGAGTAAAAAATTAAAATATTTCAGTTTTTTGTCTTTGACAGTCTTAAAAAAAATATGTTTTACAATGAGCTTAAGCATCGAGTTTGCAACAACCTGTATCGAAAAACTTGTGATAAATAACATACATAATTAAAAAATTTAAGAAAATCTAGTATTAATATATCTGAGTTTAATAAAATATTGAAAATTATTCTGCCTATGGTTAATATTTGCATGAAATTTAAAAAGTTATTAACCACTATTTTTCAATATACAAAGAATAGTAAAAATGCAATTTGTAAAATTCGGGATAAAAATGTAACTTCAGAAAATTAATTAAGGTTCATTTAAAAAGAAAGTATCGTTCAGTAGTTAGAGACGGCGTGTAAGTTGTGCCTCCAAAACAACAACAATTAGGCTTAACTTTATTTGAAAAGGGCCTAGAATTGATAATTTAAAAGAAAGTAGTTTTTATGTTAAAAAAATTAAGGTTAAAAAATGATCAAAAATACTCAGACTACGGGTAATAATTCTCTGAAATTAAAAAATCGTTTGAAGTCACTTTTTTCAAAAATAGTAAGAAAAAGTAAAAATACCCTATACGGAATTCAGGAGACAAAGTTTAATTTAAGAAAATAAGATAGATATATAACGGTCTGAAAAAATCAATTAGTACGCCCCTGAATTAACATTAATATTCGGAAAGGCAAAATTATATTTAATTTGTTTCAAAACCTCCTTGGTTTATAAAAAAAAAATTTATTAAAAAAGACACAAATCAGATATCAAAATTTTGAGAAATTAGTTTATTCCTAAGAACCCATTTATTAAGTACATACATATAAAATAAAAATAATTTCAGATAAGCCAACTTTTGTTTTCGCCCTCGTATATACCAGACCAAAGCAACCCTTAAAACACGCATACTATAAAAATGTTAACACAGCATAAGCCTACAAAATGTAAACAACTATTTGTAATTATACCATTTTGTTTACAAGTTATAGCTGTTTAAATTTAGGTTAAATTTTAAAAAATTGCACTTCAATTGCACAATAGTGTAATTTAGATGTAATAAAGAAATATAAGGCAATAAAATGTCTTTTACGGTTAAAGCAACATTGGTGAGGGGCAGGTTGAAGCTAGAAAAATAAAAATATGAACAGATATAGAGAACCGAAAACGAGACCAGTATATTGCAAACTTACAAGGAACTGGTGAGTATTCACCAGTTGTTTGTAAGATACGATAATTTACTTGGTGATTATACACGTATACAGATTTTCTTGTTTCATCGCTTTTTGAAAGCCAATGGTAAAACACGTCAGATTTATTATATTTTTGTGCAAATAAACCTCAATTCAAAAAACCTTTCATGTACGTACTTATAAGGGGAAGTGCTCTATTTGCCAAAACACATTATTTTTAAATTTGGATTTTCCTGAAGATTGTAGACAGTTTTGTGAATTTTCTGAGATATCGATTTTGAAAAGTGATAATATAAAGTTTTGAGAGCCAGTAAAATCTCAATGGTCTGATTTAGGGCAAAATAGATTACACACAGCTAATATGATTTTCTTATGCTTTTTTATTGTGTCACTTCCAGTTCAGATTACCATTCAGCTTTGTTTCTTTATCATTATTTTTGTTTAGAATGGGAGTTGAAACTATAATGATCATTATAAAAAACTAAGGATTTGAAATCGGTTTTACCATAAGTTACAGCCTTAAGATTTTATAGCCTCTTATAGTCTAAAATAGTTCAACTACAAACGTTAATAATTCACGAACAGTCTGTGATAGCGAAATGATATGCTATCTAAAGGAATATGTAAAAACTAATAAAATACAAAATTTCAAAAAAAAAATGGATCGACGAGCCCTGACGTTTTTTCGAGAAAATGGGTGTGCTTTAAATTTGAACATTAGAATTACCTTAAACTTTGCATTAATATATTAAATTATATCGATTTTTTTGTTGCACCAATTTTTAAATTCAATATTATTAACCACATTGCCCTTGACTCTATTAGTCTAACCACATGTTACAGGATGTTAGTAAAATCCCCTTTAGCAGTTGATAATCGTATCAATCTTTTTATGTTTGTGGTATTTCAACCTAGAATTTAATTTATCAGATTTTTGTTTATATATTAGCAATTTTAGTTAAGAACTCAGAGCAGAATGGCGTTTACAAGAAAATCAGTTATTTTGTGCTTTCCTGCTTTTTTGTGTATACAATTTGTTTCATCTGCAACGATGTCAGGTATGAATAATAAAACTAAATAATTGGATGTTCAGTAATCTATGCGATGTTTATAAAATTTAGGTAGTTCATTATTTGTCCTTAAAGTAGAATCATTCTGTAAGGCCCGATGAGCGCCAACTTTTAAAGGCATCTAGAACTATTCTAGAGGCGCTTTTATTTAATTAAAAAAATCGAATAAACACAAAATAAACGATGTGACGTCACTATAAACATGGTGAAGAAGTTTTTTACTCGTCGATTTTTATGACGGTATTATATTTGTGCAATATATAAAAATCGAGTATCTTTTTTTAAACGTTAGATTTTTCTTGATAGTGTATCTCTATAAAGGCGCACATTAGGCTTGTTCTCATCGAAGTAAGGGGTGTATTTATCGAAAAATTATATAGGTGATTTTTTTAAATATAAGATTTGCTTTATTAGCTCAAAACCATTTTTAGCACAAGTTGATCGAATTGAAATTAACTGCGTTTGAGTGTTTGAGGTATCGGCGGCCAACAATTTTTTTTCGTGGAAATCAGTATCTGCAAAAAAGTTTTTTTTTATATTTGAGTTCATTTCCTTGTAACATATAATAATAAGTATAACATATTTTTCAATTTTGTATTAGGTAGCACAGTGTTTCAAAATCAATGAAAATTGGCCAAAAATTATAAAATGTTACATCCTATTTAAAAATGTGTATATAAGGTTTTCAGAGATTTCTGATAATGAATTTGATATAAGATTTTGAAATTTAAAAGTGGAGGATACAAAATGGCCGGCATTTTTGCAGAGAAATTTTAGAATTTGTCTGAAAATTTATATAAGGGTTTTTGGGGTTGTTGATTACGAAGCTGGTATCAGATCTTGAAAACTTAATCCCACTCTCACTGAGATTTTTTAAAAATTTAAATATTTTCTTTAAATCTTAAAGCCCTATCTTAAATGTGATGACGTCTCACGCCTCAAACTTTTAAGAAAATATTCAAATTTTTAAGTTTTTAGTGACGGTGGAATTTTTCTGTAGCTTTACTATTAACTTCATATACTAAATATTATTTTTTAATTTTTAGTTCAGTAAATAAAAAGGTTTTTACGCTTATTTTAATTTGTACTTTTTAGCAATATATTTTACGCACCATTTATAAGATATTTACGTTTTTTTCAAGACGATCTTAGTTTTTGAGCAAGCAAAATTTTTTTTTCTACTAAAAGCAATACCAAAAAAATTCTAATTTTATGCACCCTGAATAAGATATTCACGATTTTTTTTTACTCTATGGTAACATGCTTTTGATTATCACCAAAGTTATATAGATATGCCAAATTTTAGCCCAATTGGATGACAGCAAGTGCTTGAAAAATAGTTTACAAATTTTGAACCGGAAATACGAATAAATCAAGTTAAATAAAAACGTTCAGAAAATTTTAGAATAGTAATAATAATATAATATTAGTATCATGTATTAACTAAATTCTCATTTTGCATTAAAACGCACAGGGTGTGCATAGTAACATGCCCTACGAAATTATATCAAATAAAGAAAATTATTTTGTTTAAGCCCAAAGTTTTTTTTTAAATCGTTATGTATATCCGCTGGATGTTTAGTAGACGAATTTAAAGATATATGATGGGTTTGAGATACTTGGTATTTCCTTTTAATATAACGTTTTTGTTGCTTACAGTTATATTCAGTATAATTTATTTTTTTGAAGTATGTAACTACGAATACCAAACATCTTAATGTATAAAAGGTAACATTTCTTTTCTTAAAGTATTAAATTAAAACGGATAATATTAAAAATTAGGTAATGAATAACAAATTACCCAGTAACTGCTGAATGGCCAACTTGTTTAAAGGAATATTAGCAGCCAAACACATTTTACATAGATCTTCGTTAAATTCTGACTGGCCGTGCTTTTTGTTTTTAAAAGTCTCAAAAGGCTGCTTCAATGTTGACTGAATGGGACTAGACTCCATCTTGGTAACTTTAGTATTGTGAAAGGACGTTTTAATGTGTTGATCTGTTTGGAATTTCTTCGAGCAGGAACAAACGGATATTTTTTCTACGATAGTTATACAACCGTGATAAAAGCCATTTTTAATATAAAACTGAGATTTAGGTTTTATTTAAAATTCTATTTGAACAGAAATGTAATTAAAAAATAACTTAATTTAATTTTTTAAAAATCAACTAACTGTCTTTTAGCCCAGTTAACTATCGTAGAAAGAAAGTCCTTTTTGACACTTTAACATTGTGTAATATGTTCCGTTTTTTATTAGTGTTTGTTGTGTATAAAGGGGTTTGATCTAATGCCAAAAATGTTAAAGAGAGTGGACTGTATTTCATTTTATAAGGTTTAAAGGTTTAAAAAAAATGTCCCCAAAAAACTGCTCGAAAAGGTAAATTACCATTAAGTAAGTAAAAGATCTTTTAATTAAATAAGTTTATTCATGCTTTAATTTATCGTAGAAAGGATGATGGTCTGCCTCCAACATTTTCTTCAAAAATATTAAATTGTCAAATTTTTCCTTTTTTATTTTTAAGGAATCCTTATAAAGAGCAGGTAACGAGTTAAACCGTATTCTCGTTTTCTTTTTATAGCGATGTGCTTCCACTCTTGAGGATTGCTAAATTTTCTTTTTTTTTCGTTTTCTGCATACGTCTTGGTTACCTAAATCATTTTCCAGGGAGATGTTTTCTTATTATGTTTCCTTCAATTCAAGTCTTGCAGTATAACAGACTGTTTAGTTAACTGGACTAATTTATAGCCTCTTTTTGATTTATCCATATCTGAAAACAAAAAAAAAGAAGTAAAAAATTTGAGTAAAAAATAGTTTTAAGTAGTTTATTCATATGTGAACAACGAATTCGGAAGGCGGCCTATATACACGAGGTAATTAAATGTTAAAGTTGTATCAAATATTAAGCAGTTTAAATTACGTTTATAGTGTCCAAATTTATTTTAAAATAAAGGGAAAAAATGTAGTGATGAAATCTGTACTTCCCTGGTTACAAAATAAATCACAATATTATATTTAGTAAACACTTAAAACATTACCACTTGTATCGGTAAGTTGGAAACGTGAATCCAATATGATTTAGCCACAAATAACGGCGGACAAAATAGTTGGCCATATGCAGATTTCTTTTGTGCATTTTTAGGGACATCTGTTGTATTTTTTTCAAACTAAAACCGGGCCCTGCATAGCTCTAAGGTGCAGCCAGCTAACAAATGTCTACTAAATAGAATATTTTGGACTTATGCGTTTTTTCACAGTAAGCCGACGATATATCCCAGCGATGAATAAACATTGTAATAATTGCGATAAATGATATACATACCTAGAAGAATAGCCTGTTTGAAATCAGATTACAATGCATGAATGAAAAATTACATTTGCATTCTTCATGTCATTTTCCAAAATTCATTATACTGAATTTTTTGAGAGAGAAAGACGATTTAAAAAGTCTACGTGTTTTCCTACAATTCGATAAAAATATCGTTGTCCTATCTGAAAAAATAAATGCAGTTTACAACTGTTAAAAATTTCATTTTTAAAATACACTTTTTATATCGGATAATGATCTCTTATAAACGCCGTACAAAAGCATTTGCTTAAAACTTTATTAAAGGTCTATAATATTACCAAAATTTGTTAACATGTAAGTTAAGGGATTACCATCCATTTTTTGCAGTTCAATTGTTTGTCTCTTGAAACTCTTTCACTTTCACTTTATACCGGTACAAACTTCGAAATTGAGCCTGTTTAAGAAATTGGAATTTTGGTTGGATGATAATAATATAATTTTATTACAGCATTTGAAACTCAAGCGCAACAGGAACATTTTCTTGGGCCAACCATCGATTCGGGTACGTATACAAGACTTACAAATTTCCATAAAAACTAATTTTTTACCCATTTGTTTAATGTAAGTAAAGGCTGTTTTAATAAAAAAACGAATACACTTAACTTGTGATGTGTAGATATGTCCTCTTTTATTTTTAACATATATTTTAGGTTAACATACTATTGATAGTTATTTTTAAAATATTAGAGAGATTAGTTAGATACTACAAAATTTGATCGTTCTCAGAGCACTTGATTTTTTATTTTGTTAAATTTTTTTTTTAATTTACTGCAGGTGATTTTAAAGGATTTTCTGGAGTTATAAAAAGATTTTAATTTTAAATCTCAAGATGCTTCTCATGGTAATTCTTTATCACATATATATTAACGCTTTAATTAAAAATTCAAATCGTGGTAAATATCTATGGATTTCGCTGTATCGATTTCTAAATATAGTTTGTTGTTTTTGTTAGCTTTGTTTATATTGCCTTTCTTGATTTAGATTCATCAAGTTTTTGCCTTTTTTATTTATTTTTCATAACGATTTCGTCTATTTTTTCGCTAATTCTATGATTACCTTGTTTTTATAGCATTACGCATATTTCAGGTAGATTATAAATGTTTTGTTAATTAAGTTAAATAAATATTTATATTATTTTTAAAATTATAACAAAATGTCAAAATAACTTAAAACCATCATCATCTTTTCAGCTTACATGTCTTATTCTCTAAACTAACTTACGACAAAATGACTCCTGCCAATAAAAAGATTCAACTTAGTTTTGTTGTGACTTTATGACTAGTTGTGTATAATTGGTTTTTCTCTACTGCACTACATTTTTAAAAACCCTAAAATGAATTTGATGTTTTTTAACAGCTCTCTTACTTTTGGAAATAATCCACTGTTACCATATATGACAAAATTGCAGTCTTTTTTTAAAACCACAAAGATCCGCAGTTTGCCAAAATATCATAAATACTGAAAGATGAAGTTACATCATTTATGAACGGCTCATTTCTTGAATGGTAATTATTAACATAACATTAGGTAATCAAAAAAAATGCCATGTCGTGAAAGTTGTATTTACATCTATTATTTACGTAATACATGAATAAATGTTTTTGGATTTAAACTTTAAGTTAGTATCATTTTAACATAAACAGATGCTACCCTGGAACTGAGCCTTAGCTGGACTAATGCAGTCAATTTCCCAGAAATTTTCTTGCTCTGCAAAGTCAGCGCCAAACTTATTCTTAATTACTCAATAACAGAAATATATTTATGTACTGAGTGTTTTGATGTCTAATACCACGATTATAATATCTTTATAGTTTGACACGGACAGAGTAAAATTTTCCAGATGAAATAAAATATTTTTTTAAATTTTTAGTTCTATTTATTCAGGTTTTATGTTAAAAGTCAATATTAACAAATATCGACTGGGCGCACTGAATCTTATGTAACATCATTGTATAATAACATGTCTTATATTATATACAATAGTTAAGATACATTCTTTTTCTTCCTGACATAATGGTGAACGCATTATTGAATACATATAATGCTCAATATAACATCGAGAAAACAGTTAAAAAAAGCGTTATTCCGCCATGTATAACATTTTCAAAATATTGCTTAAGACCACTCTGATAACATCCTCAATATTCCCTGAAAATTTTATGCAAATTGGTCAAATCATTGTGTTCCACCATATTGGATTCCTACCAATATATTTACGATTTCCTTTCTACCTATGCCACACTTGACTTCTAGGCATAATTTTAAATAAATTCAATAAGTATCCCATTTTCACACTAAATTTTTTTGCAAAATTGAATCAAGATTTTTTTTCGGTTGATTTAAAAAAAAATATTTGGTAATTTTATTTCGCCATCTTAAATTGAAACCCATATGTACCTACTCCGTTGCTTCTGAATGGTTTTTATTAACGATCATTCTGTTGTTGTTATGTTAGAGTGGTGTATTATTTGGGGTTAGGATCCAGTAAAAAAAACAAAGTCCCGTTTTTAAACTGTGCGTGTCGATTCGATTCTACGCTTTCACCATTATATCAGGAAAAAAATTATGCAGTGAACCATTTGTTAAACCTGATTTTTACAATAAGACTCGTATAGACAAATAGTGAAAAATAATATTTTATTCCATCTTGAAAATGTTATTCCGTGAAGTCGGCGCTAAATTAATTCTTATTCAATTTAATCACAAAAATATATGTATTCAGTCAATTCGGGGTTTTGATGTTGTATTCACTAGTTTGGCGCCGACTTCATGGAGTAAAATTTTCAAGGTGGAATAAAATATTATTTTTCACTTTCTAGTGCATTTTTTGAAATCGGTTCCATTTCTTTACAAAAATGTTTATTGTGAGAGTAAAACATAAGCTTAATCAATTGAAGGCCTTGGTGCAATAGAGTGATAAGCCACATTTGATAAAATTTTGAGGAGAGCAATTTCTAACTTTTGCAAAATTTTATAATTAAAACTTTAAGATTATTTTGAATAATATCTTTTGCCCCTGTAATGTTTATTTATTTAACAATATGTTCAGTATCTTAGATGGTTTAAAAACGTTATTGTTCCAGAAAAGTATTTTTTTTTTGAAAAAATGCCAGATTTTTGAGGCTTATCACATTATTGCTCGAAAAAAATGTAACATATTATTTTTGCGGAAAAAAAAGAATGTTGTGGAAAATCTTTTATTATGAGTAAAAAAACTTAGAACAAATTGTGGAGCTACAGCAACAGCATCATAGTAGCTCAGCTACATCATTTGAGTCATCTTCGGTAGGCACCAATGTATTAAAATATTCATGAAAAACGGGTGGAATATAGGGAAGCAGACTCTTTACATCAACTAATTTTTTCTTATTTATATTAAGCGGCCTTAGATATTTTGGTCCTATATTTTTCAGCTGAATATTCATTGGTCGACCAACTTTCATGAACTGCACTTCTTTGGAAAAGTCCTCATTTACGGCATGTTTAATAAAAAAACTAGACGTGTGGTTGTTTTTGAACTGAAACCCAATGGCTGATGAAAAATCGACGGGTTCACCTGACTTGGTCTTTTTAACCTTTGTCACATTCTGTAATAAGTTTCCAACATTTAAAATATCACTTTGTGATAATACAGTTACTACAAACGGATTTTTTTTGTTGGATTTTTTCAAAATATCAATCCACATGGAGGGGCTATAAATATGTTGCACTTTTTTCTGACATTTTTCGATGAGTGCAAAATCTCGGTCTGATGGCAGGCGGGTGTGCCCAGCTTCCAAAAAATAATGAGTTATTTCCTTAAGTCTTCCCTCTCTTATCAGCTGCAACCACATTGCCATCATTGCCCAGTTCTTGTTTTGCCCTGGGCAGTTATCTGTAAAGACAATAAGCTTTTCTATATTTTTTGGCTGTAGGCTCAGAAATTTTAAAACAACGCTACAAATCTCATCACTCCCTCTGTGCCCAGTTTCTTCACCCCAAACAAACATGTATCCTTTTCCATTACTGCAGTCATGCACTCCACAGTTGTATAGCCACAACTTACGACAATAAAAGGCTGGTCCAGATGTCAACTTAGGAACGGGCAAAGCCTGCTGGAGATCAAAAGAAATTACTAAGGTATTTGAGTCTTTTTTTTCAGATTCAGATTTCAGCAGATCCTGCATAAGTCGAGCACGAGTTTGATGGATCTTTAAAGAGGTCTCAATTACTTTGGATTCATCTTCTTTATTTTCGACACGTAGTGCGTCAATTTTAATTTGGGATTCGTCACATGTTTTACATGTATCTGATTTTGGTAGTAAAAATCCTATGTTGAATTCCCGACAAAATACTCTACGGTACGCATCGTGACTCACGGGATTTTCTACACCCCTTTCAGTGCACCATGGAAGATAATATTCCTCATATAAACGGGCGATCGATAGGTCGCAATCAAGATAGAACTTGCCATCATTCACGGATCGGCTGTAATGGCTCTGGTATTTCGGTATGCTATTAATGTGATCTCTAACTGATTGCAATCTGTTTTCGTCAATTTTGTTAGGTCTGTTTGAATATTTTCCCCTTCGATCCATTTTAGGTGTTGAAGCCCCTTCAGAAATTTGAGCAATAATACCATTAAGCCTTCCTCTGGATTTGTGTAATCCATGTACACTCATAAACTCTGATTTGCAAAGCTTTACTTCTGAGTTATTAACTTTTACAGTATAAATAACTGTAACTTTTCTTCTTGACTCCTGTCTTTTAGTTTTTTTTGGATAAACTCTTTTTTTTGATATAACTTTTATGCAACCAAAAAGATAGACATTTTGAGTGCTATTGAAAATATTTCCCTCTTCTCCTTGAAGTTTGGTTCTACAGTTGGCTTTGCAAGTGCATGGAGGGCCAAGTACACGTCCGGCATATTTTTTATTATTGGAGTCACTAAGATATTCCCTTCCTTCATTTCTCCTACGCTTCCTTTTATTTCTCTTATGTGAAGAAGGAGTTCGCGTTCTCCACCGTTTTCTTGTGCTTTTCACTGGGCTCTCTTCGGACAGCCTTTCCAAAGATAACTGGGTCTGGTTTAGATTGATATTGACATTTATTGCTCCATCCTGAAATAAAAAAACATTTTAGAGTAGGTATTTATAGTGGCTTTTCATATTCTAGTCTAGATATTTTCCTTCATTTTAACAGACACCTACTTCAAAATGCAACAAAACTAAATTAAAAATCTATTGCTTCAAAAAGATGATAAGCCACATGGCACAAAAATGCCTGCAAATACTGTTTATTATTTACTTTCAAATTATTCCACATATTCACAACTTAGATAATTATAAATTTAAGAGAAATTGTACGCCAAAAATTACTCATTACATTTTTTAAAGGAAATATTATAATTTTTCAGAATATTTTTTGCTCCTATAATCTGCCCCTAAGGTTGACATCAAAAATGTGATAAGCCACAAATTATTTTAGAGCAACTTACCTCGCTTGAAGAAGAATTCACATCGTTTTCAGATGTGTAGTCTGAATCTGTGGTATGTCCTGCAATGTTAAAATCACTCTCACTGCTTGATGAATTTTCTAAATCGCTATTATTAAAAATATTTCGTCTCACGTTCACTAAACGACTATTTCCGGCCGCCATGATTGATTGTGGCTTGTCATGTTTTTCGCTCAAAATGTGACAAAAAGTGCGGGAGCAACAATATGATTGTAGGGATAGTGGTGACATCTTTTGAGGGAATAACAAAATTTCTATTTAAAATGATATATCAAGTTAAAAAGAAAACTGTAACGTAATAACTCATATTTTAAAAAAAAATGTGGCTTATCATACTATTGCACCAAGGCCTTCAATTTATCAATTTCTTATTGGACTAATAAAACGAACTAATAATTAAGCTCTACACACTAGCAAATATTAATATCTAATTGTTTTATGAAACAGTAGATAATATTAGATCATATTATTATTATTATTAAAATGCTCAAAAAAACAAAATGGCGGCCTCACAAAATGTAAAAAGAAACATTATTTAGAAATTACTTATCGGATACTTAAATGGTAAATTTTTTGTATTAATCCAATATAACGGAACAAAATGGCGGACAAATATTTTTTAAAAATTCAGTACCAAAGAACCAATTATCCAATTGACTTGAAATTTTGCCCAAAAATCAAGTGTTGAACAGGTATAGATTTATACATTTTTAGTAAGAATAGCAAAACAAAATGGCAGTCTAATAAAATGTTTAAATAGTCGGTAAAATTTCATTTCCTGAAATAAAACTATTTCTTTATTTAGGAAAATAATAACGGGCATTTATTTTTTGTATATAATAATGTTATGAAAAATAAATAAATAATATTAATAATAGTAATAATAATAATAAATTAGAATTTAAAAAAATGTGGGGAAAGTGAAATTTTCTCTTCTAGATTACCGATTTGCTTCAACGAAACGATACTACTATCTTGTGGGAACTCAAAAAGTCATGTGGTTTCAAGCGTTTATTTTATGCAAGCAATATGGAATGGAATTGGCCAGTCCACTGTCAAATGCAGAAGAGGAAGATTTGGAACGTCACCTAAAAATGAGTGGAGTAAAAAGTAAGTTAGGAGTTCCTGATTAGTTCTTCATCTTGTCTGCTTTAAAAGGGTACACTATTTATATTTGAAATTCGCTTGATCTACCTGAAAAGGAAGTAATTTTAATGAAACTGGCCTAAACTACAAATGTGATTTAGTCTTCATGATTTCTAAAATAGTCCGAAATAATCCACCAAATTAGCATTAGCTGTTTTAGAAAATATGTTGCACTATATTCACGTTCGACTAACATACATGCAGAGGATCGACCCAAGCCTTGTTCGGAGTAGTTGTAGTAAAAATGAGAGACAAGTGTAGCAACTAGACCTAAATGTTCTTCTCGCTAATTAAAATTTCGCCTACCTTACTCTCCTCCCACAGCATACTATCCCTACCTTAGTCTCCTTCTAATAAATGAGAGCACCTCGGCTCAGTGGAGGCGTTGCAATTCCTACTTTAAAAAGGATCCGACACCAAAAGTATTTCAACTTAGTCCTGTCCATCATTAGCACGTACTGAGGAGATGGTAAGGGTTTTCCTCTTCTGTCCCTCAATTGATGCAGACAGGGCTCTCCGCCAACCCCAGTCGATACATGTGGGTGTTAAATTTAAAGAGACCTGTATACTACCAATTAACCAATTGACATCAACCAGATGTAGGCTTCCATCCACATGGGTTGGATTCCTTGACTAATTTTGCTTGAAGTTTAAGAATTTGAGAGTAGTATGGTTTACTTAGACCTAGGCAAGGTCCTGGGCCCGAAAAATAGGGCTTTCATCCGCTCCTAGTAACCTCAATTATTTTCTTGTTGCTCTCGACACCCATGTGTCCGATGATTCGTTTTATCATGTTCAGAGTAATTCTCCGGATTTATTTATAGCTGAGGTATACCTTAATATACATGTTTACATTACTGATACTATGGCATTCTTCGTGAAGCATAGCATTTACCATGACGGTGTGCAACACATATTCTGCTGCTATTTTTATTTTAAGCCTTAGTTATATTTGCGATGCAATCAGCAATCTTTATCTATAACTGTAAAGCTTCGTGATTTAAATTTTATCATCTCTGGGCATACGACGGAAATGCCAAATATTAAGAATACTTTTGTTAGTAACCATTTATCGTATGCGGCTTTAAGTGAGAACTTAGTAATTTGGTCAGTATCTTAGAATTTGTTGGGAGTAGAACGCTTTAAAAATGCGATGCAACTGTTTTGCGGACACCCAAATTTTCATATATAACAACTTTTTTTTATATATTAAATCGGGTCGGTAAAGTGAAAGAATTCATAGATTTGGCTTTTTCAGATAAATATACGAGAAAAAAGTCGTTATTTATAATTTTAGTTTTTATTTGCTCACGTCGTTCATACAGTTGTTCGTTTGGTGAAAATTATGCATTTACTTCAGCTGCTTGAAAAATTGTTTCGCATCGAACTTCTGGAGTAGACATTCTGAAACAAATTACAAATAAATAAGTGTATTTAAAAATTTACGTTGATTGATTTATGCGTTTCTATATATATATATCAATATGGTAGGGACGGCAAAGAAAAAAAACTAGTCCGCTGGCTAATACTTTGACGGGCATTGAATTACACTGTTGATTCTTGACATTCGTTAGGAGCAATTATGTTAATAGATCTTTCTCCATTTTACAACACTGTCATAAAAAGGATATTATCATTCCTGTCTGGAAGATGTTTTGCAATGCAGCAGGCACAATAATGCATTTTTTAATAAAACACTATGTATTTTTATAAAATTAAAAATAATATAGGTAAAACTAATATAAACAATAATTTTTCTGTTACAAACAAAACTGAATTACAAAAACATTCTTCCTTGCTTTCTTTAAAGTAAAATCAGCAGGTCAGTTATGTCAGTAACTTTTTTTCATATGCTTCTATTAGCAAAGTCTGGAAATTGCACTGCCCCAAGCCTGATTTTTTCTAGTTCACGTGGAATCCAGTGTTTAATTTTTGTGTCTGTTTTTCGATAGTGACTCTTTCTCGACTCCTTATATCCTCGTTTGGTGTCCGATGACTTGATAATTTCGAGTAGACTTTTACCATTTCAGGTGAGCCTATGTCAGCCTAATGTATCCCATCTGCGGTTTGAACCATGGAACTCATCTGGACTCAAAATTTTTCAGAAATGATTTGGAGGTCGTATTTAATTTCTTTAGCATTGTCCTCCGTTTGTGTCAATTCACGTCTGCTGAAAATAGGTTCAAGTGTCTTTTCTGTATACTCGTTGGATTTTCCTTCTTGTATAAAAAATGTTACCTTAGCATTGTTCCAGTTTTTAAACACTCTCCCTTCTAGTAGGCACACTTATTAAATTTATTTAACAATACCTGCAGTGATTTTTCTATAATGTTTGTTTTGTTTCGGATTTCAGCTTTTTTGGTGTTATTTTATCCTTCTTTGTGCATCTACAGTTTTTCATTTGCTTTAAGACCTCTCTTGCCTCTTCTATGGTTATATGTGGCATCTCCTCTGCTTCCACATTTATCTTATTTCTTAAGCAATCATAATTTAAGTTTAACGCGAACGATAAGCGGCACCCCTTAGATCTTGATATCCACGTGCCCAGCACGCCTTGCATGTTCGGCTCGGGAAGGCCCTGCGGACACTCGGAAGTTATATGTTGTGTTGCAAAATTAACTATGGCCTCTATAAACATATATACTAATTTTGTTGTATTGTGTATATGTATTTCAAGAGAAAAGATAAAATTAAACAACTATATTTTATTTTTCTTAATGGTGATGTTGTTCTTTTTTTATTTATTAGACGTTTTCCACCATTCAGGTCTTCATTAGTAATATTTCTTTTTGTCTGGAACAATAGAGAAATGGAGCTAAAAATCTTTTTCTCCTTAACATTATTAAGAAATAATTATGTGTAGCTAAGGGTTTTTAAAATTTCACATTTGAAGGGCTTACCGAAAGAAGGAATTTTCGTTTTTTTTATTATATCCTCCAAAGTTAATTTTTTTCTACACAAACAACATTTACAACGAGCACACCTAAAAACAGTTGGTCAACATTCACAAAAATCATACACTTAACATAGTGTCAAGTCGAACGAAACTGATTTGGCAGGGCAGCGTATTAAGGTTCAGACGTTAGTTTAAATTTAGGGACAATTGATTAATTTGGATTCGAGTTACAATTAAAAATTGATATTTATTTATTTTTAGAATCAGGTGAATGTCAATTAATTTTGTTTTAATTATGAATTTATTTATGGTGGGGTTTATATTTAATTTGAACTTATTTGATGACATTTATAATATATTTAGCTCAAAATTTTTAATATCTGCTTTATCGTTTATTGCATTTCCCGTTTAATATATAACATTTCCAGAAATTCTATCTTTTTTAGTTAACTTCGGTATTTAAAATAGTAGTATTTTGAAAATTAAACGTTAATTATATATATTATATATATATATATATATATATATATATATATATATATATATATATATATATATATATATATATATATATATATATATATATATATATATATATATAGAATGTGTTTTCATTTCGGGTGTACATCCGTTCACTACCGTCCTTCTGAAAAGAACAGTTTTGCTGACGTTTCGCCAAAATCACATTTGGCATTTTCGAAGCTTTCTTTCTCGGGTCCGAATAGAGACTGAAGTGTTGGTAACTGAGACGCTTCCTTTTATACCTCCACCCGGGGCCGAAGGTTATACCTTCGCGGCCGTTGGTCGTTATTTATGTTTTCCGGATGGTGCTGTTGTTGTTGCGCTAATTGCGCTTGAGTTTTTGGCGATTTTAGATTTGTCGATTATTGTCTTCCATACTGTTGATAGTTTTAATGATTCGTCCATTTTATTCAAATTTTGTTTTTCAATTTCTATGGATTCTCGGATTACTCTTATAATGTTCTATATATATAGGCAATCTCCCTACACCCATCGAAATTTATTTTATGGCAGGTTTCCTGATGAAGTAGGAATAAAGCTGAGGTTGTTTGTTTGTTTCTGATGCTGAGTTTATGCTCTTCCACTCTTACTGATATTCGCCTGTTAGTCTGCCCAACGTACAACTTTTCACAGTCCTATCACGGAGTGCTGTAAAATCCGTGGTTTTTTAGTTTGATTTTATGTTTTGGGTTAGTTTGTTGTTTTCCTCTAACTCTAGAGTAAATTGTATTCTGGGGTGGATTGAATTTACATGAGTCAGAAATTTTTCGACCTCTGCATGACCATGTTGCCATATAATAAATGTGTCATCCACATAACGAATCCATAATTTGGGTTTTAAACTTGCTTTCTCAAGAGCTTCTTTCTCGAAGTATATCATAAATAAATTCACCATCCGGAAAACATAAATAACGACCAACGCCTGCGCAGATATAACCTTCGGCCCCGAGTGGGGGTATAAAAGGAAGCGTTGCAGTCACCAACACTTCAGTCTCTATTAGGACGCGAGAAAGAAAGCTTCGAAAATGCCAAATGTGATTTTGGCGAAACGTCAGCAAAACTGTTCTTTTCAGAACGACAGTAGTGAACGGATGTACACCCGGAATGAAAACACATTGTATTTTTCCATCCGTGAAGGAGTAAAATTCAACATATATATATATATATATATATATATATATATATATATATATATATATATATATATAGATATAATATATTCAATAAATATTTCTTCGTTCTGAAAGTCTTTATTTCCGTATCAGTTAAGATATCGCGAAATCCAAAACAAACTATACTCAAATACCACTTTTTAAGGAAACTATTACAAAACGTGGGTCAAAGAGTAGATACATTTTTTGAAGTGTCTTTTCAAAATTTTATTAAAATTGCTGTAAAGTTTACGAAAACGTGTTCCTGAGTTGCATTTTTCAGTTAGAAGGTGCTTTATAAAACAGATTTTTTTTTTACATAGATGTAGTATTTAGTTAGAGATATGACCTAAAATTTCGAAACGGTATATTTAATTCATATTGACATTTGCAGAAAAAAGTGATTTACTTTCGCTCTAAAATAGCAATTTCATAAATGTGTGTAATATTGTCTTTTTTAATGAATTAACAATTCTTATTTTAAGGGCTGGTATTTTTATCTGCGTATAATTTTATTCGATGGATATTTTCCATGGTTACAATTGTCCCAACAATCATTTCCATGGTAAATATTCGAAGAATAAAGTTATTTGGGCATGAAATACTGGCCCTAAGAAAATAAATTATATTTCCATTAATTTATTTTAGTTTCTGATGCGAAAGTTTTTACATAAAAAAGATCATTGCTTGAGCTGACTAAAAACCTACCAAAATGTCTAAAGTTTTCTTGTATAAAACCCTAAATGCTTTATACAAGTTTTATACTTGATAATTTATAATTTTGTGTCTTTTTAGATGATGAAGCTTTTTGGCTAGGTGGAACAAGACATGGAGCTTTTGGAAGTGATTTAGTTTGGCTTGCATCTGGAAAACCGTTAATATACAGAAAGTTTCCTGCAAATCTACCTGATAATATTGGAAATGTTGAAAATTGTTTGGAATTGTACCTAAATGGCCAGAACAATTTTCAGTGGAATGACGCAAAGTGTGACAAGAAGGCAGGATTCATTTGCCAAACCTTATAAATCCTTTTAGCTAACATAAAACCATTTCATATGCTAGAATAGATGAAAGTATATAAGAGTGTATCTTCGGAGATATTTACTTCACAATCTCAAATGTTTTAACTTTGATTTGTTCATGTTTAATATATTTTTATAAAAGTAAAGATCTAGCCTGTTTGTTTTTAAACGGAGATTAAAATGTGAGTTCGCGGCATAGCTTAAAAACTACAAGATAACTTAAAATTTTACTCAAAAATTAAAGGTCATTTTGGAAAAAATCCAATGTCGAAACAAAATTGGCGGCCTACGCAATTTATCTCAAATTTTCCATAAAATCAAGTAATACGTAGGAAACAGTTGGTAAAACTTTGGTACGAATCCAAAATGGCGGAATAAAAAAGAAAATTATTAAAAATTCAGCCTGAAAAACTACTTAGTGGATTGATTTCAATTTATGTGTCATAACTGTTCTATAGAAATGAAGGAGTGAAATTGGGGTATTATCGATTCCAGGTATGAATGGTAAAACTAAATACTTGGATGATCAGTTTTTCAGTATGATAATTTCAATTTTATAAATATACGGTAATATAATCTAGATAGCTTATTTCTTCCCTAAAAGCATTATTCTCTTCACAAAATTTTACCCTTGTCACAGGAGTGCGTTTGTAAGGGTAAATGTGGGGCGAATTTGTCAAAAAATTAGATTAGCTTTTTCTTTTTAATCCAATAAGATTTTTTCATTTAGATCACTCAAAACATTTTAGGTAAAATTTTGTTAATTTGAAATAAGGCGTTTAAAATTTGGGCGTCCAAAACATATTTTTTGCCAAAAATTGATTATTTGCAGAACTTTAGATACCATCGAAAATTGTTTTGCTTTTTTTTTTGGTTCAGATTAAGGATATATATATATATATATATATATATATATATATATATGTATTTCTTAAAATTGATCAAAATGTTAATACGAAAACATTTGTAACAATTATCAATTAGTTACTAAAACTAAAAAAGTATAAATATCTTGAAATTAAAGACGCAAAAGTCTATAAAAATTATTTTTTAGCCTTATTAACCTTATTAAAGCTAAAAAACTCTTATGTTGGCCCAGTGAAACATTAAAAAAATTGTTACTAAAATACTAATCATCCAATTTACCTGAAATTTTACACAAAAATTCAGTATTATATAGGAAGGACCTGGTAATATTTTAGAATGAATTTAAGATTTAAGAAAAAAAATGGCGGTCTATTAAAAAATCAGCCTGAAAAAACTACTTAGATTATTTTCAAGATTTGTACAAGCATTAAATGCTCGATTATATGGGATATGGTGAAAAACTATTAAAACTGTGTTAAGAATTCAAGATGGCAGCCAAATGGAATTTTAAAAAATTAACGACAAAAATATTATCCGATTGACTTTAAATTTTGCAGTAATATTAAATGTAATATAGGGATAAACGACGAAACAAAGTGGCGATGTGTGTCAATGTAAAAACTATTTATTAAATTTTTTTTAAATTATACCTAAATATCAAATGTGGCATAGGTAGAAACTGGTAAAGTATTGGTAGGGATTCAATATGATGGAACAATATGGCGCACAATGAAATGTTTGAAAGACAGTATATATGTCTTACTAAATTACTATACCAACTAAATTGGGTTAAACTTCACTATTCCTAATAAAAATTCATAACGAGAGAAGTTCCGAGTAAAGAAAAGTTACTGATTTGTTAAAATGTCTTAAATGGTGATAGCTTTCGAATTATTAACCAAATGTCAAAACAGATGAAAACATTAAAAGGAAAATAAAACTCAAAAAAAAGACAATAATTAAAACATATTAAGATTAAAAGCTTTCAAACTTTGTCTGACCTCCTGCTTCAGTGTTCGTTTCACAGTGAACTTGGATTTAGAAGTCAAGCTTGGCAATAGTCTTAAGATTTGGTTGTAAGCATAGGGTATAAGATAAGAGAAGCCTGTTCGAAAAGTTTCGGTTCTAGGCCGGGGGATGTCGAAGTTACTATAAACTCCCCCCTTCCTCTAATACGTTTTTCAGCTAAATACTTTGAAGTCTGAGAATTGATCACATTGAACACAAAATGAAATGAACAAATCTCGTCTCGTTCAATTTGAACAACTATATATTTTCATAAAAAGGGGTGATATGAGAATATCTTTGAACTTTAGTTATAAATGCAATGTATAATAACCATATCTGCATAATGAAAATGAGACAAAACTATAGAGTTGACTAGCATTTTCTTTGTATTCTCATCCAGTAGATCTTTACATTTATATACAAATTTAAGACTGAGGAATTCTTTATGACACACCAGGGAAATATGATTTTTAAATGTAAGCCTTGAATCAAGAAGTAGCCTAAGGCTCTTGATAACTCTACTAGAAGAGATTACGCGTCCATCGATCTTTAGACTTAGTCAAATCGCATTTCCCAGAAAATAAGGCGAACCAATCAACATTTGCTGACTCTTTTCAGGATTCAGTATTAAACCGTTGTTTTTTGTCCAAGACGATATTGAATTCAGACCCTGGTTAATCAGCTCACCAGCAACACTCATGGAAGTTGGAGCAAAACTACAGAAAAGTTAGACGTCACCAGCATAAAAATGAATACAGCCACCGCAATTCAAAGCAAGAATTAATACAATTTTAAATTTGTTTGAATATAAAGCATCGGCATTTACAATTGACATATCAATAATATTTGTAAACAATGGAAAGTAACATCTTTTGACTCTACCTCGAAACTCTTGATAAAAGAAGTACTTCTTCGTGATTTGATAAAAGCCTTATATTGCTATTATCTTTCCAGAGCACAGCAAATACTGTGCTAGTTTTGTCAAAGCGATAGTCAAAGACTCCTCTCTGTATTTCTTCATTTCACTGTCAGGCTTTAAGGGACACTTATTTATTCAGTTACTTCGACCTGTTCCAGTAGCACAGATATTTTTTGGGTAAGCATTTTCATCAAATTAAAACTGGTAAAGAAGTTATCAAAATGAAAACAGTGATCAGACGGAGTTTCAATGGTCTCTATCTTACTCAAAAAAAAACGAACGATCCGAGTGCCAGTGAGACAGTAGATACTGCATTGTTTTGCTTTCCCTCATATATTTCAATATTATAACAAAAACCAGTTTCGCGCAGCACATTGCCCATTGTTTGAAACCAAACCTTATTGGGTTTCCGCGAATAAATTGTTTTAAGTATGGTGTTCATAATATCGTACCATATGTTCACCAATGCTGATATTACGGCTAAACACTCCAACCTCAAACAAAGTTTGTTTAATTCATCTACGATTGGTTGGTGGAATTTTTATTTTTATTTATACCATTAGCTTTATAGGGATATAAAGCCAATGTTAATACGAAACAAATTGCCCTCGATTATATCAGCCTCAGAACATTTTACAGGATATTAATAAAATTCCCCTAAGCAGATGATAAACTTATCTATCTTTTTATGTGTGGGGTATTTCAAATTGGAATTTAATTTATCAGTTTGTTGTCTATATAAAAGCTATTTTAGTTTAAAATTCAGACGGGCCAGGATGACGGTTGCAAGGAACTCAGTTATTTTGTGCTTTTTGACGTTCGTGATGATACAATTTGTTTCATCTGCATCGATTCCAGGTATGAATGGTAAAACTAAATATTTGGATGATCAGTTTTTCAGTATGATAATTTCAATTTTATAAATATACGGTAATATAATCTAGATAGCTTATTTCTTCCCTAAAAGCATTATTCTCTTCACAAAATTTTACCCTTGTGACAGGTGTGCGTTTGTAAGGGTAAATGTGGGGCGAATTTGTCAAAAAATTAGATTAGCTTTTTCTTTTTAATCCAATAAGATTTTTTCATTTAGATCACTCAAAACATTTTAAAATTTTGTTAAGTCGTTTTGTTATTTGAAATAAGGCGTTTAAAATTTGGGCGTCCAAAACATATTTTTTGCCAAAAATTTATTATTGGCAGACCTTTAGATACCATCGAAAATTGTTTTGCTTTTTTTTTTGGTTCAGATTAAGGATATATATATATATATATATATATATATATATATATATATCTATATATATATTGATCAAAATGTTAATACGAAAACATTTGTAACAATTATCAATTAGTTACTAAAACTAAAAAAGTATAAATATCTTGAAATTAAAGACGCAAAAGTCTATAAAAATTATTTTTTAGCCTTATTAACCTTATTAAAGCTAAAAAACTCTTATGTTAGCCAGAATCATAGGCACACGGTGGCGGAGGGTCAAAGGGGGCGCTTGCTCCTCCCTGGAAAATGCAAATATTGTATATTACATATACATTATAGAAAAAAAAATTGGTTTTGCCGCCACCCTAGATAAAATTGAATCTTCTTTGAGTCGCTTTTGGGGTTACATTTATATACAAACTGGATGACCTTTTTTTTTAGTCATTAATCATCAGTATAATTAGAAGATGGACAACAATAGGCCGGCATTTTTTTAATATACAATCTAAAATACATTCAAAATTTAGTAAAATAGAGAGGGTGTCCCATTAAAAATTTAATGTGTTTTTGAAACAGCCGTATACACAATCATACTGATTTTTAAACGTAGTTTAATTAGGATTGTTTTTTTAAAGGTTTTGTTGCATCATGTACAGGGTAGAAGATATTTCATATATATCTAAATAAAGGTGGGTGGGAAAAAATTGAATCAAAATTTTTAAAAACATTATGTTAATGAATGGTATTAGTTTGGACTAACCATTTTTGCCTATTTTGATCTATGAATTATTTCCATAAGAAAGCAACATACAAAATGTATAGTAAAATTGATATCAAACGTACGTACCAGTTAATACGTCTATATATATAAAACACAAAGCGATTTTTTCTCCGGTTTCGTCGGCAATTGTACCAAGTGACCATTTAGATTTTTTCTGTTTTTTGTTTAAAGCCATTTAGCCACAAACGTGTTACCAATACATAGTGTTCATTTTTATAATAATTTTTACCAGTGCGGAATTGCCACCTATGTAAAAGAGAATATCATGTCCCTGAGATAAATATTTCCGTTATTTTAAAAGTTCTATAAACAAAAGTACGTTTTTTTAATATATATGGAATTTGTCTTGTTATTTTATTAGATACAGATTTTATTACTGCTGCACTCAAAATAAATGAATGAATATCCATGTGTCCTTAATAGATCAAAGATAAATCTTGAAATAAACTTTAAGATGAATATTATAGCAACGTAGCGATGTGTTGCATTTGTACTCAGACTACTTGAAGATTCTAGATGAAATCCGATAAGTTTCATCCCTATCGTTCGTTGTTTGAATTTGGGTTTAATCGCTGCTACTGATTTTGAATTTAAGAGATCGGTCGGTAACATTGGTGCAATGTAAAGTTCTCCAATTTAGAGGAGATTATCGAGAGTTTTGTCGGTTTGATCATTGTTTCTATTTTATTAGTTTTGGAATTTTGGTTTTATCGTGCTAGTATAGTTATTATAACATTATAATTAGGAATTGTTGCAAGTTTATTATTTTGTATACTATCTAGAAAAATCCAAATGTGTTGGTATACTTTATAACGTTTAATAAAATGAGGCAACAAAACGAAATATATTTCGTGAGAAAAATTCCTATAAAGAAATGAATTTCATTATATTAAGTACTTTATAAATAAATGAAATTATATAGTGTCAAGCATAATATCTCGTTCTCGTTCCTAATAGTGATGTTCCACTGTAATTAGCATAAAACAAATTGCAATGGTAGTAAATCAAACACCTTCTATGTCCGACGAGTAAGTCAGATTCGAACCAAAATATGACAGTATCATGTGTATCTAATAGTCTAATGAATTTATTATTCATATTATATCTCCAGCTTATTATATCGTCAAAGAATGTTTGCAGATTTCCTCAAATGTCAGACACTTTTAAAATAGCTATCATATGTTCAAAGTGAAGAAGGTAGACACATCGTAGTTATGTGATGTTGCAAATTATTTAAATACAATTGTCGGTTACTTAAGTGTAAATTTTACTCATTATATTTATTATCATAAAATAATTATTCTGCTTGACAAGAACAATATACATAAAATTTAGCAAAAAGGGTAGAAATTATAATATAGACAAAATATATATGAATAGAAATTAATTTTAAAAAATCGCTAAATTGACGTTTACCTAGTAACGAATTCTGGCCCACATATAGATAACACAGTATATATACATATATTAATATGGCAATAACTTTATACATATTGTATAAACTGTAATAAGATGAGAGTTTTATTATACGGTAAGTTCTAATACAAAAAGAGGTTAAGCCCTTTTATCATAATTAAATTTTCAAGAAAAGTGACACATAATAATAATTATATAATGTGTATGAAATTATTACCACGTAACTATATTATGTATATATAAACTATGTTATATATGTGTGGGGTACGAGGACAGTTCCGGGTAAAGCGACTTTATGGATTTTTTTAAATAGGAAAACGTCAGTTATTCTTCACTACAGTATGGAGAGTGGTACATAGTGAGAAATTTATCTATAAATAAAATCGTTAACAGTTTTGGAAATTGGAGTTTTTTTTTTAAATCGCTTGTCATTTTATGTTGGCTGAATTTGTATGCGGAAATTTTGATTTTGTTTAAAAAACTGCAATGTGGTATTAATACTATAATTTTATTGCAGCATATGAAATTCAACCGCAACCAAAATATTTACTTGGGCCCACCATCGATTCCGGTACGTATAAAAGACCTATATGTTTTTATAAAAACTGCCCGCCTATTCCTGTATTTTTTTATAAAAAAATAATTTTTGATGTATAAGCATTCATTTTTATTTTTGACGTAAATTTTAAATGTTGGTAGAGGTTGGCCGTCGCAATGGATTTCTACTTTAAAGGTCGAAACTCGTTATGTCGGACTTGCGTTGTCTTTATTATTTCGGTTTCACAACGCTTCTGTTGATAACTATCTCCAATTGCTTTCAAGTGTAAACTAAATGTTAACTCTAAAGCTACGGGCTTATATATTAGTCGTGTGCGGACATGTGTGAAATATCTAACCCCAGATTACCTAAACCGTGAAGTTTTAGGAGGTCAGTTTGAGTTAGAAGAGGCTTTCACATCTTTGAAACATCGACGCTAGGCTTACTGAATATGCCTTGATTGTTTTCTATGAAAGCTGCTTCTATAAACTTTCGTTTTTGCCAGTACTGCACCAATGCATCCGGTGTTGGTTTGACCAGACGTGTTCCGCTATGCCCGATTTTGGCGTCTCCCCCTTTGAAGTATGATTAAAATGCCCGTTGACTCTTGTACTAAGGAGGCATTTTATCTCTCCATTGTACGAGTCACCACATCCGCAATGGATTTGGTAAATGCATTATTTTTCTTATCGATATCCTTTGGCTTAGCTTTTATCAAAAGGCTTCTTAACGTGTTTCCCGATTTAAAAAGCGGTTTAGGTGTTGAAATCTCTTGCTATTATCCAGATCTTTTCAGATATTCCCTCAATATAGAGTATTGTGAGAAATTGTGTTGTTTCTTGTAGACCGGAATGTATCGTAGTATTATGATCATTTTGATACTTTATTACTTATTGATCTTCCAGAGTAAACAACAACAGTCGTCGGAGGCTAAAATTTTGCATAGCAGCACTGCCGAAAACCAAAGTTTATAGAAGCAGCTTTAATAGAAAGGAATCAAGCCATTTTTAGTAAGTCTAGCACCGATCTTCCAAACCTATGGAAACCGCTTCTAACTCAAACTGACCTCCTAAAATTTCACGCTTCAGGTAGCCAGGGGTCGAAGCCTTCACGAATCACCGCACACGGCTAGTATATAAACCTGTAGCTTTAGAGTTAGCCTTTAGTTTGCACTTGAAAAAGATTGGAGATAGTTGCCATTAGAAACGTTGTGAAACCTAAATAATAATGACACGTAAGTTCGACAGAACGATCGATCGTTCTACATTGTTTACCACTTTCAAACATACTCTCATTGTATTATTTTGTTACCATTATTTCGTTATTCACACAATTTCCAGGTAATTCATGCATAAGCGTTGCGCAACCTGTTCGCTTTAAGTAGTAAGCTCGTAATTTTATTTTATATGGCATATGGCAAATATTTTCATATACAATTTGGATGTATAAATAAATAAATATTACTTATTATGTAGGTATAAACTTAAAAACAAAATACAAAACTTGAAATGAAAATTGTATACTACATTTATCTGCAAATATCACTTCAAAAAGTTTTTATATTTGTTGGAATTTTCTTATGCAGAAGAAATTCTAAACATATAGTACACTTATCTTAAAACTAAGTATAAAAATCGATAAATTTCCTTTAGCCGGAACTTCCCTCGATGTGAATCTTTCCTTTCATTAGGACTAGTAAAGTGTAACCCAATTTAGTTCCGCACACACTCATTTAGTATACCGTCTTTTCAAACATTTTTATTGTGCGCTATTTTGTTCCACCATATAGGAATGCTACCAATATTTTATTCTTATTTTTCTACTTATGCCACATTTATTTGTTGAGCATGATTTAAAATAAATTGATTTTTTACATTGATTTTTTTAAAACCCTATTTTGTATCGTCATTTTGAATTCGTACTAATTAATCCCTGTATCAAATTCAATTTTGCTGCAAGATATTAAGTCAATTGAATAAGAACATTTTTTAAATTGATTTTTTTAGACATTTTATTTTACCGTCATTTTGCTTCTCCGTCTTGAATTCGTACCACAATTTTACAAGTTAATCTCTATATCACACTTAACAGATGTACAAAATTTAAAATTTATTTGAAAAGTAGTTTTTTAGACTGATTTTTTTAAAAATAATTTTTTAGGCTGCCAGTTTGTTTTGCTGTCTTGGATTCATATCAAAATATTACAGGTTGATTCCTAGGTTTTTGTGCAAAATTAGAGATAAATTGGATAATTAGTTTTTTAGTAATAATTTTTTTAACATTTCGCTACACCACGACTTCGTCCCGTCATATTGGATTTTTACCAACATAATACCAGGTCATCGCCACATAACCCTTAATTTTTTATCAAAATTTAAAGTCAGTTGGGCAAGTAGTTTCTAGCTACGCCGCGAACTGACAGACAGACCGACGGAATTGGAAAAACATGTTTTCCTGCATCTTGGGACCCCTAAACGTAAAGATCCTAAAAAATCTCGGAGGGTGATTTTTTCACGATTACAATACCTATTTCTCTTTTACGAGGAATTCAATAAGTGGTTTTTACATTTTGTTCCTCCATCTTGAAGTGGTACCACAAATTTACCAGTTTATCTTTATATCACACTTAATGATTGCTCACAATTTGAAGTTATTGTAATAAGTAGTTTCTTCAGGTTTATTTTTTTAAATATTTTATTAGAGCGCCATTTTGTTTTGCCTTCCTATACTCATACCAAAATATTACCTGTTCATTCATATCTAACACTGGATTTTCATGCACAAGTGGGTATTGGATTTTTACAAGATTATATTACCAGGTTATCCCTATATGACCCTTTGACTAAAATTTTTGAAAGATTGACTTCAAAATCTGAAAAGTAGTTTTTAAGCTATTCTGCGAAACCGACAGACACACAAACCGACAGACGGACTGACGGAATTAATAAAACTTATTTTTGGCAACCAGGAACGCTAAAACGTGAAGATATGTAAAACCTGAGAGAGTGCTTTTTTTGCGATTACAAACATTCTATTTGGCCGCCATTTTGTTCCGCCATCTTGAGCTAAAACCACAGTTTTACAGCCTATACCACAGTTAGTTATAAAATACAATTTAAAATCAATCTATTAAGTAGTTTTTTCAGGCACAATTTTTAAATATTTTATTAAGCTGCCATTTTGTTCTGCCATATTGGAATCGTACCAAAATGTTATACCTTTATTCCTACAAAATACTTGTTTTTCGTGCAAAATTTGAGATAAATTGGGAAAGTAGTTTTTTAGTAATAACACTTTTAACATTTCCTTAGGCCGACATTTTGTTTTACCTTATTGGATTTTTACCAAAATGTTAACAGATCATCCCCATATGACTCTTAATTTTTGACCAAAGTTTGAAGTTAATCGGATAGGTAGTTTTTTAGTTATGACCCGAACAGACAGATCGAAAGACAGACCGACGGAATTGAAAAAACATGTTTTTCGGCATCTTGGGACAATACTTTCCTTTTACGAGAGGAGTAAAAACAAGAGAATTCATTAAGATCTGCAAAAACGGTGCTAAAATATATTCCTTTTCTTCTACATGTTTACCGCCACAGTGAAATGGGTTGTGCAACGCTTACGCGTCAATTACGAAGACAATATGAAATTATCTTGAAAATGTCAAGAGATCTACACCGTAGACCCTACATTTGCCTATCTTTGTTCGGTTCCAAGATATTCACGAAAAACCAAAATTTTTGAGCTTTTGACTCCGGATTCCACGATGTTCCGCCGAGCGAATTTATCATGACTTGTCGATACATTTCATTAAATCAGTGTCCTTGTTCAGAACACCTTCACAATTTATTTATGTATAACCAACATAATAATAATTTTTGTGAAAGCCGAGGGATCTACCGTTTTTTAAAATTGCCAATGTGCGGTCAGTTAGTCAAAAACACAGTCTACGGTATCAGCGCTCTCACTAAGATGTCGGGGATTATCTGAATGATTTAATAGTATTAATTTAAAGTATAACTAATATCACTAGCTTCTCATAGATAGTCAATGCTAACATGTCTATAAAGACGAATTCTTCCAGCATCTTCGTAGTATCATTTTTTTAGTCTATTAATTATTTTGTATTGCCCTTTTTAAGGAAACTAGTTATGTTATTGGCAAAATTCTGTAGAATTTAGAGTGTAAGATTTCTTTTCGTAGAATCAATGGTTTTTGCAATTCTTCTTTTTTGTCTAAACAATACGTTTTCTTTTCCACACCCCCGTACCACACCGGTGAAGTATGTATAATTTAACAAAAATTGCAAGCTAATTTTGCACAAAGACGGTGTGGTTATTATAGACAAGAATATTTTTTTATTACATTACAATTTTTATGGAAGCAATCAAGAAATGTGGAACTTAAATCAATTTATTTTATTCTAAATGTAAAAAATTGGTAACCTTGCCTTTACCTGTAACTTCCCTAGTATGAAATTCTGCCAATTCTACTAGTTATTTTGCCAATATTTTATACATAGTATTTAAATTGTAATGTATTTTTATGATTCAATCAAGAAAAACAATTAATTATTAGTCCTCTTCCTCCAGACCTGTTTCCATTAGAACTCAACGATTTTATCAAAACATCAATTTGTTAATGCTATCCTTTCTTGAACGAAAAAAGCCATTGGGTCTATTTCTTCCTAGATATCTCCATTACTTTCTTTTTTAGCGTTTAAACATAATTATCTAAGCAGAATTGTCCAACTCAAAAGCCCTTATACTGAATAACAGCGGAGACCAAATTTTTCTATGACTGGAACTCACATTACGGTCTTTAGTGCATATATAGATATAAACTCATCAGTAGCCGGTGATCCCAAGTCTTTAGAATTGTAAAAAATGCTGTTGTGATTCACTAAATGTAAGTAGTAGATTCGCTAGTTTTATTCATTCCGGGTATTTTTTCGGTCAAAAGAACGAACATTTTAGCGGACCATTTTTTTTTAATGAAGCTTTCGTTTTCACGGTGTAAATTCTATTTATATGAATACATAATGTGTGATAGAAGTTGCTGCGGCGGAAGTTCCGGGTAAAGGCAATTTGACCGATTTTTTACATTTATATGAAACTAAATTGATTTTTGTTTCGTTTTCCTTGAATGTTTTAATTAAAATGATGGTTTCTACTGAATTTTGCTAAAATTGATATATTGCCGATAAAAAAACTACACTGCTGGACAGAGCAAACTGATAACATTTAAATCCGAAAATTTTTGCAAGAAGATGTATTGAGATGCGGTTTTCAGCTATGTCTTCCAAATTTTGTTGTATATTACCGATTTTAAGCGTGAAACATACTTAAGACAAAAAGTCTTTTATACAGGCTGTTAAACAGGACTCTGCAAATTTTCCCATAATTTATTTGTTCCGAGAATTTACAAAAAATTTTATGTAAATTTTCAGATATGATTTTTTTTGAAAAAATTAAAATTCTATAGAGCCCTTAAGTCTTAATTTTTTTAAACTCTGTAGAGTCTGCCCTATGTAGATAATATACAGGGAGTACAAAAAATTTGGTAAAATTAGTTAACCTAGTGATCATCATCAAGATCATCACCACCCTATAGTATAAAAACGAATTTAAGTTTAAAAGCTTTCATTTTAGTTTTAAGAAGCACACAACATTTTCTTCAAACGGGTTTTTTATTTTCTCTCTAACTTTATTTTTAAAATATTGGTGTTGGCTTTAGAACCAAATTTGCCAATGAAGACATGTAACAGGCTAACATTTTTTTAGTATTAAAAATAAAAATTTAAAATTTGAGACATTTTTATAAATCCATTAGAGGCAGAATTTTCTTAAAATATATAATATAAATAATAAAATTAATATAAAATAATCAAGCCTGTCAAGTTACCAACTTTAGTTAATTTAAAAATTTTGATTTCACTAAAGATGTTAGATGCTCATATTCACCAGTAGTTCAAAGCAGGATTAATGAAATTCAACTTACTTTAGTTAGATTAAGTGATGAAAAGTCGGTTGGCAATAGATCAATATATCGATCGCATACAAATTTGTTTCAATAAAATTGGTAGATTATATCTTTTTGCAAGCAGCTCGAAAGGATCAATGAAATTTAAATATATACTTTTATCCTGTTTTATGATTAAAAAAACACAAACTAACAACGTTATATACACTGATTAAAAGTCAGTTGGTAATAGCTCGATATATCGCACGCATACAATTTTATTTTACCAATGGTAGATTGTATTTTTTACATGATGCATGAAGCATGACCAGTGAAAATCAAATCTACCAACTTTAGTTACACTAAGTGATTAAAACTTGACTGGTAATAGCTCTATCTATCGATTGCATAACATTTAATTTCAGGTATTAGATTGATATAAAGTTTGAGCGCACGAGCCGCAATGGCAGTTTTTAAATGACAGTAATGTGTTGATATTGCAAAAAAGATTAATTTTCTGAAAAAGTCTACGTGTTTTTTGAAAACAATTTAAAAAACTACGATTTTGCTCATAATAACTTTCTTTGAAAAATTAATACTTTTCGACAGAGCTGCAGAAAACAACAATTCCCTGAAACAAAAAAACTCGAACTTCGAATTTAGAATAGTTTTTAGGATATGTTTAGGACATCAAAGTGAATGTCTGCACAAACATTCAGCTTGGTCTGAATTTCTTCGAAGTCATAACACGTTATAAAAAAATAGTACCTACACATAAAATAAATACGATAAAAAACCGTACAATAATAGGGAACACAAAGTATACATTTAAAAGAATTAGCCAAAAGAAACAGTTATATAAAAAAAAGTGAAAAATAAGTCTGCATAATAATTTTAGAGAGTCACAGAAATGGGGGCAACCATATACTCTGACATAGAATAAATTGAATTTTGGAGTAAATCGTTCTTGATCTTAGGATTAAAAGATAGAGAGACTTCAAGGAGTTGGGGAATTTATTATATAATTTGAAATCTAATTAATTGCCTACTGATTTTTTTTAATATAAATTTATGGGGTTTTATCAATTTAATAGATCGAGTGCTATAAGAGTAAAAATCTGTATTCCAACATTTGTATGAACCTCTAAGAATTAAAGACAAGGCAGAAAAAGAAAAAGACAGGGCAGAAGTAAAACTTTCAATCCAATAAAATGAGATTTGCGGTAAATACTAAGTCTAACCCTAGAGACATGCGAATAACTTTTTTGTAGTCTGAAAATCTGCGACATATGACCTCCCCAGAAGTGGACAACATAAGATATATTTGAGTGGAACAGTGAATAATATACAGATAGAAGTGAGAGGAGCACGGTCATCTAAATGTGTATCCCCTTCAATTCTACTGAAGACTCACGAATATGATCACGATTAATGGTAAAGCCAAGTCCTGAGTTTTGTTGTCCTTTTTAGATAGTTTTGTGTAAACCAGATCCTGACACGATCTTGAACCTCGCTCATCTCGCTTTGCATTAGATAAAATGTTTTCCTTTTGCTGAAGGACAAGTACCTGTACAACGAACTGAGAACGAGAGATTTGTATATTTTTTAGAGTTAAAAATAACTTTTTGTTTCACTGATTTTCTTTTTTTCAGATTACCGTTTTGCTTCAATAAAACAATACACCTATGTAGTGGGGGTTGAAAAAGTGATGTGGTTTCAAGCGTTTTTCTTATGCAAGCAACTTGGAATGGAATTGGCCAGTCCAATGTCAGGAGCAGAAGAAGAAGATTTAGAACGTCAACTAAAAATTAGTGGTGTAAAAAGTAAGAAGTCTATTTTGCTTCTTTTTCTACTATGAAGACATTCAGACCTAGACTATCCAAATTTAAAAACCGCCTGAACTTCCTGAAATGGCAATAATTGTAATGAATGGAGAGAATGAAATTAAAATTCCTACATGTAATACTCTACGGGATGTCCCCCGTTATTTTTTAAGATATCTCGATAAAATTTTTTTCATGAGGGAGTTTAGCTGAAATACTTTCTAGAGGTGTTGCCACATTTAATATAATCTGATTACAAAGTTGTTTTCAAAAAAAGTCGATAATACTGGAATTTTTTTTCTAACAGAATACCAAAAAAGTTTTTTCAAAAAATGGTTCTTATATCTTAGATAATTTTTAATGATAAATGTTTAAAGTTAATAGGTGCCCCCGTAGAAAGCATAAGCAAATACCAGTAATCGGGTTTTCATTGTCATGGTTTTAGATTTAAGCATTATTTTTTGTCAAACTGAAAACTATTCAATATGGTAAAATTTAATCTTACGCTTATGTGGACGCTTTTAATAATTTGTAATGTAAATTTTTTCCATTACAAAAGTAGTTTTTTAAAATCTTTTTTGATATTAATAAAGAAAAAATCACAGTATTACAGACGGCAAATAAAAAAAGTACCATTCCATTCAAAAAGTAAGCTAAAAATACAGTTTTTGGAAACAAAAAAAATACTTTGGAGTCGGATTAAATTAACACCTTTAGAAATGATTTAGCTAAGCTTTCGAACGGAAAAATTTATCGAGATGTCTTAAAAATAACGGAGATACGAAGGTGGAATTTCTACGTGGAACGTTGTCTATATATAATATGTTCCCGGATAGACGTGTCAAAAGGATAACTAGAGTAAAAACATACTTTTTCGAAAAACACTCCTAAAAAAAGTTTTTGCTTGTCAAAAAATACCAGCCACGTAGCAAATTTTTGGTTACATCATAGAATGTGTATAGAAATACAGAAGTATGCAGTGTTATCGAAAGCAAAATAGTCCTATTTTTAATTTTGAAGCAATATGTTATATGAGAAAAAATTAATTACCTGTCATACCTACCTTTACCCATTTCGTTAAGTTAGTCAAAAAAGAAACAGACATAGGTTCCCATAATCCACTATTTTACCTGTTGTCTAAAATAGTGCAAATTTAAAAGATTTACGGAATTTATTAAAAATTCCTAAAAGCGGCTATCTCTAAAGAATTCTAAGAAACCAATAAATTTAAAAAAAAATGCACAAAGACATGAAAAATACCTTATTCCATCTCGAAAATTTACTCATTAAAGTCCACGCCAAATTAATTCCTAATCACAAAGATGTATTTATTTCACAGGGTCAGTAAAATTTTCAAGATTCAATAAAATATTATTATTCACTTTTTAGTACATTTTTTTTATAAAAATTTTTATTTTATTTTTTTTTCAGTTCTATTTATATGAGTTTCATTGTAAAAGTCAGGTTTAATAAAAAGCTTCAAGGGTTCACTGCATAACATCTAAAATAATTGGTACCATACAGACTTCTTTTTCCTGATATGATGGTGAACGCACATAATGTTAACCGACTTCTTTCAATGTCGTTGCATAAACGGTTCAAAATTGGGCAATTCCCCGGTTTTTAACATATTCTATGCTTGCAATGGGATCAGTTCAGCAATGTCCTAAATATTCCCTAAAAGTTTTATTATAACTGGTCAAACCGTCCCGGAGTAATCGATGTACATACATAAAAAAATCTACAGGGTCGAATTGACAACCTCCTCCTTTTTTCAAGTCGGTTAAAAAATTACATTCAAAAGGCCAGTGATGTCGTAGTAAGAAGTATATAGAAATATACCAGAGCTATAAAAAAAGTCTCATGTAAACCTGAATTAATCAGTAAATTGGCTTTTACTCGGAACTTTCATGGTAACGTATTCCACCACACATATAACATGGGTTATAAATACATATATCTTTATTTGTTAATAACTTTATAACCATTATATAAATATTAATGTGTCACTTCATGATAAAGTTAATCTTTAACGAGGAAAGTTCTGTTAAAAGAGCTTTACCTATTTGTGTGCCAAAGTACCACATATGTATACATAAACTGTGTGTGGTGAAATTCGTTACGAAAAACGTTCAGCAGTGTCCCCGCTAGGGTTATGGGCGCCTGCGTGTAGGAAATATTTTGGCGCTCTTTAAAAATCGTATGTAAATAATATTTTTAAGAATAAGAACTTAGTTTATACATACATTTTTTAAATGTCATTGTTCGCTTTATTTTAATTTCCAGTTTAAGCATTTTAGCAGGGTGTTTCAAAAAACATGCACCAACGTTTAAGCGAGATTCTTTGTAAGAAAATAAGACGAAAATTTCATATAAATATGGGTATGCAGATGTATGTTTTTCGAGATACAGGTTGTTAAATTTTACAAAAAATTATCATTTCTGTAGTTATTCCGAAATAGTAAGAGTTATTTGATTAAGATTTCGTAGAACTTCGTAAGTATTTAAAGGCTATATTTTTAAGTATTCAGCAATTTTCACTCCAATCATGGGCATAGGTATGGGTAACCATTCTTGACTTTCTTAATAAACAAATAATACTCCCCTCATTTAAAAAAAAGCTACTACTAGGGCAAGTAAAAATACATAACAAATGCTTCTTAGTATTTTGTGATATAACAAGTCGAAAAAAAATCTATTTTGATGCACGCCCTTGACACTTTTGGCAAGGTTTTAGATGATGTTAGAATTGCTCAAAGTTTTTTGAATCATTCCAAGAAAAAAATACAAATGTTTCTCAAAAATATAGCTGACTTTCAACTAAAACTGGATCAGAGGTGCCATGGATGAAATTAGAATTTGCTTTTTTTTTGTCGAAAACGACTTATCGATCACATTTGCCCTAAACGGTAAAGCCAGTAGTTTTTTAAAAAATAATTGGTGTACAATTTGTTTTAAGAAACTCAAGGATGGTTACATGTGCTTAAAGTAAAAACTGCTAAATATAAATATATAGTCCTTAGATACCTATGATGTTGCCTCAAATTTTAATCAAATAACTTTTATTGTTTCGGTATAACTAAATAAAGTCACATTTGTTTTTAAATTTTAGACATTGGCGGACCCATGAAAGTTTCATATTTCGTCTTATTTTCCTACAAAGAATCTCCCTTTAAACATTGGCGCATGTCTTTTGAAACACCCAGGTATATTTAATTTTAATTTTGTAATGAAACAATCTAAAAAACGAAAATGTACTACATCCTTAAAGGATTACAATGATGGCCTAGTGAAAGGTTAACAAAATTTTTACTACTAAAGGTTTAATGATGCGTCTAAATGACTGACCTTAGAGTTTTTGATGCCCGTGCATGAAAACTGCAAAACAGTACGCACTATGCATCTCCAAAGGCATTTTTAATTTCCCTTTTTTATTTTTATCAGGTATACATATTCTTCTAGAATACAGCTGTTTTCGGTTGTGTCGTACTTCTGAATTTTTTTTAGAGCTTTAAATTATTAAAAGTATGCCTTAATATGGACATAGAAGAATTTCTATTAGTTTCGATTATATGTAGAGCTGCATCCGTTTTAATTCTAATATCTAAAAAATGGTAGGTCGGGTCTTGGTTAAATCAAACAAAAGGAAATTTAAACTTGGTTTAATAGAGAGCTGAACAATGATCCTGATAGGTTTAAAAGTTTTTTAAGGATGGATGAGACAACCTTTGAGGATCTTCTCAAGACAGTGGGTCCAAAAATAATAAAGTCTGATTCTAATTTTCGGGAAGCAATAACAACTACGGACCGCTTAATTGTAACTTTAAGGCATCTTGCCACTGGTGAATCAATGAAAAGTCTGCATTATTCATTTAGAATTGGACATTCAACAATTGCAGAAATAGTTCCAGAAGTATAGAGGGAAATATATATAGTTCTAAAAAATGAATATTTAAAGGTGAAGTTAAAAATGCTGTAAAAATATTAATTTTGTTAAGTTTAATATTAATTTCTAAGTACAGCAGCAGATTGGATAAATATAGCAGCCGAATTTAACAACAAGTGGCAATAGAGTTTCGAGCTCCAAAAGGTTCTGTATACTATAACTACATGGGGGGGAATAACATTGTTCTATTAGCACTTGTGGGTGCTCACTACAAATTTCTATATGTAGATATTGGGACAAGTGGCAGAATTTCAGATGGAGGTGTATTCAGAAAATGTAAATTTTATGATGCAATGTGTAGAAACCAACTTAATTTTCCAGAAGAAAGACCATTACCTAAAACAGCTAAACCAGTACCCTTTGTGTTAATCCGTAGACTCAGCATTTGCGGGATTGAGGATGAGGGATTTAATGAAACTATACCTATTTAGAAATATCACGCCAGAGAAAAGAGTTTTCAACTATAGGCTAAGTCGAGCTAGACGGGTAGTTGAAAATGCATTTGGACTTCTTGCAATAGATGGAGAATCCTACTTAATACAATTAATTTGTCGGAAAAAAATGTTAGGGATATAACTAAAGCATGTGTGGTATTTCATAATTATCTGTTAGAAAAATGCCCCCCCCCCCCACATACACTGGGAATGAAGAAGTTGATAGAAGGTTTACTTTTAAATATGGCCTTAGCCAACAAAGTGGCAACCATTGGGGTTCTGATGCAATATGTATTAGAGAATATTTTACAGCATATTTCAATGGTATTGGCGCTGTAAATTGGCAGAATGGTTTTGCTTAGTTAGAGTTAAGATTATGTACCAGTAAAGAGGATATCGGAATAACTTGTCTTTGCTTTTAATCGTTTTATTTATCGACATAGAAACAAATATCGCAAGTTAAAGTTGTTCTTTTGTTAATATTGGAAAGTCAGTACTTTTTCAGATCTTTGTTTGTTTCAAAAGAGTTTTATCTTTTAATTTATTGAAAACTGTACAATATTCGGTTATAAAATTTACATCATTTTATGTTACCTGTTTTTTTTTCAGCCAATACTGATTGCTTTAAATAACTTTTGTTGAATTCATATCACAGCAGTTCTGTTGTAGTTGTTCACTAGTATCCTAGATATACAAGAGTTAACCTAATCAAAATAAAATTAAAAAAGATATATGCAATTTGTCTTATTTACGTTTAATCTTGATTATCTTTAGTTACTTCTAAATGTATATCAAAAGCACTATTCAAAAATCTTAGTTTCCTTTTTGCACAAACGAATGTTTGTAATTTTAATTTTAATTGTTTGTTCGTAATTACTTTTTAGAATGATTTTCCTTAAAATCAATAAGCCAGTTTTAATTTAAAAAAAAGCAAGATTAGGAAAAGATATATGTAAATTCTCATAATATATGATATTCAGTGTTGCTCCTCGGCTTCTTGCTCCTTCGGAACCTGAAATTGCGTGCCAGGGTTTTGTATTTTATTCATCTCCATAGCCATATATCTAAAAATATATACAAATTATGTAAACGTAGCAGTAATGAACATCACATACAATTTGAATTTAATGCTTTATTGAAATGAAAAATTAAAAAATCAGTGGTACAGTGCTCCATCATTTACAAATTTTATAAGTTTATGGATTGCAACATATTGTCTATTTTCTTGTTTTAAGAAATCAGTATGGAGCTATCTTAAAAAAAAACAGCCTTTTTAAAAAATGTTGATATAATTTGTTATCTACAAATAATATATATTTATATTAGGACAATCACCCTGTATAGCCTCACTATACATATAATTTAATGTAATCTGTTTGAATGAATAGCACTTAAGAATCCTTTAAAGCCTGCTATGTGCGAACATGCTTAGAGGGCGATAATTAAAAGACTTTTCACTAGATACTTACTTACAGTAAGTGTCAATATCTGCTTCAGTTATGTGACTTTGAGCTTCTAATGCTGCGGTACCTTTGATCAGTAGTGATGCTATCTCTTTTTGAACACTGCCAGTGTTCTTTCATATGGTACCATTTGTAGTTGGTGAAGGTAAATAGATATTTTGCACCTCACAAACTGGACCTTCATATGTCATTTCCCATCCCATTTACCCATAATTTATTTCCACATCTTCTTGAGTTGAAAATTCTTCCTAAAATATAAAATTAACCATTTGACTCTTGAAAATATAAATTTCTGATGTGCAAAAGTTATGCATTTAAACGACATTATATACAAATGTATTAATCCATGATTAAAGTGTTATAAAAAAAAATATTGCAATAATTATAAGACTAGGGAAAAATCTTTTTATAAATTCTTAGCAGGTTGCAGCTGCTTTCTGTAACGACATTTGATGATTTTAAAAATGAAAGGTCTTCATAGCATCATAGACTTGGCTCTGAAATGTCGTCAAATCATGTGCCAGTTTTTATTGCTAGGCTCTATGTTTTTGAATTCTTTATTGAATTGAGTCCTCATATGAATTTTCGATTTTATGTCCTCCACGTGTAGGCACAGCTTTTGACAAAAATCCAATTTTGGAAGTTCATCTCTAATTTTGAATAAGGCGGGCGTCCCTTCTATTTTTATTCCGATATGAAGGATCACTGATATTATATAATACTGTGGTATTCTGATAACATTCTATTAGGCTCAATGTGGGCTCTTTAGATCAAATATATTTTGCCATTTTACATTTGGAATTTTGTTTTTTTATTTTTTTTTCACCCGAGACGTTATGAATGATGGATATAATATGAATTTGACGTATCAACAGTCAAGCAGACAGACAAGTGTCCAAATGAACAACACAGTTCCACCAGCATACTTGTCTAGAGAATTTTGGAAAATTTTCATGAAATTTAGGGGAAAAATAGAACTATTTTCGCATTAAAATTGCATGCAATTCTTGTCGAACTGCGTGATTCAAAAGTGGGGATGCTAAAATATATGCATCTTTACAGCAAAGTTAAAAATGAACGAAATGTTGCACCAGTGCGGATTAGCCTTTATTAGTTTTATTTCGTATTTCGGAGGAGTATAGAGGAATAAAATGGCGGCGGAGTAAACTGTTTAAAAGATGAAGTAAAAAAACTTGTTATTCAAACTTGCATGTTTGCAAAAGAAATTCAGTACTGGACAAATGAAACGGGACAAAACATAATTCTGCTAAAATTCAAAGACGAATATTTTCGAAACAAAAAAAGATTTTGATCTTATTTTTTCTGCATGTGATTGCGCAATCCCATTTACTTTTCTAGGCGACCATAATCACTAGTTGCAATGACAACTGCGCTATACAGGACATTATATGAAATTCTTTCATTTTTTGCAAATTTTCTTAGTTCCGAGAATCTAAGAAAAATAATTTTTGAATTTTTTGTTCACTGCAAAATGATCTATGGATGAACACCAAAAAACAATTTCTACCGATTTTGCTTAGCTTCATTTGTTTTCACTGTACATGGTTTAATCGAGAAATTCGATATTTTTTCAAAAAATTAATTCATAAATTAGGCGGTTTTTACAAAGTAGGCATGGGATAAGCGAATTTTGAGTGGAAAGTTATGTTGCTAATACAACTAACACAAAGATATTATACAGGATGTGATAGAGACAAATGATCGGCAACTCATTTTTTTTGGTTAATTTTTTTTAGAAATGTCATTGCAACTAACGATTATGGCCTAGAGGTAAGAAAGTAGGGGGATTGCGCAATTACATGCAGAAAAAATAAGATGAAAATCAGTTTTTGATTCGAAAATATTCGTCTTTGAATTTTACTAAAAATATGCTTTGTCCCGTTTCATTTGTCCAGCACTGTAGATATTGGTATACTGATAAAATTTTAATATGAATTCAATATGACGAAATAAAATGGCGGTCTAATGAAATTTTTAAAAAATAAAAGTAAAAACTAGCTTATTTCATTTATTTTACATTATATTTAAAAATCAAGTGTGTCATTGGTAGAAACTGGTAAAATATTGGTACATAGTCAATATGGTCGAATAAAATGGCCGCTCAATAAAAATTTTGAAAAGTCATTATATACGTGTTACTAAATGACTATGTACCGAATCAAATTAAGTCACACTTCACTAACTCTAATGAAAGAAAAGATTCATATCGAGGAAAGTTCTGGGTAAAAGGTTTTACCAATTTTTAATATTGTGAATTTCTACACCAATCCTCATTGATACTAAGGATAATAATAATTAATGTCTTAATTGACAATATGGAATCAATATTAGATAGATCGAATCCCGGTTTTTTCACTAGAACAATTTTAGGGCCTGTATCGTTCCGAATTCGAGTTGTATAAAAGCAAATGTTTTTTTTTTACTTTTCTTAACGCCAAGAAAAAAATTTTTAAATCGGTAAACTGGGTACTGATTTTTAAAAAAATATTTTTTTTTTATTTTTTATTTATTTTCTACCGTTTACTTACCATACCTGCTTAAATAAAACCACTGCTTCGATACTCCTGTACATCATTTTTTAAAATTTTTTTAACTATATTTAGACTATCTAAAATATATAAAAAATTCAATTATGTAATTTATTATTTTCCTCCGTAAAAAAAGCTTCTAGAAAATTGAACTCTACTGTTTATTGACTGTTTAAACATTTAGTTAGGCCGCCATTTTGTTCGATCAAAATTTTACCAGTTCATCTTTATATCACACTTGATTTTTGTGTAATTTCTAAAATCAATCAAATAAGTATTTATTTTCAGACCTATCTAATTAGGCTATTTTGATATATATATATAAAACTTGATTTTTGTGCATAATTTAAAAACAATAGATAAACTAGTTTTTTACACTGCTTGCACTACAATTTTGCCAGTTCAGCCCCATATGCTCCTTGATTTTTCTGCAAAATTTTGGGTAAATTAGATAAGTAGTTTTTAACTAACAATTTTTGAAATATTATGTTCCGTCATATTATCCTCATATGACCTATAATTTTTGACTAAAATTTGAAGTCGTTATTGAGCTATCCGTGAACAGACTGACAGACAGACCAAAGGAATAGAGAAAGCATTTTTTTTGGTATGTAAGTACCTAGAGATGTAGAGATCTGACAAAATTTCAAAGGGTGATTTTTTAAGATTGCGATAGTTCCTTCCTACGAGGGAAGTAATTAAATAGAAAATACTTTGCGCGTTAGAATGGTAGTTTGACATATAGTTGTACTTAGAATGTCACAACAAACCAAAATAAGCTAACATATACAGGGCATCTCTTAAAAAATAAGTCAGTAGTAGAAATTGGGATATTCCTAACTAAAAAAATGTTATAAGGGTGAACCACTTGTTTGTAATATAAATTTGGGTTTGTCCTTAGACATAATTAAATGTTGTTATTTTTTGATACCTTAACAATTTATATTTTTTTATTATGATATTTATAGTGTGTGGCTTACTGGCTGTGTCAACCTGGTACTCAAGGTTCCTGGATCGATTGCGAGTGGAGGCAAATTTTGCTTAAAATAAATTTAATTGCGCTCGATACTTGATGGATAGGTGGCGGCGCGCCCCATCAGTAATACCGTAACCCGAGGCTTCTTTAAATAGTTTTTCGCATTTTATACGCAATATTTTTCCTGCTTTTGACTTTTCTTTAAGACGAGGTTGGATCTATTAGGGGCAGCGTTACTACAAACCATATATGCGAGTTTCAAGTTTCCATTAGTTGCATGACATGTTTAAAAAAAATAAGGGTTCAAAGTTGTTTCTTGCTTTCTTCGTATATCTTTCTGGTTCAAAATTTGTAAATCATTTTTCAAACCCTTGCTGTTTTTCGATTGTGATAAAATATGGTATACCTATGTAGCTTGTGACAATGCAATAATATGGTACTATGGAGTAAAAATATCGCGAATATTTTATACGGGGTCCGTAAAAAATAATGATAAAAGGATCAAAATGAAATAATCGTATCTTTTTTTAAAACAAGCTCTTATTTATAAACGATTGAACTAAAAATTTAAAAATAATATTGCGTGTGTAAAGTTAATTAAATGATAAAGCTACAACAAAATCTTACCCTTACTATGACCTTTAAATATTTGAATATTTTTTTAAAACCTTGAGGCATGAGATGTCATTAAATTTGAAAGCTTTAAAGAAAATATTGAAATTTTAAAAAGTAGTCAGTGAGGGTGGGTTTTTTTGTAGGTTTACTATTTGCATACACAATATTATTTTTTAGTTCAATAATTTAGAAATGAGAGCTTATTTTTGCTCTAAGCCGATTGCGCTCGCCACTAGAAAAACGGCGAAAGTAAAATGTGTATCGACAAAATTGCCCACCTGGTAGCTCTAATCTGTACCATTACAATACGTTCAATAACTAATTTCATGAAGTAAAAATAAACGTAACTGCACTTTTCTTTGACCTTACTTTCAAAGTAATATCGGTTGTCAGTACGCTTAATTCACCTCTGAAATAGTGTTGTCGAGAACCGATGATAAACTAAAGGTCCCATATACATATGTAGGAACCCTAGAAATAACATAGACACACAACATATGCATGTTCGTGAGGTAGGCCGATCTCCAGCAGTGGACGGAGGCTAATGGTGATGATGATAGGTTATTTCCATAAAAAGTATTTATCTGAAGTGAATAAAAAACAGTTCTAATTTCTAGAGCTGTTTTTTCATAAACTATTTAATTCAGTTGTTTATAATTTACAATTACGTGTCTTTTTAGATGATGAAAGTTTTTGGATAGGTGGTACAAGACATGGAGCCTATGGAAGTGATTTTATTTGGCTTGCTTTTGGAAAACCCATAATTTACAGAAAGTTCGCTACAGGTCAACCTGATAATGCAGGAAATGTAGAAAATTGTTTGGAATTGTTTCTAAATGGCCAAAGCAGTTTTCAGTGGAATGACATGAAGTGTGACAAAAAGGCAGGATTCATTTGTCAAACTGTGTAAATACTGCTAGTAAATATAAAGCCGTTTCATACTAGCTGATGTGTATTTAGTTGTTTTTTTTATTCTTCTAAAATAGATTAACCTGTAAAAGAGGCTATTTATGTACTAATTTTTAGATTAACATTTTTGTTAGTGTTCAATATATTTCTATTTTTCAGTTATATATAGCTTATTTGTCTTAAAAATATCTCTGATCATGAACTAAATATGATATTTAAAAAAAAGTGACAAGACAGCGTGGCCAAATGTACTCCTGAGAAACTGTAGAACGAAACAAAAATAAAGCAATGTAATTGGCTGTTATTATTTTTGACGGAACTCAAGGTCATTCTGGTTAACGTTTTTTAATTTTAACGACCATATTTTATTGTTAGGCTGAAGCAAAAAATGTCTGATTACTAGTAAAACGTCTGTAACTGGTAGTTTGTCAGGGAACCGGTAAACATATAAAGTAAGCTTTGAGTTTCTACTGTGTTCCCGACGCCCTGAATTATCAGTATTTTTCTCATCTAAAAAAAAATTTAAAAAGAAGGTTTCATGGTAGCATAGAGGTATGAATTTTACCAAGAAGGAAATCAGCCTTGAATAGAAAATTGTGAGCATAAAAAGAACGTCGTTGAATCTGAGAATAATTATAAAACTGCTGAGGTAATTAATAAGAAATTAATTTTAGACATTTCTTGTACAGAAATAGACATTTTATTTTTTGCGAATAGTATTATGTTACACAAATTGAGAAAGCGATTTAACAGATTTTAGTTTCAATGTCAAAAATTCGTCAGATTGAAACAAAACTCTTATAGATGTCCATATTTGAAAAAAACCTATAAACTAGTTTTATTAATATTTTCAAATTTCAAAAGTTATTTAGATTTACTTTGCACATTTACATCGGTGTTAAAAGAAGAGATTCATAAATTAAATGTGCTGTCGTTTCCCATCTCTTCACTGACGTAGTCCTTATTTAAAAAATATAGTAATTACGTTAGTGTAATACGTTCGTGTGCTTTACTAACCTGCTATTTAACAGTACGCTTTTATTTTCTGAATTGTATCTTTGAAGAATTTTCACAAAGGTATTATTTGATTTGAACTTTTCTTGAATTATTCTAATGATCAAAAAAAAAAAATCGGTAAATTTTCCTTTACTCGGAACTCCCCTCGTTTTGTTATTTTTTTTCCATGTGTGAGGCATACTGGAGTGTGACCCAATTTAATTCAGTACAAAGTCGCAGTATCTATGTGTTACATATATTGTCTGTTCATTTTGATTTGGCGCCATTTTGTTCCATCGTATTGGAATCCTACCAATATTTTACCATTTTCTTTCTACCTACGACACATTTGACTTTTAAATAAATAATAAATTCAATAAGTAGACTTTACATTGACACATAACGCTATTTTGGTAAGTTATGTTGACTTCGTAATAGTTTATTCCATTTTCACATTTAACCTTCCTGTAAAACTTGAAGACAATAGAAAAAGATTTTTTTACGTTGACCTTTTAAAAATTTTAGTTGACCGTCGTTATGTTTCGCCATCTTGAATTGAAACTCATATTATCAGTCTTTACCTACTGCGTTGGTACGCAGATATTTCCTAAGCCCAAACAATACACCACTCTAACATAAAAACAACAAGGTCGTTAACGAAAACCATTGAGAAACTTAATATCTGAGAAATATCTGCGAACCAACGGAGTAGGTAAAGAGTGATAAAATGGGTTTCATGCAGGATACAAAATATAAATATGCGTCCTGAGGACGCAACAATAAATTTGCGAAAAGTCGACAATTTAAAAAATGACTTTTGTTTTTTATTACTGGATCCTAACCCTAATAAATACACCAATCTAATAGAAAAACAAGAATATCGTTAACGAAAACCATTTAGAATCTTAATATCTCGGAAATATCTGCGGACCAACGTAGTACGTAAAAACTGATAATATGGGTTTCATGCAGAATAGAGAATCTATATGTGTCCTGAGGATGCAACAATAAAGTTGAGAAACGGCGAGAATTTACAAAAAAGAAAGCTTTTGTTTTCTACTGGATCCTAACCCCACATTATACATCACTCTAGCATAAAAACAAGAGGATCGTTAACGAAAACCATTTAAAAACTTAATATCTGGGAAATGTCTGCGGACCAACATAGTAGGTAAACACTAAACATATGGGTTTCATGCAGGATATAGGATCTATATATGTGTCCTGAAGATGCAACAATAAAGTTGCGAAAAGTCGGCAGTTTAAAAAAATTCTTTTGTTTTTTACTGGATCCTAACCCCAAATAATATACCACTCTAACATAACAATAAGAGGATCATTAACGAAAACCATTTAGAAACTTAATATCTGGGAAATATCTGCGGACCAACAGTGTCGGTGAAGACTGAAAATATGAGTTTCATGCAGAATATAGAATCTATATGTGTCCTGAGAATGCAACAATAAAGTTGCGAAACGTCGACTATTTAAAAATAGACTTTTTTTACTGAATCCTAACCCCAAATAATACACCATTCTAAGATAATAAGAGGATTGTTAACGAAAACCATTTAAAAAGTTAATATCTGGGAAATATATGCGGATCAACAGAGTAGGTAAAGACTGCTAATATAGGTTTGATGCAGGATATAGGATCTCTATATGTGTCCGGAGGATGCAACAATGAAGATTTTTTTTTACTGGATTTTAACTCCAAATAATACACCACTCCAAGTAAGTAAGATAGACAGACCGACAGACGGACCGACGGATTTGATAAAACATGTTTTTAGCATCTATTGACGCTAAAACGTGAAGATATGTAAAACCTGAGACAGTGATCTTTTCAGTGCGACGCTCTTCGTTACATCAGGATTACAAAAATTTTGGCCGCAATTTTGTTTCGCCATCTTGAATTAGTAACACAGTTTTACTAGTTGAGCCTGCTACAATTAGTTATTGCACACAATTTGATATCAATCCGTTAAGTAGTTTTTTCGTGCTGAATTTTTAAATATTTTATTAGATCCTCATTATGTTCTGCCATATTGGATTTCCAAAACTTGAACAGACCGACAGACGGAATTGACAAACGGAATTGATAAAACATATTTTTGGCCTCTAGGGACGCTATAACGTGAAGATGTACAAAACCTCAGATGGTGATTTGTCACGACTACAAACATTTTATTTGGCCGCCAGTTTGTTCGGCCATCTTGAATTATTACCACTATTTTATTTTAACATTTCACTAGGCTACGGAATTGATAAAATGTATTTTTTGGCATCTAGCGACGCTAAAACGTAAAGATGTGTAAAACCTGAGAGGGTAATTTTTCATAATTACACACATTTTATTTAGCCGCCATTTTGTTCGGCCATCTTGAATTAGTACCACTATTTTACTAGTTGATCCCTATACCACAATTGGTTATAGCACACAATTTGAAATCAAACCATTAAGCAGTTTTTTCAGGTCGAATTTTTAAAGCCGCTATTTTGTTCCGCCATCTTGGATTCGTACCAAAATGTTACCAGTTGGTTCCAATATAATACTAGACGATTCTGCAAAATTTGTTCCGCCATATTGAATTTTTACGAAAATGTTACCAGTTCATCCCCATATGACTCTTAATTTTTGACCAAAATTTGAAGTCAATCGTGTAAGTAGTTTTTTAGCTACGCCGCGAACAGACAGACAGACATGAAACATGAAGATCTGAAAAAATCTCGGAAAGTGATTTTTTGACGATTAGAATACTTCCCTTTTATGAGGGAAGCAATTAGTAGAATATTTATTGTATTTCATGAATCACTGAGCTAGCTGTTCAGCCCCTTGATCCGTCCAGGCATGAATAATCTGCCTGGACCTTTGTACGACTCGGCTCTATGTATATGTTATAGTTACTTTCACTTTGATATTTAGGCTCAAGATCACAATTTTTGAGTCATGTGGGAAGTAGCAGACTTACTATGCTAATGCCTTCATTAAAGTTTGGGAGGTTCAGTTTCGATTCAGAAAAGAAATACAATATTGCAGCAAAAAAATTAAAAACCTATTCATTGAATTAATAAATGACTGTAAGAATAGCACGAATGGAAATAGAACTACAGTTTACAAAAGTAATACTATAGAAGTTTTGATATAAATTGGGTAATATATTGTCAATACCTTCATGGTACTTCTACAAAGTACTTTTTGGACAAAAAAAAAAACAATTATTTTCGACAATTTTGAGTAGTTCATTGAAATCTTCACTTAGCGGTGCTCAAATTGCGATGTTATAGCTTTACTTGGGAACAAACATTTATGCTGGTTGCATTTTATTTAGGAAATTACTTCATTAAATCTGATATTAGAAAAATATCTTAATTTTCTTGTAACTCCTGAAACTGTTTTATTGAAAATAAAAATAAATTGATGTTTTCTTTACATCCCACAGAAAACAACACCTAGTCTTATGGTGTGGTTTCCTAGCAGAACGTATTGTAGCAAATACAGAGTAATATTAGACTACAAAAAGTTCATATTTTTATACTTTTATTATTCAAAATAAAATAAGGTTTTTTTGCTTACCCTGCCCCAAAGTTAGTACTATTTAAAATCTGTGGGATCGAAGTTTGAGAAGTATTTTTTTTTAATTTTTGAAGCGTTTTAGATCAAAAGCAATCATCAATATAACGCCATCTGGTGCCAATATGGTTTATGTTTTCGACAAAAACAAAAAAGATTCTGGAGAAGCATAGGTACGAGATAAAATTCTTATAAGGTTTTGTCTTCAAAAAGTCTAAGCAAATTACGGTTATTACAGTGTATTCAAAATAATTCAGTTTTTTAATTTTTTTTGTCATTCGCTAAAAATTAGTTTTATAAAAAAATAGCGACAAAAATAATGTGAATACAAAAATTAACAAATCTGCCTTTAAAGTTTGAAGCTAATGTTTCACTAAAAAATTAGTTGCCTGCAAAGAATTTAATTTTTTTCAATTTGGTGATTTTACCCTGCACTGATCAATATTAAATTCTATTTAAAATTTAGCTTTACTATTTGAAGTTCTGGGGTATTTTTTTTGAAAAGTACATCCATGCCTTCTGGTTCTGCCTAAGATACTGACCCTTTCGGATAAAAACTGAAAAATGTATGATTTTTTTTAAATTGAACTAAAATCTAAAGAATTTTACTTTGCAGCCCTAAGTTATTTATTCTTTGTACACAAAAGAAAAGCAGATTCAAAAATGTATTTTCGATAACTCTTCAATTTACTGTTCGTTTCTACGATGTACCAAAATAAGAGAATGTCTAATTAAAAAAAAATGTGCACTAAAATAAAATATCTCAAAGTATTAAGTTGCCTTAGATAAGTAGGTATTAGTAAATTAATTAATTAATACATTTATTTTAAATTTAGGACCTTAAAAACGATTCGTTGGATATTTTTAAGATTGACAGGATAAAATATTTATATTTTTAAGGCAATAGACACAATTTGGGAGGCAATATTTTCCCCAATTTAATAAGATCTCGTTAAAAAAATTGCTGCCATTTCCTATGTATGGTAAATTCCGATATTCGTTTGAATCAGGACCTACTGTAGTACCTCTTTTGGATGAGTTGGAGCTGCAAAATGCTTTTGTGTAATTGTGTTAACGGTAGAAGCGTTTTCAATATACAGGCCGAAAAAAATTTTCTTTGTGAAATATTTAGCTTTAAACTTTAAACGCAGTTTTTGTACTTTTTTTGCCTCGTCATTATTTTTGTGTTAAAGTATTTTTTAGTAAAACAAAATTTTAGCGAATGACAGCAAAAAACCAAAAAAAATTAAAACACTGATTTTTTAAAAGACAAAACCATATAAAAAATGTTGTTCTTATCTATGCACTTTCTGAATATCAGAATCTTCGTTTAGGTACCAGAGGACCTTCAATTGACCCTTACTTTTGATCTAAACAAGTTTTCCAAAATTAAAAAAGGATATTTGCTATACTTCGTTCCCACCCATTTTAAATAATGTTCGGAAGAATGCAACGAGGAACGTTTTTTCTGAGTATTTCAAATTACTTTTTCAATTTTTTTCGACAGTTATCGTGTATCAAACGAAGCTCTGAAATATTATTTTTTCTACTAATAAATTAAAAACTGAAAATGATACGAAAAACTTTTTGATACCGGTCTAGTGCCAAAGTGTACTCTCTAAAGACGTACCTGACTTCAAAAGTTTTTCGAAATTATTTGCGAAATATAGCGACCGAAAAGTAAAAAAAGTACTTTTTGGCACGACGACAGCACAAATTTCGCCAAGACAAGCTTCGAACGACCAAGCTTTTTGCATCTACTAATAGTAAATTATTACTACATACATCACATTTCCTATAAGTCGGGGGTTCACCGTTTGGTACAGCCGCCGCCCAATCTATCAATTGCTGTGACTGGTTAGTTCTATCTGACTAGTGTTAACTAACTCCGCTTAACTTCTAAATCAAGTTGGTCTGATCAAAAACGTAACATTTCTACGCATTATTAAATACTTCTCAAATACTGAATAATTTCGTTACGTAAAAATAAGAATATTGAAATTCCTATAACAATCAAAAGTGTATTACTGCCTTATTGATAGAGATATAAACTAACCTTGAAAATAATTGAAAGAGTTTTTGTCAAGTTACGAAATTGCAAAGAGGAACAAAATAGTTCGGATGTTAATAAAAGCAATCAAAGTCATGGTCGACAGATGAAGAAAGGAACTTTTTACTTGATATATTATGAGATTAGTGTAAAAGTGTATTTATTGTTTTTGCGAAACAAACAACCTTAAAATTCATATTTAAGCATTACAAAATGTTGTGTTTTGATCAGTTTTGTGTTGTTGATAACCGGGTTGTGATTTGTTTTAAATTATGCCGGTAAGAGATTTAGTTATTTTCAGGCAACGTATTAAGTCATGCAGAAGCTGCTGCTAATCTTCTCTCAATTTTAATATTTATTTATGTAATTTCAATGGTTTTAATGTACATTTTAAGCTGTTATCTTGCCATGAACCCTAAGTTGTGTTTTAATTGACTAAAGGAAGTAATTATTAATAATGATGATTATAATAATGGCAAGAATATTAAAGCTTTTTGAATTAAACAAATAACGGTAATTGCAAAGAGCTCGAAATAATCTAAACAACAGAGAAGTCATAATAACATAAATATGAAAATGAAAATTGTAACCATAAATACTATACATAGATTTCCTTCACATCGATTAAAAAAATTAGAAAATTGGCCTTTACCCCTAACTTCCCTCGTAACAAATTCCTCCACAGACAAATTTTTGTATACGCATGTATAGATTTAGTAACTACTTTATACACACTATCCAGGGCGAAAAGGAAATGACTGCGAATAAGACCGCAAGTAATTGAGGTAAGAATACAAGTAATTTAGAGCAAAAAAGTCTTATATAATATGGAGTCAACACTCAAGGGCTGGTTTGACGTTACCGACATTTTAAAATTACCTGTTTTTTTCTTTAAAGGCGGAAACATTGTAATCTTACTTTCTGTGCGACACAAATACTCATTTTGAACGCTAATTAGAGGCTATTGTGTTAGATCTTAAACTTTTGTCGCCATTTTATCGACATATTTTTAAATTACCAAACCAATGCTTTTGAATAAATAAACTATAACAAATTAATCAAAAACCCTTACAACTTTTTTTTTAATTTACACCACTTACGCACTAACCAAAATTACGCACATGGCAACGACGAATCAAGTTCTTTTTACAAATCACACGGTACACTAATGTCTTTCAGGATGGCAAAATAAATTTAATAAACTAGTTCACAGGAATTACGTTTCCTGTATTTCGTAAGCATTGGCAAAGATACATAATATTTTATCGTCGTTTCATCTAAAAATCTTCCGATATAAATTGGTTCAATTAAAAAATCATGGTTCTTGAGATTAGACCGTGTCAATTTTGAATTACTATCCGACGTTTCGCCTTCGATTGCACGAGGTATATTCAGGGGTTTTTAAATATGGTCAAATTAGTCGGTTATGCGTCAACGTTGTTTTGTAAAAGTGAAGCTTCAAAATTCAATTAGTCACTTATAGCCAGAGAGCTGGTGAAAGAAATACAATGACTCATTTTATTATGGTGTAGTATTAAGGGTTTTTTCTTCAATTGTATATAATAATTATATTATAAATAATAAATATATAATAAACAAATGTTCAGCTATTACAAAACTTTTGTACTGACAAAACTTTTGTACTGACATCACTATCGCGACAACTTATGCAATGTGTTGATCCGCCGTGTTCCACAACTATGAGGTCTGACCACTTTCCTACGTTTTTTTTTGTATTATAAACAATTAATAATATATCATATTGAAATATGAGCCATTACAAAACTCTTGCAGTTTTTTGTCACGAGTAGGCGATGATGCCAAAAGTAATTAGCCGGGTCAAGTGGTACTAAAAAAAACGTGCCTTCCATTGATTCCTAGCTGGAAATGATTATGTTTTATTTTAGTTATGCCTAATAGAGTAATATGATTTTGCGAGGGTTTCTGAGGTGAGCTAAACTCTTGGAAGGCAAAAAACGTTAATTATTTCAGTTTTTAGCTTTGAACATCTAAAAGGTACATCGTATATCACTCTTACCAGGATTAAAGATCATTAAATTCTGCGTCAAACGACCTTTTTAAATATTAAATTTGGTTATTCGGTTTTTGTCAGTATTAGCAGTCAGAGATGAGATATTTTTACATTTCGTTTGGTTGAAAATTGCGTTAAGCCATTTTTCAAACGCCTGTATTTCGAAAACGGTTATTCCAAATGAACAATGTAAGCTAACGAAAGTTCGAGAAGTAGTGGTCCTCATTTTCCGCAAAGTGGCACTTCTACATTCTTCTGACGCGACGTTTTTATCTAGGAGAGCTGAGGTGGTTTAGAGGTAGTGGCGGGAAGGGTACCTCCCCTGTTTGGTGTAGTTATATCGTTTACAGAAATCGAGTCACATTATTTATTTACTAATAGCTAAATTTATTTAAATTTAATATTGAGCTGGTGGTGTATGGAGAAATGTATCTTTCTTCATAAATCTTTTACAGGTTCCCAAGAGATATTTTCATCGTTTCGAGTGGACATTAGAATTACAGTGCCCTTTTTCTCCAGATATTCTATAAACTGGATTCTAGGGTTCTGGTTACTAATTATGTTTTGATTTAGTTCGAGTGTACCTACTATCGTAATAAATTTGAGGTTCATTAGGCACATTTGGGTGGTTTATATTATCATGTACACTGTGTCCCAGATTGCTTGTAATCACAGGGTTTCTCGGAAACCAGCAGAGATATAACTTTACGGTTTTCGAGACCCCTGTGTCATTTTTTCGAGAAACTTTGAATGCCGCAAACAGAATTGTGCCACATCGTTTCGTTCCCGAGATACAGGGTGAAATAGAGATTTTGCGCTTTTGGGGGTGGTATCATATTTCGGACACCCTATCAGATAGAGAAAAGGTAAAAACTGCTATGGATATATATTTTTACGTAGAATCCAGTGTTGTAGTCGCACACATTTTTAGACAATCCGTTTTTGATATATAACCCAAACTTAGTATTTTTTAAATGGGACACCCCGTATTTTTTTATTCCAAAAAATTTGCCTTTTTTTTCTCTTTAAAATGATGTTTCACACTATGCACTTTTGACGTAAACTAAACCTTATAAACGCTATATTAAAAGAAAAACGTAAGTTGGCCATGGAAATATAGGTAGATATTAAAAGTGTCCAGAAGCAAAATTAAACAACATAAAAAATTAATAATCATTTTTTTACTATGAAATAAATAAACTTAATAATCTTGATAAACTTAATCACAATACTAAACAAATTCTACGTAACTAGAAAAACTGTTCAAAATGGCCGCCCCCTCACGAACACATAATTGGCACACAGTTTCTTCTTAGAGCATTCATCATTATTATAGGTCTATTTTCCAATGATCTAAATGCCTGAATGGTTGCATTTTGCAGCTGCTCCATCGTATTGTCTGGATTCAGGTAAATTTTGTTTTTTAAGTAACACCAAACGAAAAAATCTAATATTGAGAGGTCTGGCGACCTAGCAGGCCACCTTACTGGTCCATTTGTACCAATCCAGCGATCGTGAAAATTTTCAAATAGAAATGGCCTTATAATTTGCGCATTGTGGGCAGGAGCACCGTCCTGCTGAAAGTAAATATTGTGCAGATTTGCTAGCGGCAAGTTATCCAATAAATCCGGTAGTATTTGATTTAAAATTGCTAGATATCTATCTGCTGTTAAATTATTATTGTAAATATGGAATGTAATCTTTGTTCCCAATATAAAGCAAGCGACGCTAAACCCAAACCTTCCTTGCTGCTGACGTTCTCTTGTTAAAAATTGTTTTTCCGTATACCAGTGCCTATTATTATGCCTGTTAAAAATACCACTACAACTTATATAGGCTTCGTCGGACCATATAACCTTGCTACCGAAGTCAGGGTCCTTTTGGGTTTTTTGAAGATACCAGTTACAAAAATTTAGACGCCTTCCTGCATCTCCAGGATGCAATTGTTGTACTACATTTACTTTATAAGGCTTATATTTATGTTTTCTTAATATCCTTTGCGTTTGTGATTTTGACACCCCCACTGTTTCTTGAATATGCCTACATGAATTCGCATGATTGGCCTGAATACTTGCTAATACAACAGTCTCATTGTTCTCGTGATTTTGTTTATTATATGTTTTAGCCCTGTGCTTTGAAAATGATCTATCATTAATTAAATTTAATTTAATTCGGCGAAAAATTGCCTTGTGTGGCTGAGGCCTTTCTGGATATCTACGATACAAAAAAAGCTTTTGGAAATAGTCCATAACTCAAAGTGAAACTGAAAAAAAATTTTGAAAGGAGGTTCATAATAATTTAAGCGCTTGGTGCTTACCTGTTAAAATATAAATCAGATGCTTAATCACTGTTTTCATGACATTCAATAAAACAAACCATCATATCATGCTTATGACTATTTTCAAAATTATTCATTTCTTCTTAATATCTATTAATTTACCTGTTCGAATTATTGGTAACTCGTATGATAAGAGGACAAACACGGCAATATTTGATATATTTAAGAAACAAATAGTTTTGATTTTTTTTCCATGCCATATTTCCATGGCTAACTTACGTTTTTCTTTTAATATTGCGTTTATAAGGCTTAGTTTACGTCAAAAGTGCATAGTGTGATACATCATTTTAAAGAGAAAAAAAAAGGCAAATTTTTTGGAACCCAAAAATACAGGGTGTCCCATTTAAAAAATACTAAGTTTGGGCTATATCTCAAAAACGGTTTGTCTAAAAAAAATTTCGACTACAGCACTGGACTCTACGTAAAAATATCTATCCACAGCAGTTTTTACCTTTTCTTTATCTGACAGGGTGTCCGAAATATGATACCACCCCCAAAAGCGCAAAATTTCTATTTCACTCTGTATCTCGGGAACGAAACAATCTGGCACAATTCTGTTTGCGGCATTCAAAGTTGACACAGAGTCGCGAAAACCGCAAAGTTCTATCTCTGCTGGTTACCGAGAAACCCTGTGATTACAAGCAATCTGGGACACAGTGTACAGTCTCGATATCGGCTTCACGTGTAGTTTTAATTATCTTAAATAAGTTTTTCTCATTAGGAATTTCATTCGCGGTGTTTAACAAGGTCTTTGAACATCTGAATTGGATTTTTCCTATTTTAGGGTTTATTTTATAACTTAAAGTCAAAATTCTATATTGGGTTTATATCAGGGTTAACTGAAAGGGCAAGCCCAATGAACTCATTCGTTAAGTTACTGCCAGCATTTACCCGGCTTGAGCAATGAGTATCTGCAAAAATTCTCGAGTACTTAAAAAGGGGAGAAAAGTCGCTGAGTTTAACATTATGAGTATTGTATAGGAAAGCAAAGCCAGAAAGTTAGTGTTCTCACTAGTGTGAGACAGTAATTCGAGAGTTTTGACGGGGAAGATTGAACAGTCCGTTCAGTCACTAAAAAGCTGTCAATGCGGACGCCGAGGCTTAGAACTAGATTTTTATAAGTTTTACTTAATTCTAAGAACTGACGCAAAGTTCGTTTTACTTTTCGAACATTTTTAAAACAAAATTCAAAAACTTTTTGAAAAGGTTTTTCACGGGACCTGCAGATTAGTCATCTCAGTTCTTAATCATACACTTAGATCTTTGATTGAACCTGATTTGTTTTACTTAAAATGTTCTGCAGTGAATGTTTACAACAGTCACGCTCACTTTCAGACACCTGTTTTAAAATACTTTGCTCATACCTATGCACACAAAAAACAAAAAGTAGTCGTAACGCTTATTTTCCTCTTATCAAAACTTATAGATATCCCAACAAAGTCAACTCTGAGGCTCAGGGCTAAATACTTTAATTGATGTGGACGACTGCAGGTAGGTCAATTTTGACGTAAAATTTTCTACAGGACAAAATACTACTCCCATCAGAGTGTCCTCTGTGACCACATTTAAACCACCACCATCATACCATTATAGTAGAGGGACCCCCCATCGATAGTGTAAATGAACAGGGGCTGCGAGAGAGGAGAGTGAAGTAAAAAGAGCAGGCCAGCTAGCCCCTAAAAGAGGTCCTCGTAGTTTATTTATAGAATGTCTGGAAAAAAAGGGCACGACCAGGCAACTTTTTCGCCGAGTTCAAAAAGGAGGAGTTCTGTAATTCTAGTATCTACTCGAACCTATAAAAAATCCGAGGGGAACCTGAAGTAGAAGTTCATATTTCCTCTCATAAGATCAATTCGGTATTAAATTTAAATAAATTAGTTTAAAAAAACAATATGTGATTTAATTTAGGTATAGAGCCACACTTGACTATATACTATACCAAACACGGAGGTTCTACCTTCCCCCACGCCCAGATTACCACAGCCCTCCTAGTTCAAACATCGAGAACTCAATTGAATGATCAAATTGCATAAAAATTCGATTCCCCAGACGAATGTAGGTTATTTTAGTCTCAAACGTCATGAGACTGCAGAAGCGGAAACTGGGCGCTACGAGCACTTTGGTTTTTGCGTGTATCTAGGACTAGGACTAAGAAAAATTTTAAAATTAGGTACTTTCTAGACGCAGAATTTGATGCTCTAGAATTCTCGTATATTACAATTTTTATTTAGAGTAGCCGTTTTCGGGTCACAGGCCTTTGAAAGTTAGCGTAGGTCATTTTTCAGAAAGAAAAATTGCTCATTTTAGGGTGAAATTTTCTGGACGATGCACCTTTAGATGTAATAAGAAGTTGAACAAATTTTGCGGTTTTTTGACTCTTAGAACTTTAGCTTAACGTAGAAACCATAGCAAACTCATACTACTCTTATGTCGAATGCCAAAGTGAAATAAAATCATTTTCAGTTTTCTGGGAATTAATGAAAGGCAAAAGTCTAATTTGATTGTGCTAAATGTAGTGTAATTTTATACACATTATCATTAAAAACAATAAACTTAAGGGATTTTCCACGAAAGTGGTTAAGAAATAATTTATATTTTAAATCACTCACTTTGAATAATAAAATATGTTTACTGATAATAATTTTATTAAGTAACTTTGTATTCATAAATTGTACTTTGGTAGTAGCATAACACATTTTTAGGAACTCTGACATACTTTGGTATCTTATTGTTATTAATTATCATAGTCTTCGATATCTGTGTCGGCAAATACGTCTGGAATATTGTTGTTATATTTTAATGTTACTTAGGATAAATATAGTTATTTACAAACCGATTTTTGAAATTGTTATATTTTAATTTAGATATAAGGAATTCGCTGTCATAAGCATTAAACAATTGGCAGCCATCTTTAAGCTTAAAAAAATCTGTTTGCATTTAAAGAAAATGACACTTGAAATTGAATATTGTAATGGTCTTTAAGTAAAATTGCTTGTGAAATACTGGAAATTTTAATTTGTGTGTTTCTCTCCTAGATCAATAATCAAAAAAAACATATATCTAAGACAAATTACAGTGTAAGGTTCTGGGTTGCTTCTTGCATTTGCAAAATGGTGAGCCACTTTGAAACAGCTTGAATTATTTTGGGTTTAGTATTTTTTTCCATGACTCTGTGCATAGCATTAACTGGCAGCGAAAACTTCCATTCATTCTATATATATTTTTGTAGCTTTTGATCTCGGAGGCTAAATACTTTTTTGATATACTACCAGAACAGATAGTATAAATACCCCAGATCTATCTTTTTCAAACAGTTTTTTTACATTATTTATTTTGTAAGTTTTTTGTTTTCAAAAAGAATTCTTAACAGTCTTACTTTGATACACAGGGTATTGATTAAATAATGGCGACTCGTTAAGGAGTTTTATTCAGTTTTAGAAAATATTCATTTGTCACTGCGCGAGTCTTTATTTTGCTTGACAGTCGCGCGTCATTTTCTCTTAACTGTCTCAACTGGTGTGTGTGTCTTCCAAAAGTAATCGAATAATTTTTGCCGATCGTCATCCCTAAATGCAGTGCACTGGTTAGGACTTTTTTGCTCTGTGTGAGGATTTGGCTTCATTTTTCTTGCAGATATAAAATTTTCCTTAGTGTTTAAATACTCTAAGCCCAAATCATTCCGAACTTTTCTTCGTTTACGTCGTCCTTGTATTTTAATCTCTCGATACACTTGACTATCACTTAATGTGGCAATGGTATTTTCTTTGTTTAATGAAACATCAAAATCTAAATTTTCTTTTCCTATTTTCCGAAAAGGTGTTTCCTGTTCGCTAACGGATGAATTTTCCTCTTCTGAAGATGTTCCGTAGCTTTCATCTGTACCGGTACTTTAATTTATTTCATCTTCATCCTGATTAAGCACTTTATTCTAGATACTAATTTTGGTACTCTGTGTTGTAAGGAAGCTCACCAAATGGGACTGGCAATAAATATGTATGTCTGGTTCATCACCATTAACGAAAATAAATTCGTTCTCCAGAGCCACCGATATTGCAACTTCGATGTCTGGATTTTGTCATTGCAGGTCATTGACATAATCACGGTTTTGATTGATGACGAGTTTTTCGTTGTGCTTTTGTGCCATTAGGATCATTAATTTGCTTCGGATGACATACAGCAACAAACCGATATAGACATGACATTGTAAACTAGCATTATAAGTTTGGTTATTAGAAAAAGTGTCTTTAGCGTTGACTATTCAACAGCAAAAATATTTAATAACATTAAACCAAAAAGAAAGTTGGCACAAAAAGAACGTAGGTACTTATTCCGCAAAAAATTATGTTTGTTATCCGACGAGGCTGAGTCTTTAAATTTGGCCACAAATTTTTACCCAGGTATAGTCAGCTGGTATAGTATAAACAAACAAGTACTCGTTTTAGGATACTTTAGATCATTTTGGCACAACATTTTATTGTGTAACCTGCTGTAGGATAAGTAGCGTTTACGACGATGGTGGAATTCGTTGGACGAAGAGTCATGCATCCACCAAAGGTTCGAAAATATGGTTTTCCTACAAGTTGCACATTCTAGCTTTTCTCCGACTGTATATTGCTTTTGGTGATTTATTAAAATGTTCGTTTTTCAAATTCTCAGCTACAAACGTTATATTTAGCCTAGATGTAATTGCTTAATTATAGTATTGCAGTGCCATGCAATTTTGAATCATTTTGATAAACATGATGTGAAGAATATTTTAAGCACATAAAGATATAAGTTTATTCTCCTCGAGAATTCAAATTGAATAAAGTCTACGGAAGTAGGTATTGCGAAAGATTATACATTCCCGGATATCGACTACCTTAACACGAATAATGCGTAGGAAATTGAAGCCAGCATTTTCCACATAAAGAGTTACTTTCCTGTACGGAAGATGTTACTTTTCCACGCTCAAAGGTTTAAATTAATATTGCTTTTCCGCCCTTGTGCGGGAAACTGTTACTTTTACGAAGCATTTTCTCGCAGAATATAATTATTATCTTTTATTGTGGGTTACATTTCATGCCTCTAATATACAGTAATCACATATTTTAGAACAAAAAAGTTGTAGGACAAAATAAATGAATTATTTCCTTAACTTGTTCGTCATTATAGGATTTCAATGTTATCAAATAACTTTCGACAAATTCTAACTTTTCGTTAGTTTCAAGGTGATTTTGTGAATTCATTAAGTCAAAGATTTTTTTTACGAGTTATTACCTTAATACCAGAAGGTACAAAAACAAAATATTGCAAAATTAGTGCGATGACGTCATCCACCATAAGAAGTAGTAACAGGAAATACCTCTGTTGCAGTACTTTTTTACATTTCGCAATACATAGTAGGCCTTAAATATTTAATTATGAAATGGTAGAACATAGTGGAGCTAAAATTAAATCATTTTTAGAAATCAAAGACCGTTTGTTTTTCAATTCTACAAAAAAAAGGGACGCAGCCTGAATGTAATAAAATTCTTTTCGTTCTATTAACTTTTAATATAAATATTAAAAGTTCAGGCTATTTCTAGGAAAACATGTATAAGAAACTAATAAAAAATAGAAATTCTAATATGAAAATAAAGGTAAAATATTTGTAGTTTTTAACTTTGCTTGACACAGGAAAAGTTTCATTACGAGGAAATGTCTGTTAAAATAATTGTACCTATTTTTTACTGAAGTCCTCAGAACTTACCTTATAACAAATTCTTTTCTGAAGAAACGGGAAAGATATAACAATGTATATAGATACTTAATATGCTACATTTTTATATTGTTCGTCAAGCTGAAAGTCACCGCTCTTTTAAATAGCCTTCTTGCAAATGCGCAAATCAGAATTTTCGACAGTATATCTATTTGATTCACATATCTTACATTTATTTAGATTGGAACAAATTCAAATTTTTCATAAGCTCACGTTTCACCTGTAAATATTTTTATATTCATATCGAACATACATACACACATTAATTTACATACTATACCTACCAAATAATACAACTGCTTATATTCCAGTATAATATATTTTATTTTGTTTTTATTTGCAGTAGTTTTTTTAATCTATTATTTTAAATTTAATAATTTTTATTATTGTTTGCTTTTCATAACGTTATTAACATAGTTAAAAAAAATAGTTTATTAGGCCTCCACTTTGTATTCACATATATACATGATTCACACTAAAATTACCTCTCTGTCATGGTTTCTGTTCAAAATTTCAGTCAGTTTGATATGTAGTAGATACACTGATTTTTTTAAAATTTCATTATGCTGCTATTTTCTTTCGGCACCATGGCTCAAAAACCAAAATTGTATCAGTATAGCCACAGTTTTGCTCCACAATGCTGAATTTGTAGCAAAATATTACCAGTTTATTCCTATATCAAATTTAATGATTGTACAATATTTGCAGACAATTGAATAAAACTGTTTATTTTTAACTTTTTATTTAGCAGCCTATTTGTTTTGCTATAATAGATTCGCACGAAAATTTTAGCAATTCATCCTTATATCCGACTTTGTTTTTTGTGCAAAACTGAAAGTCGAATAAGTTTTTAATAAGTTCTTAATAACGACTTTTTAAATATTCATTTTGTTTCGCTATATTAGATTCGTACCAAAATTTAACCAGTTATAACACACTTGATTTTAAGTCATTTGAATAAGTAGTTTTTTTTACATTGATTTTTAAACGTGTTATTTGGAAGCAATTTTTTTCTATAATATTACATTCGTATCAACGTCTCACCGGTTTATCCATGGTTCAGTATCACACACATCTGATTTATGTGCTAAATTTGTCTTAGTGTAAAAGTCAATAAAGTAGTTTCTTTTACACGGATTTTTTAAATATTTTATTAGGCCTCTATTTTATTCTGCCATATTGAATTTGTACAAAATTTTCCACTTAATTCTAGTGTCAAACTTGATTTTTGTTTTTTAAAATCGATCGAATAAGCAGTTTTTTCAGAATGATTTTTTAAACATTTTATTACTGCGGCATGTTTAATTCGCACTAAAATATTGCCAGTTAATGCCTTAATAGTCATATATATATTTTTTGCAGAATTTGAAATCAAATAAGCAGTTTTGTTAGACTAATTCTTAAAACAATTTATTAGGCCGCCTATAACAAACTTGATTTTTCTAACAAATTTGAGTTCAGTTGAGTAAGTAGTTTTTCACACTGCTCTCTTAAACGTTTTATTAATTTTTGAATTTTACCAAAATGTTAGGTTTCTAACGTGAAGAAATTGACCCTGAGTAGAATTTAATGAAATGTGAATATGTTTGTAAGGATTTGGTATTTGATAAAAAAATCTGAAATATAAACTTATTTTATTTGTATGTTTAGTTGATATGCTACAAAGTATCAGATGTATATACAAGGTGTGGCACCCCATACCCGTCGGTCTCTAGCTGCTAAAAGGTAGCGTTGTTTTAAATATAACATGGAAGATATATGCGGATGGGATAGAGCTACAATTTAAAATTATTTAAGTATATACAGGGTCCGTCAAAAATACGAGGCAGATACAAATTACATTTGTTAAAATGAAATGTATTTTATTACATATTTGAATTATCCGTTAGAGTTTAGATCAGATCACGTTTGTTAAGGTTTACTGATAAATGTATTATAGGATTTTCGAAAAATATATTTTTTTAAATCATAATTTTTTTTAAGATGCGAATGACCCCGAAAATAACCAATATTACTAACTGAAGAATAAACTGCTAGTTTAAGAGTCTTTGATGTCTCATTATTAGGGTCTTCTGTCATTCAATATTATACGTAGTGTACAAAAATCTGTGGTATAGGTACTGTTCCGAAATTCAATTATTAATGGCTTCGTTATTTTAGAAGAGACATCCGGCATATTTTCTTTTTCTTTCTTCGGGTCAAGATTGAGACCTCCGGTTTGCGCAGAATTTTTGACCTGATCGATATAGGGTTGCAATTAAAATTCTAAAGTTCAGCCTTCTCTCGCTAGATCTGGTAGGTGTGAAAAAAAGTTAGAGAGGCATAAAACCTGATTTGGTTGTACACTTGCAAGTTCGAAATTTTAATATTTCCGTCTTTACGAGTACTGAAGATATTAGCCCAGACTGTTAGGACACGTTGTATATTGCGGCGACCTTGCGATAAATTCATTTAAAATGACATACTGGAAATTTCTAATCATCGCTAAATTACGTATTATCAGTGTTATGGAGCAAGTAAATCTTAGAATTTTCCATTTTAGTTGTTAACAGAACTTAACATACATTTAAGCAATAACGTTAATGACGATAACAATAATATTTTTGTTGTAAAATTCCAATTAATAATAAGCAATTAACAGACCCCCTGCTGCAATACATATTCTTTATTATTTAAACATTAATGTTTTTATACGAATCGATACCTACTTATCTTTGTCTTTTTTGATGAGAAATTAAATTGAAATATGTTGCTCAAGAAAAACAAAGTTTTTGCTCTTATCAATGTGAGACTCACAGTGTAATGAATAAGTGGCTGCAAAAGGAAAAATACAAGAAGTTTCTAAATATCGTTCCGATACTTAAGAGCGTGATATATCAGGTCAAAATAACAAAAATATGTCATATAGACAGAAGTCCGCAGACGCTTCGTTTTCGAGAGACAGGCTGTTAAAATGTTTCGCTAAAACAAGATTGGCTAAAACGGGGGAAAATATGTACAAAATGAATATGAAGAAAAATAAATAAAAAAAAAACATGGTAAATTAGCCTTTATCCGCAACATCGCTTCATAACGAATTCCACCACAAACAGATAATACATCCTATACCATAAGAGGGGTGTCACTTTATTAAAGATTTGAGGTTATTTTGCCGGAAAAAAGCTTTTGGCAAATAAAACCAAGAACTATAAACCATTTTTTATTACCCCACCCTTTATATTCATTGGTGGGTCAGTGTCACAGTCGCAATACCTATCGAGATATTTACATTAATAATTGTCACAAACTCACCCCAATACGTGGGGTGACTTTGTGACTAGCGTTATCTGCACTAAAATGCAAGGAAAAAAGGAAACGTCTTAGAGTCACCCCGTCCACAATTTTTGTAAAATATGAATATGATTTTTTAATTTCTATTTTCGTATATAGTTAGGTATATAAGTTGTGGATGTAAGATTGACGAGGATAAAGTGACTTAAAACAAAGTTTATTTAACGCGCTATAAACTAAGACGTTTACATTATGTGTAAAAGTATTTAAATCTCGAAAGTTTAGTTTAAGTCTACTACTCTATAGACTCCGCAATGGCGTATTGATTTGGGTTTTTCGATAAGCCTAAATACTTCTTGTGCTGTGTAGAAAATTTCATCTGAACTTCTCGGTCATTTCCAATTCATACCACTTTTTGCAATTGCACTGACCATATAACCTACAGATTTATTTCTCTGTGATCGGTCCAGGATACAGCTCTCCTCGATACTGACCACTACATAGTCTCCAATAAAATTGTCAAGTTATTTTCCTTATTTAAGCTATTACCAGGTAGCAAATCTGATGCCAATGGAGTGTCTTAGTCGATATCTTCTTCAGTATGTCCCATTATACCTATGCAGCTATTTTCTTGGTTTAAGCTAGTGGCACCTGGTACACAGAATGGCAGAGGAGTATTTGAGTCGCGATCTGGTTCACTATAGAAGTTCGAGTTTAAGTTTGCATCAGAATCTTGAAGGGAATAATGTTCTGATGATGGACAATTTGTTATATAATTGAAACTTTGGAAATTTTTATTTGTTAGTATTTGAAAATCAGATTTTATGATTTGTTGGTTAAAATTATGGCACGTAATTTTTGTAAGACCTTTAGGGGATGAAGGATGTGCCTCTGGGTTACTTGTGACCTCAGAGGAAGGAGTATTATTATTTTCCATTTGGATAATTACTGTATTTGGGTTAGTTTTTTCTACATATACATGCTTGTGCAGTTGCACCGTATGATGGTGAGAATACCGCACTGATGCGATGTCGGCTGACCAACAAATTAGGCAAATTCATAGGGTTAATTTCATCATGTAAATCAATTAAACAATTTATCAAAAATTAATTCACACTAAAATATAACACAAGTCAGTTCAAATATTATATATATAAATTAAATGTTCAAATAAGTTATTAAATATTTCAATAGTTCAATGAGAAAAATTTTTTAACTTTGAATATTATGAGTAAGCTCACTTTTTGAAAAAAACAAATTAAAAAAATTAAAAGTCAACACTGCTGAAGGCTAAGAAATGAAATCTCAGAAATTTTGAAACAGTTCAAGGGAATTAAATGCTCTACCGGATTACTTCAAATAAAATAATAAACGTTTGTAAGATTTCGCCAAAATAATTATTAAGCACAAAGGGTTAACCAATCTTCTGTTCTTCCAATTTCCCTAGCAAGCTGTAGGCATACATGGTTAGTATGACGTACGACCTTTTGGCAAATCACACATCATCACTACTGCTATGCAAAATTTCAGATGAAAGCTCCGGCGTGCATCCCCCGTTGAAGGAAAAATTCTTTATCGATGGATACGGTGCTATACGCGTTGAACTTTACGAATGACTTGAACTTACTAAATTCTAGCCAAAAAGCGCTCTGGTTTTGTTAGCAATCCACGGTTTTCTCCCAAAATACACGTTTGGACCAATCAGAGCGAAGTTCCATTCTTGGCATTCTGGGAATGTTGGTAATTTCTAAATTCGAATAAAAATCAACAGGTTTATTTAGCGCGGCGATTTTTGCATTATTTAATAGTACTCTACGTATACTTTATGTGGGCATCGTCGCCGTCGCCTTAAAAGAATTATCGTGTAAAATGAAAATCGATTAAAATCATCCTTTCCGTTCGGAATTTAAAAAAATGTTATTCTTGATAAATGATTTATTTTTCCCTATCTTTTTGTTGTAAGTTTGTAAAAGTTCCGACCGATCAGTTCTTTTCGATCGGAAAAGTCTCGCGATGAAAATAAAAACAAAATAAATCTTAAAAATCGGGAACCTGTCTAGTTCGAAAGACGTTTTGAAAATACGCATTTTTTCTTAATAAATTTTATTTTTATCACTCCTCGTTTAGACGCTATGAGTGAAAATAGAAAGTTAATTTTTTCAGAAAAATTTCACTTAAAAATTAAAAGTTGACTAAAAAAGTCATGCTAGGATTCAAAATGAAGCTTATGACAAATTATACCTTTCTGTTTAGTTTTGAGCTTATTATCTCTCTTAGTTTAGGTTTTATGAAGGTTTTTGGGTGAGGTCAAAATGAGCCTTTTTTGAACTGTAAAAATTTTCTACGAGTCTGGTTTGTCTCAAACTTTCAGAAACAGAGTATTTTGACTATCTTTCATATTCTGAAGGAATTTTAAAAATATCTCTTCAAAATCTCATTTTTGAGATACCCCTAACTTGGAGCTCTCCTATCGCCCTGTATGTGAACTGATAAAAATTGCAAGTAAGGTTTTTCAGTATCATCTGTTATTTTCGCACCTGAGTACAATGAACTCATAAGTTGTCAACTGGCTTATATTTTACCCATTTATTGTTGCAGTGTTTTTAAAAAATTCCATTCAACTTGCCTCTTGTTTATTTGCCTGAAGGGCTTATGATATCTAGTTGAAACTTTTAGGTTAACAACAGAATGGTATAATCTTATGGTAAAAGCATTGACTGTTTTTAAAGTTTTTATTTACTTGTATGTTAACCAGCCCAATGTTGTTCGGTTATAGCGGACACCTTGTTGACCATTATCGGTCCAAGTTCTCCATAATTTCTCCACCTTATAGTTAATGTAAACTGAAGTTAATTATACTGCCGCGTTCCACAGACCATGAGTGAAGTGCATGCTTTAGAAGCATTCCTTATTTTTTCCGGATACTTAGCACCTCGACGAGTAATCACTTTTTGGCTTCCATGGTCATCCAATAGATTCGTTTCGGCGTAGTTCCATATGTTTTTAAGATGAACACCATCTAATTCCTTTTCCATATTAGAGGAAAACATGTTAATAACTTCTTCATCGTTTGCAAATTGCCAAAAGGGAAAATTATTTTTAAAATATGGAACGTGCATACCTGTTCTGTCCAAATAGGATTTCACAACCCATCGTACTTCGAATTTGGTAATTGGAAACGAGTTTTCTTCATCTCTATGGTGATAACATTTCGGTACAAATTCAGGATGGCGGAACAGAAACGTAGAAAAATTACCCTCTCAGGTTTTACATAGGTATCTTCATGTAGATGAAAAAAATAGGTTTTCTCACTTCCGTTGGTCTGTCAGTTCGCGGCGTAGCTCAAAAACTGCTTACCCGATTGATTCAAATGTTGATAAAAAGTTAAGGGTTATATGTATATGACTTGGTAATATTTTGGTAAAAATCCAATATTGGGGTAACAAAATGCCGGCCTACTGAAATATAAAAACTAAATAAAGTTGATAATAAAAAATTACCAAATTTACATATGAACGAACTGGTAACATTTTGGTAGGAATCCAAGGTATAAAAACAAAATACTTATTAGATTAATTTTAAATTTTGTTAAGAGAGATCTATAGAATTCCAGATGGCGGCCAAATAAAATATTTAAAAGAAAAACATCTTATTCAGTTGACTTCACATTTTGCTCAAAAATTAAATGTGATATAGGGATAAGCGAATTCAACATGACGGAAAAAATCAGTTAAAAATTACTTATTCAATTTATTTTATATTATGCCCAAAAAATCAAGTGTGACATAAGTAGAAACTGGTATGAATCCAATCTTTTCCACATATATATATATATATATATATATATATATATATATATATATATATATATATATATATATATATATATATATATATATATATATATATATATATATATATATATATATATATATATATATATATATATATATATATATATATATATATATATATATATATATATATATATATATATATATATATATATATATATATATATGTGTGTGTGTGTGTGTGTGTGTTACTAAATGACTATGTCTGTAACTAAATAGGGTCACACTTCATTATTTCTAATAAAAAGAAAACACGAGGGAAATTACGGGTAAAGGAAATTAGCCGTTCTTTTTTTTATAAATATCAGTGATGTTACCCTCTCCACTCTCTATACCTAGAGAACAAAACCTTTTAGGATACATGTTTTTTTATTTAAAATTTTAGTCATAAAATCTGTATAAATGCATATTAAAAATTTATTTTTAGGACAAACAAGTTGCTACGAATGTCAAATATGAAATGCGACATGTATCAAGAGAAAAGCGTGCCCAAATTTTGGGCTCGGGATCTCACAAAAACTTTAAAGGATGTACGGTTTGGTTTACAGGACTATCTGGTGCAGGAAAAACATCAATATCGTTTGCACTCGAAGAGTTTCTTGTTTCAAATGGCATCCCAGCTTACAGTTTGGATGGAGATAATATGAGAACAGGTTTGTGTTCAGAGCTATAGTGAATCTCTGGCGTTCGGAATGAGAGCGATTTTAAAATTACATACACAATTGTAAAGTGGGTTCGAAATTTTCACAAACACGTTTTAATAGTAAAATTTTGCTGAAAACTATATTATACAGGATGTTTCAAAATGATATATACATATAGTTCCACTACGGCTTCGTTCTCGAAATATAAAGTATGCAATAAGAATTTAGAGATACATGTTTTATACTACATTCTTTTCAGTATTATCGACCAGTGGCGTACAAGCGATTAAGATTATCCAGTTTTCACAAAATGTTGGTCATATATTACTTTGTTATGCCATTTTTGCCAATCTGTGCCTATAAAATACCGTGACTAACTCACTGACTAACTGACAGACAATTCACAGACTAAACTGGTGGTCCTAGAGATTTGAAATTTGGAGAGTGGGTTTTACAAAATTTTATTCGTAAAGAAGCGGAAAGAGAAAAATTCGTATAAAGAAAAAAAATTAGATTACAATGATGACACTTTGTAAATATAATTTTCAGAAAAAAAATAAAATAACATTTATTTCATTATTTTTAAAAATTCGCCTTCAAAAACATTAATTTTGCAGCCTAAACTGGCGAATCTAGAGATTTGAGATTTGGAGGAAATATTCCTTGAGTACCCGCAATAAGGGGGGGGGGTTACAAAATTCCATCCCTAAAGGGGTGTTAAAGTTTGTTTGAAAAAATGTAAGTTTCGATGATGATACTTGGTAAATATAGTCTTGAAAAGAAATGAAATTACACGTGCTTCTGTTTCATTATTTTTGGAATTTCTGAATCTTAATCTTCTAACGGGGTGAACGGGGGTGGCAAAATTTGTATGGAAAAGCATTAATTTTGTAGCCTAAACCGGTGGACCTTGAGATTTAAAATTTGGAGGAAATATTCCTATACACTTCTAAGGAGAGATTTCACAAAATGTCGTTCGTAAAGGGCTGGTTAAGTTGTTAAGGCAACCACACTTTGTAAATGTAGACTTCAAAAGAAATAAAGAGACAGGTGTTTGATTAATTTTGAAAATTTATCTTCTAAGGGGCTAGCAAAATTTGTTTGGAGAAACATTAATTTTGTTACCTAAACTGATGGACTTAGAAATTTGAAATTTGGAGGTCATATTCCCTGAGTACCCTAAAGGAGGGATTTTACAAAATTTCGTCCAAAAAGGGGTGGATAAGTTTGTATGAAGATGATTTTCTTAAGTTGCGATGATGACACTTTGTTAATATAGTCTTCAATAAAATAACAAGCGATTCATTATTTGTGAAAATGCATATTCTAAGGGTGGTGAACTGGGGTGGCAAAGTTTGTATAGAGAAACATTAATTTTGTTGTATCGATTTGAAGCTTTGCAAGCGGTATAATACGGATGAAAATACAATAATTTGATGGAGCTGATCTGATCATGACAAAGCATGTTACCTTATATGGCAGGGTTTTTCTCAAATCTTTAGAGATAAAGATATCAAACCCAGTATATTTATAATCAGCAAGAAGAGTCCCATTTGACGGGCATTTTTTTTCTGGTAACAAATCCTGGCGGTTCCGACAAAATCCTAAAACTTTTGTATTTAACATTTTTGATATCTTAAAAAATAAAGCGTCTGTACCTTGCTCAAAATATAACTGGGTGTCCTATACATAGGAGGGTTTCATCGCAAACTAGTGACCCACTAATCAACATTACTTAGTCCAATTTTGAAGACACAACTACATACAAAATTATAAGTTTCGTTAAAACAAAAAGCTAAAAAAAGTCATCGCCCGAACCGAAATTGGAACATACATCCTTTAATATTTATATTACCTCATTATCAACCCCTACGAAGTCGCGGGCAAAAACTAGTTTCATTGAAGGTAATTTATTTTTTCTAAAAGGCGAAAATTTAAAATCACCCTAATTCTTACAAATGTCAAAAACTATAACTACTTGGCATGAGTAATCACAGCAGTTCAGCTTTGGCACGTGTTTTAATATTCCAACTCACTCTTTAATACTTTTACTAAGAATACAGTTGACATATAAGATACTATTTTACACTCATGTGATTTATATTTTTCCAAACTGTTATATTCATGTGAAAAGAGCTGCTTTCAAAACTTTTTATACAATATATTATTATGTGCATGTTTTAATGATACCAAGTTTCATTCCAGTCGAACAATCCGGTATTAATATACAGGAAAAGAACCTCCAAAAAAAAACAAATAAAATATCTGTATCTTGAAAATGAAGCCGTTTTGGGCTTATATGTATATAACATGTGTCCTACGTTATCGAGAAATTTCTCACCCGCATTTTCTGAAACACCCTGTATAACAAATCTTTTTAAAGTAAAATGTTCCCATGTATGATACAGCTCATTTTAAGAAAACTCTATTTGTTTTAGTCTTGGTTTAGCTATGGGAAGTAAATGTATATTTATTTAATAAAGATAGTAGTAATAATAACAATAAAAAGTTAGTGGGCTTCTTGATTTGTTTGCATACGTCCTGTAAATACGGTACTAAAACTGACTATATTTTTTCTTTGTTTTCAGGTGTCTAGAGTCTTATGTTAGCTCGTATATCCCATGTTATGATTCTTTTAGAATTTTCAATAACTCACTTTTGTGTGATATTCCAAAAATAATAAAAAAAGACATGTTTAATTAGTAAGTTGCTAAAATCAACCTACGGCACTTTTCTAGTGAGAATCGAATATATTAAAAAATAACAGATTTTAGTTAGGTAGTTAACTAGCTTTTAAAACCTTTCTTATAATTCTACTAACCAAAAAAAAAAACAAATATTACCTACCCTGCCAGCAAGAGAGTCTATGCCTATTTAAAATCAATAAAAAAAGTGGTTTCCATAATACTGTTGTCTCACTGAAAAGAGAAGCAATTAGAGGTTCTTCTTCTGTATCCACATTTTACAGTATCGGTTATTGAAAGGACTTTTCACGTTCCCTATAGAAAATACCTTTCCTTATTTTTTTTTATTTTTTTAATATAATGCAGTTCTCGATGACCTGAAAATCGCACAGACTCAAGCTAATTCTATGACTAGTTTTTAAGTTTAACCCTAATAACTTTGCCCAAATTTCGTATAAAATAAATGGAGAAAACAGGATAACCACCAATTATTGTTTAACACATTTAAGGTATACTGCAAAATAAAAAAACTTTTAATGTAAAATTCACAATATATACTGAGAGATTTTGAGGATTTATGTTCAGATACAAATTTTTTCTAATGTTGGATCTTAATTATGTTGAAAAAACGATTGTGGTCTCATCCTTTTACCCCTTCTATTTTATAAAGGATTGAGGTAAGCTAATCATAGGATTCGATTGTGCCTATAAGAACTTTTGATCAGGTTATCAAGATCTGCCTTATATCAAGGAATTATAAAAATTCACCGAAAACCATTTTTCATGAAAAGTGTGTGGATATGCAGTCTCTTGATTGTTGGATTGTAACTTTTTTAATAACATAGTTTCTACGTTAGGGGGCAGTATTTTAATATTTTATACGTGTTCGAGGTAATAACAAAAAATTGTAGGATAATTTTTCTTTACTATAGGTCTTAATAAAAACTTAGGATTCTCTCAGGAAGATAGAGAAGAAAATATCCGAAGAATAGCAGAAGTAGCCAAATTATTTGCTGATGCGGGACACATATGCTTATGCAGTTTTGTTTCTCCTTTTAATTCTGACCGTCAGAAGGCGAGGAAAAGCCACCAGGAGGGAAATCTTCCGTTTTTTGAGGTTTTCGTTGATACACCCATACAAGTTTGTGAAGAACGCGATACCAAAGGTAAGAAATGTGTTTCAAAATGTAATAATGAGAAATAAATAAATCCACAGGCAAATTGGTCTTTCCGGAACTTTTCATTGAAACTAAATTACTATTTGAGGTAGACGCTCCTCAAAACCGGAAATGTCCAGTAATTAAAATTACTAGCTTTTTGACGGTTTCCGGTCGATTTTGCTAAATAAAACATTTTTACGTTGTTAGAAATGATCAAAAATAGTCATATACTATGTACAAAGTATGCCAAATTACGAGCAAATAGATCGATCAGAAGGTGACTGTCCCTAGTTCATATGATGGGAAATTAAAAAAAAAGGGGAAAACGACATTTTTTTTAGTATGAATATCTTAGTTTTGTATCACAATATTTTCCTAGTAGATGTCGGTATCTCCGTACTTATTGCCTATAATATGTTGATTTCTTGCTGTATAAAATTCGGTTTAATTGTTTCATGCGATCAGGTGATTTTTAACGTCAAACGTGAAGATTTAGTTAAAGCGGCAGTGTGTTACCATAATAAATTGTATTAATATTAAATCTATAATATTCTGTAAATTTTACAAGATGAAAAATACTGCAGATGAAATTAATTACGGCTCACGAAAAGGCCAGAGGCGTATACCAGCAAACAGTTGGAGAAAAGTAGAAGGTCAGGTTAGATTTTTCCTGCGGCTTCCTTCCTCCTTCAGTTGTTTAATTTGTCTTTTAATCAACCAGATTTTCTGTTTCATTGGCAATTGAAACTCGGAGAGCTTCAGACTCTTCCTTTTCTGGAAATATGATAATTGTCTTATCTTTGGTTTTCTTAGAAGCAGTTGAGGTGTTATTTGGTATGCTTATTGAATTTATTTTGATTTTTTTAGGTCGTTTGATCTACATTTGTTAGAAATTCTTGTCGTTATTTTCATCAGTATTTACATGGACCCCATCACGAAAAAATTAGGAAATACTGTCACTATCCTTGTCATTAACAAATTAGAGTCCTCTGGATTTTCAGAGTGGTAAACAGGATCTTCATTATTTGTTTCAAGCTCGGTAGTAGTTCGTAATTTATTATATTTTCCTCTACTTCTTCTCGAATGCCTGAAAAAAATTTAAAACTCTCGAGTTGATGCTCCAAATCATCGATGGTAAACTTTTTCTCCAATCTATCTTCGAATTTAGTTACCAATGTTAATATATTGTATCTTCCTTCAACTCATTATTTACCACTGATCCCAAATAATTTTGAACATATGTCGTGTAGTCCACTGCATCGGGGTCCAGTGGGAAAAGTCCGCATTTCTTAAAGCCCTTTGTGATGTATTCAGATAAAGAAGGCGTCTCTAGAATAGTCTTCAGCGGTGTCTTGGTAACCACCGAGTGAATGTTTTCAGGTTTACTTAGCTATTGAATTATTTTCTTCCAATCACATTTTAAGGGTTTTAAAAACAGCCACATCTGCTGCCACATTTTAAAACAGGTTGCATCATATGGGTAACATTGTGGAGCAATCTGTATAATATAATACCAGCTCTCACAGAATTGGCTAAGTTTCATGGTACGGCCGTCAACAAAAAAATACTGAAAACCTGATATTTTGCCACTGTAACCAAGGAACAAACTGACTGGATATATATTCAAAGAAAACATGACTACATTCACTTCTGTCTGTAATTGCTTTAGGAATTCGAACATACTTGAAGAGCACACTTTAGTTTTGTGACTGGCAGTAAAAACAAGAAATGTGGTAATATTTTCTTTATCATTTCCTGTCTTAATCTCCTCCTAATATTTGGGACCTAAAGCTTTTCCAGTTTTAGGACATACAAACCATTCGTCACCATTAAATATTCTCTCTGGATCAGACATAATGCCTAAGTTATTTGTTTCTTTCAAAGATCAGAAAACCACTTTCCAATGTACTGTTATGTTATGATAGCTCACTCTTTGGCCAATCTTTCAGGTTCTCAAAGTGTAAATTCTGTATGTTTTTTTAAAAAACATACGTACCACTTCTTGTAATCGGTAACAATGTTTTCTACAGTATCTAAAAATCCGACTTCTTCTGAGGATAGCCACATCTATACAAATCTATCAACCATTTTACCGTTTTTGATTCTTCATCTTTTGTTAAGCACTGCATCTCTACCCATTCGTCTAGGGCCTTCTCGTACCGTTCATTTTATCCTGTTAAGGTAGTTCTTGGTACCCCAATCGCCTTACTTGCTGCCGATGTGCTTAAATTTAGGTTTAAATTATGTCGAGCCTGTAAGAAAAAAAAATTTCAGGATACCTATTATACCTAGTACGTTGTTGAAAATATAGAAGCAAAAATTCCTAAGGTTGGTAGCAAAACTACCAAAGATCGGCCACTTCTAATCGAGAGGGACCGACTAATGGTTAGTTAATTGTATTCACCCTGTATCGATTCTGATAGAAAAACAATTTATTTAACAATTTTCCTAATTTTTTGTATAATTGTATAATGTATAATAATTAATTAAAAGTACACGATTCAGAGGTATTTCCTAGCTATTTCCTGCACCCGGCTCTCTTAACAATGCGAAACAATATCAATATCAATATTCGATGTTCACTGTTAAACTGCCAGGAACAAACCAGCGCTTTTATAAAGAAATGAATGAAGTGAATTATTTATTGTCGAATTTACAAAACACAGCATATATTATTTTTTACAAAACACCGCATATATTATTTTTAGGATATATTGTTCAAAACTAGACATGCTTACCATAAAAGTCTCTAAAAGGTTTTTTTTTTTTGGTTAGACACCTAACACCACCACGAGAAATATTGTTATCTAGATAAAAACTATTACGTCTTTGGTTTGAAAAGTTTTAAGAGGCAAAGTTTTTAACATTTTTAGTTTTACTGGAGAAGTCCAGTTTTAAATAGATATTCCCTATTTGTATATGCACGTGGTGTCTGTAATTTTGTTGATAAACATAGAGTAAGGTTATGAATGAAGTTCATGGAAAAATATTTAATTTCGTATACAAAGTTCTCTACATTATTAAAAAAATATGCATGTGTATAGTTATTACAACATAACTATATGTATACAGAAATTATGTCATATTTAGTTTCCTTTAGAAAAAGTGGAATTTGTGACAAAGGAAGTTTTGGGTAAAGGCCACTTTACATATTTTTTAATTTATTTTTCGCATTATCAGATAGTAAACGACCTCAGCCAGCAATAACAGAAAAACCATTCTTTCATATAAATAAATGTTCCTGTATATAATTTGATAATTATTTTCGTTATTAGATATAACTTTTTGCTTTTGTGATGTTCTTTTTAACTACATTTTTAGAAAAACCTTTCTGTAATTATTTGATTGGTAAATCAATAGATATAATTGATGCAGACATACACTGTGAGTAGTCCCTGTCATTTCCAGTTTTGAGGCATTATATGATTAAATAAATATTGTTAAGTAGAGGATACATTATTTTAATCTAATTATCTATGTTTTCCTGTCTCAAGGTTTAAACTAAAACGGGTATCACTAATATGCATTATAAACTTACCAATTAACCAACTATCAGAGATATCTGTTGTTCCTGGTAACCAAATTTTTGGTATATTTATATAACAACCGCGCTGGTAAACAAAATCTAGAGGTGGTCTTTTTTCATTGAGTCCCAAGCATTTTTATGAATTTGTGTCTGAATATAAGCAGTAAGAGGTTATCTTAAGAAATCATAACATTAAAACTGAAGATTTTTCAACATTTTGTATAAAAATATCTACTCTAATAATGCAAATGGAGTTATTAGGATAATATATTTGCGTGCAATAAAAACCCTTAAATTTCGTAATTAATTCTACTGCGCTGTTCTCAACTTAAATAAAAAGATATATTTTGTTTTTATTTTTTATATTGCCATATTTGAGAATTTTGCTTAAAGTATTTCCTTTCAGGTTTATACAAGAAGGCTAGGCAAGGACTTATAAAAGGATTTACGGGAGTAGACCAAGATTATGAAAAACCAGAAAATCCCGAGATAGTTGTTAAAACAACGAATCATTCTATAGCCGAGTCTGTACAGTTTGTGGTTGAAATGCTTTATGAAAATGTAAGTTTGCGTGGAATTAACACACATATTCATTCATGTGTGATGAAATTAATAATTGTAGGTCTAGTAAAGGTAATTTATAGTAGGCCCAAACATAGATTGTACTTCGAATAGGCGATCTATCCAATGTAAAATAAAATACCCCCTAAATGGACCCCAACTGTATTTTATTCCATATAGATCCGTCGAGGGATTAGCTTAACTCAAAGACTAGAATTTCCACTCCGCTGTATATATATATATATATATATATATATATATATATATATATATATATATATATATATATATGTGTTTTAGACTTAGTGCCTGGAGAACTAATGAAAAATTACTTTACTTTTCGTGGTGTTAAATTTCTTAAATCCAAATTCAAATGTTTTCGAGAAAGTGACGTTTGAAAATTGACCCTTTTAAGTCTCTAACTGCCCAATAGCTTGATTTTAAACTTTCTTAATTTTCAGTTCCTATCTCTTGATATCAATTGCTATTTTGACAGGGAATGTAACATTTTGCCACCCGTCGTTAAACCGGAACTGGGTGTGGGAAAATAGAGAATTAAAAATTAAAAATAGGAAAAATAGTGAAATCCTTTTTGTACCAAGTCGCTTGGCAGTTAAAGGGCTTCAAAATGTCACAAATGTCAAGTTTCAGATAACATTTTCTCAAAAACAGTTGAAGTTAAGTATAGGAAGTAAAACAAAAGGTATTAAGAATGTTCAAAAAAATTCAAAAATGCAATAGAATACAAAGCATTCCATTTAGCAAACTGTTATTGCTACCGGTTTAAGGTAGAAGCGGCAATAGCGTAATATTAAAAATATTTTAAAAACAAAGTTTATATTCACTTGTGTCCTAAACCAAGATTTCAAAGTAATTTATTCATTATTTCACCAGATTTTCTAACAAGACACAGAGCATGGTCCACCCTGTATAGACCTACAAAAAATGATTAACTTTGACCGCGGTCCTGACAATTTTTTTAAGACAATATTTGATGTTTTTCCAATTGACTTTTTGCTTTCAAATCTAGTACTCATATAAGGAATAACTGCATCAAAGTCCGGTGAGTATAACGAACGTATTAAAGCTTGTCTCGAGTTTTACAAAAATGCGATAAATAATAAATGATACTATTTGGGTCGGTTTATCAGTGCACGGCAATACTATCTTTGCTGCCTAGCTACCAGTTATTCTTAACTGTTGGTCAAAACTTCAAAACTCTTTATTATGCTTCAGTTAACTGATGATTATTAAGCTGAAAGTAGAGTTATTTTTGTCTGTGGCAACGAACATCATGGGGTCTTATGCAACTTTGCCAATATTTAATTAACTTTTCATAAATTTCTTTATTTTCTAGGCTGTGTAAATTTTCCCAGTTAAAAATACGAAATGTTATTAAAAATATATATTCTTCATAAATTATACAAAATTGTGACTACTATTCTATTTAAGTTGTACATCTATAGGTAGAAAATGCAGCAGAAATTATTGTACAATCTTACTCTATCCAGTAACCGATAACCTAACTTGTCGACACGGGCATTGTTTTGGTTTTGTTAGTTTGGCACAGTACACCAGAAAGATGTAATTTGTAATTCTTTTTGTAAGAACTTTAGAATGGAAGACCCAAAATATCTTGTTAATAAAACTAGGCAATGAATATTATATGCTTATTACAAATTACTGGTTTTACAGCTTATCAGTCTGTGGAGTTTCAATAACGCGGTGGAATTGAGGTAAAATAAGCACAATACTTTTTTTACTTAGACGAAACTGCAAAAAAAGTCATTGTTATCCATTTCATTGAAGTGGTCATCATCATCACTCAAATAAATCTATACATTTCATAGCTTTCTCCATAGTGAATTAAAGTTAAATCGAGTTGTTTGCCAAATTTTGATTTTAAAGACACAGACGGTCAAAATTATTTTAATCAGCAGTAAGTCTACTTCTAACAGCCACCCAAGAGTGTCTGTTAATTTATTAGTTACAGTAGCTTTTAGTGGTTACTGGAACTGGATAATAAACGATTTAACTGATAGTTAAAGTGCGGGACACGAAAGAAAACCGGGCGGAGTCAATTGGTTTAGGAAGGTCGGTCAAGAAAGCTCTTTAAAACAGTGGTGTCCCGTCGTTCTTTAAATAATATGGCACTCCTTTTTGACTATACGCACATCTATATTTGTCTGTTTTCTTTCGTGTACGGCACTTCTATATCTCTTTTGTGTTGCAAAAACGGCGAACTTTCGAATTTTAAAATGGTTTAATTTTGATTTTTCTTGATCGATTTGCCTATAAATATATTTTTTCTTGAGTTCTGTCATTAACGGTTCCTGGGCTACTGCCTACGATCACTATTATTGGACCACCCAGTATAGTGATACACGATTTACAAGGGCAGCTAGCATCAGATCCAGTGAGCGATATTTATCAAAATTTTAATTTATGCAGTTCGATTTTGGGCTACTCGGGTATGCCAAAAGTGGCCGTCTGTCTCTGTTTGTCATATTACTTTATACAGGGGCCGACATTGTGAAGTACTATACAGGGCGTTTCCTAATTGCGTCCTGATGTTAAAGGGGGTCTTTTTATGTCCTAAAAGTCTTAACTTTTGAGATACGGGATGGTAAAGTTTAAAAAGAATTTTAAAGAAGTTTAAAAACATTTTTTTCATCCCAATTCTGATGCTATTGTAGATTTACCCAGGTTAATTACATATGCACGCCACTGGTAGAAATTTCAAAAATTGATTGTTAATAAAAAATGCCCTTTTATGCATAAAAAACGTGTATCAAATTTCACACAGTTATTTATCTATAATAGCATCAGAATTAGGATTTTAAAAAAATGTTTTTTTTAAAACCCTGTATCTCCAAAGTTAAGACTTTTAGGTTCATATTAAACTTTTTTCTTTAAAAGGTCCAAGAATCACCCCCCTTTAACATTAGCACGCAATTAGGAAACGCCCTGTATAGTACTTCACAATGATGCTCCCTGTACAAAGTAATATGACGGAGACAAACGGTCACTTTTGGCATACCCGAATAGCCCAAGTCGAACTGCATAAGTTAAAATTTTGATAAATCTACTTCACTGGAATCAGTGCTGGCTCACCTACTATAACTAGATTGATGTGTTAATTTTGGAAAAACATGAGTTCTGTAGTTTTTCAAATATTATTTGCAATATTAGATATTTTTTGACACCCGGTATTGAACAGAAAATTAATTATTTTGAAGCAGTTTATTGACAGCTACTTTATGAACAATTTTACAAAATATATGAAAAAAAACTAAGCCATTTTTGAGGTTGACGGCTGTGATTCTAATGGTTCGATTCCTTCTAAATCGTTGTCTTCCTGTAAAAATGATGACACAATATTGCGTCCTTCTTGCCTATATTGCCTTACAATTGATAGATATTTCACCGGCCAGTGAAAAATATTTGGTGTCTCAATGAGCAATTTTCGTTTATTTTAGCACTTGCGCCAAACAAAACCATTTGATCGTAAAAGCCGATTTAAGGTTTTATACCCGTACGGAGAATCTATTTTGTTCTTTACAGCACGAAGTAGGGGTTTGCAGGTCGGAACCTTCTTCAGGTTTGTAGAAAAATCCTCTATTGTTGGTCGAATTACTTGAATATCACCATCGTCAATTTTATCTTTGGATGATAATCGGGGTCTTTTCTTACCAGGAGATTTTAAAGGTGAAGTAGAACATGAGCGATCATTATGCTCTCTTTGGATTTTTCTTACACTACGTTCCGAAACACCAGTGTAAAATGCAGCGCGTTCTGTTCGATTTTGAATTGGAATAGTCAAATTATTATTTTCAGCTTCTCTAGTACAGGCCTCTATAACGCTCGCAATAACTTCACGTGCACCGCTTCGAATTGTTTTTCCTCTTTTGCTCGCCATCGTTACTTCGAAGTAATAATTTAAATTCAACGCAACGCATTTGTATGAATTTGAAATGTATAGGCGCCACTGGAAATAGCTAGAACCTTCTAGCGTGGAGTGCATGGAGACTCTAGGCACATCCCAATTACAAGTGGACCAGTGCGAAATTTACTAAATCCTCGATAAATTTTCCGTACTGCTTAGCTGGCGCACTTTATAGGTGAAGCGGCAAACTATTACCACAAGTAAAATAATATAAAATTTATTTGCGTCCACAAATTTTACTTTTCCGCTTGCTTAAGACTATGAACCTCTATGTTAAGGACCGCCCGGTTTTCTTTCGTGTCCCGCACTATACAACGAAACCAAGAGCTACCTTTACTTAGCCGATTATTTTTAAACTGATCCCTAGTATGATATATACTCACAGCGAAGGTCGGTCAAGTTAGCCCCCTCCCCCATAACCAACTTTTATATGAAAATTTTAAGGTTCATTTGTACTGTTTTGCACCCTAAAATTTAAAAATTGCACCCCCTCTCATGAGTAAAAACTGACTTATCTTACTGGGTGGGGCCATGTTGACCATGCCCCCCCCCCACTTGACTAATTTTCAATGGCGCATCGGCATCTTAATCACTTCAGCATCGTTTTGCACCACAAATTTTAAGTTTTGCACCCCTTCTATAGGCACTGTACCAATACCTGAAACTTGAAACCTAGCCCCCCCCCCCTTGATAAATTTATGTTTGCAACCCGGCAAATTATTCGGTGATTTTTGCACGTCTTCTTTAGATACGTTACAAATACCTAAAACCTCCCTCCCCCCACTTGATAAATTTCCGTTTGTGACCCAGCATATTATTCGGTGAGTTTTGTACCGTTTTGCACTACAACGTTTAAGTTTTGCACCCATTCTATAGGCATTCTACAAATACCTGAAATTTGAAACCTAGCCCCCCCCCTTCTTGACCAGTTTACATTTGCGACCGACCATATTATTCGGTGAGTTTTGCTCCACAAATTTTAAGTTTTGCACCCTTTCTTTAGGCACTCTACAAATACCTGAAACTTGCAACCCTAGCCTATCCCACTTGACAAATTTACATTTGCGACCCAGCATATTATTTTAGGTATTTGTATAGTGTCTAAAGAGGAAGTGCAAAACTTAAAATTTGAGGTGTAAAATTCATCGAATAATATGATGGGTCGGAAATGTAAGTTTGTCCAGTGGGTGGGGGGGGGTCGAGGTTTTAAATTTTAGGTATTTGTAAAGTGTCTAAAGAATGTGTGCAAAACTTAAAATTGGTGGTGCAAAACTCACCGAATAATATATTCGGTCCCAAATGTAAATTTTTCAAGTGGGGGTGGCTGACTAGGTTTCAAATATCAGGTGCCCAAAGAAAGGGTACAAAACTTAAAATTTTGTGGTGAAAAACTCACCGTATAATATGCTGGTTCGCAAATGTAAATTTGTCAAGTAGGGGGGGCGGTTAGGTTTTAAGTTTTAGGTATTTCCAACGTGCCTAAAGAAGGGGTGCAAAGCCTAAATTTTGTGGTGCAAAATTCACCGAATAATATGAGGGAGCGTAAATGTAAATTTGTCAAGTGGGGGGGCTAGGTTTCAAGTTTCAGGTATTGGTACAGTGCCTATAGAAGGGGTGCAAAACTTAAATTTCTGGTACAAAACTCAGTGATTAATATGCCGATTCACAAATGAAAATTAGTCAAAAGGGGGGAGGGGTGTGGCACGGTCAACAGGACCCCACCCAGTACGACAGTCAGTATTTAATCAGGAGAGGGGGTGCAAAATTTAAATTTTAGGGTGCAAATCGGTGCAAAAAGAGTGCAAAAGAACCTTAAAAAAAAATTCGTTATGGGGGCTAACTTGATCGACCTTCACAGCGATGAATTTGATATAATACTTCTAAGTTTTATATTAATCGGGAAAAAATATTGCATACTTTTTAGTACATTATTTAAATTAAAGATTGCTTTTAAAAGGTTTTTTTATTCATATTCATTTTTCATGTATTTCTTAGTAGACAAAATATGCCCTTTATTACTAGTTAGATTTGCAAACGAATATTTATTTTAAACTAATTTTAATAAAATAACGTTTTGTTTTAGGGTGTAATTCCCAAAGGATTACTGTACAAAAATGGTGTACAGAAAAATAAGGAGAATCTTGTAATAGAATTATTTGTATCTGGATATAAAGCTCAACGTATAGAAAAGGAAGCGCACAACTTGCCTAGGATTGATATGACGAAAATAGATATGCAATGGTTACAGGTATTAAGTGAAGGATGGGCATCTCCATTAGCCGGTTTTATGCGAGAAGACGAATTCCTTCATGTTAGTTTCATATCGAAATAATCATAGAAAACGAAGTCGATTTTTCCTTTAAACTTATTTAGACTAGGAGATAGTGCAATGCGTAATTCGAATTTACCTTTTTCTCAGTTTTATTCCAAGTAGATATTGTACAGGGTCATAAAACGAGGACTAAACATGGTACTTTTTTCAGCTGTAGTCTTACCTGTCAAAAGCTGAAATAGCCATGTAACTTTCACTGCAGAATTGGCAAATCCTAATAAAAAAATCGGCAAATTTCAATTAACCGGAACTTGGCTCGTTATAAATTTTTCTATTTTATTAGGAATAGTGAAGTGTGACCCAATTTAGTAGTCATTTAATAACACATACACACTGCCTTTTCAAGTATTTTTATTAGGGGCCATTAACGCTTTCTACCTATGTGATTCTTGATTTTTAAGCACAATTTAAAATAAAATAAGTAAGTAGTTTTTACCCTGACTTTTGTTCCAGTTTATCACTATATCACATTTAATTTTTCTGCAAAATTTGAAATCAATTGAATATGAAAATTTTTTACGTTGATTTTATTTTGCTGCTGCCTTGAATTCGTACCACAATTTTACCAATTTATCTCTATATTTAGTGGAGTAAAAAACGGGGCAAAAGTCGCTTCCTCGCTCCTCGATTTTTTTAAAATTTTTATTAAATGGATCATTGTACATACGAAATCACAAAATATTACTTTTTTTTGCGGTCTCGACTTTTTTTATTTACAAAAATCTGGAAAAATTATTATTTTTTTAAAATCGTGTTTTTATGTTTCCCCTCGTATAACTTCTTACCTAATTAAGCTATCGAGACGATTTTTTTTTTACTTAAAGCAGACATTTTGGCGCTTCTTCCCATGTAAAACGAGATAGCTATTATTTATTTTAAATATGGCTAAAATATCGATGAACTTGAAACTTTAAAAATTATGTAAACAAGTTTTCACTAATCGAAAAAAAATTTTGTGTTTGTAAATTTTATATAACATGCATGCAGCGAATAAAATGTAGACAGAATATCAAAAAAGTTTAAATTTAAAATTTTGGTTATAGTGGAGTAAATAATGGGTAATTTTGTGTCGTTTTTTTTAATGAGCTTAGAGCACGATCAAACATATTGGGTATTGTTAGCCACATCATTCTACACTTGAAACCTAAAAATATGACCTTTCTTCCCTGTTTCGACTTTTTTTGTTTACAATAAACTGTGAAAATTTAAATTTTTTTAAAATCGTGTTTTTTTATATTTTCCCTGTAACATATTCTTACCTAATTAAGCTATCGAGACGATTTTTTTTTACTCAAAACAGACACTCTGTCGCTTCTTTTCATATTAAACATGATAGCTGTTTTTTATTTTGAATATGGCTAAAACGTCAATAACTTTGGAAGTTCAGAAATTATGCAGGCAGGTTTTTACTAAAAGATTTTGTTTTTGTTTTTGGAAAGTTCTTATAACATGCAGTGAAGAAAATGTAGACACAATATCTGGAATAGTCCTGCATTTTATAACGCGTCGCTCTGGTACAAAACAAAGCTTTAAATTTCGCGCATTTTAAAAAATCGTAGCACCTAAAGTATGAAAGCTTCACTAACGATTTTGCTACTAAAAACTTTTTTGATATTCTGTCTACATTTTATTCGCTGCATGTTATATAAAATGTCCAAAAACAATTTTTTTTTTTTGATTAGTGAAAACTTGTTTCCATAATTTCTAAAGTTTAAAGTTGATCGATGTTTTAGCCATATTTAAAATGAATTATAGCTATCATGTTTAACATGGGAAGAAGCGCCAAAATGTTCTGCTTTAAGCCAAAAAAAAAAGATCGTCTCGATAGCTTAATTAGGTAAGAAGTTTTTTGTAAAGAAAAAAGTCGAGACCGCAAAAAAAAGTAATATTTTTTGATTTCGTATGTACAATGATCCATTTAATAAAATGAGGTATATATCGGTGTGTTCTAACGCAAAAAAACATCGAGAAGGAAGCGACTTTTGCCCCGTTTTTTACTCCACTAATTACAATTAATGCTTGCACAAAATTTGAAATTAATCTAAGTAGTATTTCAGGATGACTTTTTATACATTCTGTTAGGCCGCTATTTTGTTTTGCAATCTTGGATTCGTCTAAAATTGATCAGTTCATTCCTATATAACCCTTAATTTTTGTACAAAATTTGAGGTAAATTGGATAATTTGTTTTTTGGTACCAACTTTTTTAACATTTCACTAGGTCGCCATTTTGATCCGCCATATTGGATTTTTACCAGTGTATTATCAGGTCATCCGCATTCGACCCTTAATTTTTCGTCAAAATTTGCATCTAGAGACGCTAATACGTGAAGATATGTAAAATCTGGAAGGGTGTTTTTTTTTCACGATTGCAAACATTTTACTTGGCCGTCATTTTCTTCCGCCATCTTGAATTGGTACCACAATTTTACTAGTTCATCTATAAACTAATTCTTGTACAAAATTTGAAATCAATGTATTAAGTAGTTTTTATGCTGAATTTTTACATGTTTTATTAAGCCATTTTATTTCGCCCTCCTTGATCCTACATAATACTTGAGTTTTGTGGAAATTTTAAGGTTAATTGGATAAATAGTCTTTTTATTAACAATTTTTTTTAAATTTCACTAGTTAATCAGGTAAGTAGTTTTTTAGCTACGCCGCGTACAGAAAGACAGACTTACAGAAACGAGAAAACATTTTTTCTGAAAAAATCTCGGAGGGTGATTTTTTCACGATTACTATAATTCGCTTTTACGAGGGAAGTAAAAAATATAACTAAAAACAAATGAGCTAGGACATAAACATAGTATTTTATAAATTAAAAGTCATATTTTTAGTTCCCTGATAAGAAGAGGCAAGTATTGTATTCGTAAAAAAAATAACCTCTTAAATTTTTTCAGATCTTTACGTTTTAGCATCCCTAGGTACCCAAAACTCTATTTTCTAATTTCCATAGGTCTGTCTGTCTGTTTGCGGGATAGCTAAACGACTACTTACTCTAGTACTTCATATGGTGGTCAAGAGTTAAGGGTCATATGGGGATGAAACCGTAATATTTTGATAAAAACCCAACATGGCGAAACCAAATTGCGTCCATTTAAAATGTTTGAAAAAAATCGGTAAACTGGCTTTACCCGAACCATCCCTGTTATGAATCCTTCCTCTTTTCAAGGAAATTGAAGCATGTAGATATTTAGAATTACTAGAGATGTTCATGTTAGAGTGCCTTGCAAATTAGTAATGCCCAATTTCCCTCTTAATTATTACTTCTATTTATTAAGGGCAGAGGCGGATTAAGATTTTTTTCGCCCCTGCGCGATCAAATTTATTTCGCCCCCGGACTTTCGGTTACCCCTCTTATTTTTTAATTTAAAGATAGTTGGGAAAAAATATTTGTTTTTTTTTTATTATATAAAACTATAATTAAACTAAGATGAACATTAAGAAATGCTTATTCACCTTAAAATATTTTTCTTTATTTTAATCACATACATGTATTTATAATTTCGCCTTCACAAATAGAATTTAAAATGTCATCAGAAACGTTGGTCAGTAGCAGGTCGCTTATCTTCTCATTTGAAACAGTGTTTCTGAGATAATCCCTAATTTTTCTCAGTGTCGAAACAGACCTCTCTCCAGAGGCATTGTTCGACGGCAGGCAGAGATAAATTCTCAGTACTACATTTATATTTGGAAAGGTCGAGATTAGATTTAACAGTTTGTAGAAGTTCCGTCAAATTGAAGTTGCCATCGTGACCACCTCAAATTAAAAAATATTTATACTGAATACTTTCCAGAGGAAAATAATTGTCCAGATTGTTTTTATATATGTTTTTGTGCTTTTGTTCTTATTTTCTAATCAAGTAATAATACAAGTTTTTTAAAAACCCGAACAGGTCGGAAATTTTGTCATATGCTGTTTTGGTTTTCTTTTAGCTCTAAAATAAATATGGGACTAATGGGACTAAAAACATTTACGCGCATATTCTCTCTTTTATCAAATTGTGTCTCATTTTCCCTAGTTTCGACGTCTTGTAGCTTTCTTTTTTGGTTCTTTGTTATAGATTTGACAATCCAGACAACCAGTATTTTTTTCCTATATTTTTAAAAGCATTGAAACTATTTCTAAGATTTGTTATAAATCCTAATGATGATTCATATAATTTTACAACCAAAAGAACGTCTGTATTCATGTTTTGTAGCGTTTTAGTGGGATTATTAAAACATATGGGAATGTTTCAAAGAGTTAGTAAAACTCCAGTTTCTAAAGAGTTCTTAATTTTTATCATACCACTTGTTTGAGCTTTGAGATTAGCTGATTTTGAGAATTCATTGTTACACTTTGTTAAAGCAGATTTGAATGCTTCATAGCTTTCAATCATTTCCTTTATTCCATCCGCTCCGGCTGACCATCTTGTCTTTGAAATTTTTTTTGATAAGAAAGGAATATTTGAAGAAGAAATTTCGTCTTTCAGCATTTTTCAACGTCATGTTAAAGCAGAGAAAAGGTATAAAACTTGTTGACAAATGTGAAAAATTTTGTAAGGCTCAAGCAGCATTCGACAGGACAATTTCTTACTACATTTAGGAAATGTGGAGCACAAGCAATATAGAAAGCTGAATCATTATGCTTCTTTATTCGTGCTTGCAGTCTTGCGTGGTGGCCAGACATATTGGTTGCGTTATCAAAGGCTCCACCTCTGCGCTGATTTATATCTATCTAGTTCTTCTAAAGTATTTAGAATAATTTTTTAAAAATATGTCGTATGTTTAAAATTGGGCTTGTGGTTAGTATTATAAAGATAGACAAAAATACAAAATCGTTTGTTGAGTTTTTACATATTATCAAAAAATAATGAAATAATATTTAAAAAGCTGAAACAATGAAAGTTGCTTGCTCAAACTAAACTTTAAGGCAGCTCTTCTTTTTTTCTGAAAGATCAGTTATTTAACACGAGGTTTTATAACTATTTTATTAAATATATTAAAAATTATTAATATTAAATATCAGTTAAGTTAATATATATATATATATATATATATATATATATATATATAAAATAAAACTACCTCTAACACAGAAGTGTAGTAAAAATGTGACTGAAGATTTGGGTCCTTCACTATTTTTGACCAATTTTTTCTGTATATATATATATATGTCCAGTAAAATAGTAATCTAATAATAAAAAGAATAAGTAGTTATTGGGCTATGCCACTCATAAACAGATCAAATGAAACGGGAAAAAACGTTTTTCGGTATTTGGGGGCCCTAAAGATAAATCGGAAAAATCAAACTACAATACTTCCTTCCTACTTGTGAGGCTCAATATGATTTACATTTTTTTTGTCACATTTAAATACAAACTAAATTACTCGACAACAGCGTGGTGCAAGGTATCTAAAAAAATTGACTACAATTTTATTAATATACTTTTTACAGATAAAGCTAACATGAATAAGCTAAGAGTATTATTACCATGTAATATATGTGTTTGTAATATATATTTGCCCGCATTTAAAGTATTTTGCAAATACAGCAAATATACACTAAAGAAAACAATTACAACCTAATGTTGGAAAAAAACTGAAAGCAGCCTGTATATATTTTATTTTATATGTTTAGTCAGTGACGTGTTATCTATGCAAAAGTGATAGAAATAGCATAAAGTAAGGACCTTTTTTTTCGGGAATGGCGGGTAACCCCCCCACCCCACACTCAGTTTTACTTATGTAACGAAGCCGGAGAAATTCAGGCCGACTATTTAACAGCAGAATGTGTAATTTGTTTCTTTCTAATACAACGTTAATGTTATTTAAGCCTAATAGATATGGATCGTCAGTTTCTCCAATATAGTTATCACCACAGGGACAAGAAGTTTACTATATTATTTCCGTTTAGAAATGAATAATGACCTTTGGTGACCGCGAACATTGTCCAATTTTCTCTTGTGTGTTGAAGATTGTACGTATGTTGGACCGGCGAAGTATCCTTCTAGTTATGTCTGTGGTTCCGTATATAAATGGAAGAACTACATTGTCGATTGGTAACTACTTTTTACTTTCCTGTTGTGGAATAGGATTATTATATTTTCTAGTTGATGGTTTGATATTCTCAGTCAAATATCCATACACACTTGCAAAAATTCAAATCGATACGACAGTTACAAGTGGGTTAAAATCGACCAGTATAATTTGATTGTCAGCCGAATTGCATACTCTTGCAAAATTTCAAATCAGTGCGACAATTAGAAGTAAGTTGAAATCGACTTCCTAGATTTGTTTAAATACATATTTAGTTAGTTGTTTACGAAGTCAAGCTAATAAAACTTATTATGTTTATGTCGTAGCTCATTTGTTCTCGTTCAATTATTTCCTAATAGCATTTTCCAATTCTGCGATAAAAGTTATGTTTAATGGCTATTTTCGTTTTCTTAATAGATAAGATTATAGCTGAAAAAAGGCCTTGTTCAGTCCTCGTTGTATATATATATATATATATATATATATATATATATATATATATATATATATATGAGATATTAAAAATTTTAAGAAAGGTAAACAAACTTTTCGAAAAGATCTAGCTACTTGGTAACTATTCATCAGAAAATAATAACTATTCTATAATAAATAGAGACCCGATTATATACAACATAAAATAAAAAAAACTATGTATGCAGTATCTTTTACTAATTCATTAAATAAAAAGGCATACACCAAGAACACATTTTATTGAACAGAAACGCAATTTTAACATTTAGTGATGTTCCCCAGCGAGTTACACCTAGGCTCTGGTAGCAGTGGAAGTTTGTCACTATGAAACTGGATTAAGGATGGTGTTTTAAGAAATACCTAATTATTAGGCAACAGGCAGAATAACACAGATTCTTTCGTCTAGGGGGAAATTTGGAAATAACTTCTTGCTATAATCATTCACAAATCGTGTATTGATGGGCAACTTATTAGGGTGAAAAAGGTTCAAAAGTCAGTATTCCAAGTATTAAGTTACGTACGTAACGACCACATAAATCCATAGTTTCAGAGAAAATATAAAAATTCTTCAAAAATTATTATCTTGTATAACTTAAAAACTATTAGCTTTAGAGAAATTCGAAGTAAAAAAGTTCAAATTTCCTCTTCTCAGCAAGATGAAAATATTAATTCTTTAATATTAGTTTTCGTTTTTAGTTATTGCTAATACGGTCATTTTTTTGTAAAAATTATTATCGGAACATTTTTATGAATAAACCTCTGTTTAAGCAATGATTTAAAAGTAACCTAGTAACAAGCTACGTCACATTTTTTTTGTAAAACCACTTCTAAACCCTCTAAAAGTTTTACAAGTATGTACCTTATTTAAATTCTAAAAATAAACATGTTAATATAATTTTTAAATAAATAAATTTAGAATGATTTTGTCAATGTTTAGATTATTTTAGATTACTTGAACTAAAAGTGTCATAGCTGTATTTATGAAAACTTCCTGATGGTGATTTTTTTAGAACTGAAACACAAAATCTATTTTTGAGCGACACCTAGTTACATTAGGAACCAAAGCTCGTTTCAAAAATTATAATAAAAATCCATGTAGGAATGTACCAAAAATAAGTTGATAGCGATAACTAAAACTAAAAGTTCGTACGAACAATCTAATATCTCGGTTCTGTAGAAAAGGACTAATTATTCTTGTTTTGATCAAACATGTTAAGAGTTGATATTTTCTGAATTCTTTAAAAGTAGCCTTGGACATTCTTCGCATTGTCCTCAATTATTTCAAAAACTAAAAATGATCTACCTTTTACCATTTAGGAGATAGCAATAGTGATATTACCTATTGTGGACATCTTGTACATTGTACTTTGTTTGTTTTAAACATAAATATTCAACCACTACTCTCACTTGTTCTAACTAGGTACGCTGTTAAATATCGTTATTTTAATGTCTATATATAATAAAATTTTACAAAATGTATTGTTTTAGGTACTTCACTTCAATACTCTAAATGTAAACGGAAGGACTATCAATCAGAGTATACCGATCGTACTACCTATATCAACCTCGATAAAAGAGTCGATAGGCAGTAGTGAAGCAGTTGCTTTGTACTACCAAGATGAACTTTATGCCGTTCTACGAAATCCTGAAATATATTATCATAGAAAAGAAGAAAGGGTTTCTCGAGAATTTGGTACTACTCACAAAGAACACCCTCATATTAAAGTAAGTGTGTTTTGTTTTTGAGTAAGTCCAGTGATATTTATATGTAATTTAGTACCTCAACAAACATTAATATAATGTGCGTTTATGTAATAATTGTATTCTCCTTTTAAACTTGGTTTAGCTTCCGACTGTGTAGACCTTTTAACACAAATCGCTAGGGATTTAAAAAATAAGGAATCTATAACTGACTGTTTCTGTTACTTCTAGTATGTGCTGGTTTTCAATATACCGAATTTTCTAAGTAATATGTCCTTTTTTGTACAGGATTTTTTTTTATATTTTGACATCTAATTACAGCTTTAACTATAGAAGATACAAATAAATTTAAATGTAAAATTTGTAGGATTTTTCATTTATAATCCAATATCAAAAATTTCTAAAAATTGAACAAATTACATTACCTGTATTTTTTAAATGGGACACACTGTATATTATTATGTCATTAAATGGGTCTCTTCTGACTGATAATGAATATACCAGGTTTCATACTTTTATCTTTAAAGAGTTTCAGGAAACCTAACGAAAACCGTGCCATAAGGGGCAATATATTCTTATTGACCTCACATTTAGAGGATATAGTCTTGTGGCAGGATTTTACTCAATTTCCTCGGTTGCCTTTAAAGGTAAATGTCTTAAACTTGATGTATTTATAATAAGCTGTGAAAAGACCCATTTAATTAAATAATAGCATACAGGGTTTTCCATTACAAAAATTGACCTTATGTAATTCTTTATACTTTTCAATTTTCTTTAGAAATGCTTCATATTTTTAGAAGATAATAGAAAAAAATCCCACAATTTTTGTATTTAAAGTTTTTGTTTTATATCTCCTCTAGTGAAAGCTGTAACTAGTTTCAAAATATAAATAAAACTCCTATACAAGAACCTCTAAAAAAGTAAAACATACCTTCAAATTCAATTTCCATAATATATTTCACTATTGGATGCCTGAAAAACACGCGGAGATTTTCTGTAACCAGAACACATAAGAATGACAATAATTTTATGTCTGAACCATAATCTTGGTGTTTAGGGAGACGACGCTAAGTTATATTCCTCAAACGCCCCGATGAGTAACATGGTAATTCCAAGTAACTAAGATCTGTTAATTAAAAATAAATACATGACAAGCCTAGCAAGCTAAGTTTTAGAGTATTGTCTTGTCCCTACAATGCTTAAACTAGTTTTTTATTATTCGTCTACTAAATTGCATGTGTAAATGTAAAGATGGTTGTAAAATGTCTTTCACACAATTGCCCGTGCTGGGCTATTGAACACCATGTTGGTGTAGCAGGGTTATCGAGCGGTTATTTATTATATTTAAAATTATTTATTTATTTTATTTATTCATTTGAGGCTTAGCTGGCAACCCAGTCACAATACTGAAACTAACTTGGATATAATAAGTAAAATCAAAGGTACTCTGTAGGTTTCTTCGTGAATTATAATTTACAATGTTACGAAATATAATTGTTAGTACAAATTGAATTAAACATCTTATCTCGCCAATTCTGCGACCATATAAACTCGAACAACAGCAAACTGCAACAACAATGGTATCTTCTTCTTGAATATATATTTATTTTAACTAGCAGGTGGTTTATTTAAATAAAAGATTTGGTTTTTAAAAACAACTTAAAAATCTATTAACAAAAGTAAAGGAAGTGAAATACTGTACAAAAATAATACTTAAACCTAATAACAAAAAAAAGTATTTAAATCTAGAAAAGGAGGGAATTATCTTAAAATCCCTAACTTTAGCACAAGAGAAAAGAAAAGAAAAGAAAAATCTTTAAATAAAACGTAAATTTAACTCTTGAAAACCAGTTACTCCCCAGATAAATCATAGAATAAAAAATCTATGAAAATCCCTCAACTTTAATATCTCACTCTATACGTAAAGCCCCATAAACCACCACAAAAGAAGAATTTAAAATCAACTATAAGAAACAAAACTGTGACACAGACTGACTTTTAGTCTTCCCGTAAAATACAAAGTTAGCTCAGCTATTACTAGATCCACCCCTTAGACTAATCCCCTTTTTGATTTTATTAGTCAGGACGAAGCGAATAAAGCTGTAAATGGTGAAGCTTAAGTCCCTACTCTATACTTTAAGTTCGGAACTTCGTCTTAGAGACACGAGGTGTCACCCATGATAATAAAAAGTGAATAAATCGATTAAAAGTCCTAAGATTGTGTATATAATTTAATATATATGACTAATATATCCACATTATGGGTCCGAAAAGTCATGGCGAAAAAAGGCACGAAAAACCCTTTCAGTTTATCTTTTCTGCAGGGAAAATTATGCCCCAAAAACATGGCTGTTCCTATTACAAAGTTCTATTGTATTTTTAACATAGCAAATTGACCATTCAATATCATTACATCGAACCAAATAAAATGTTTTAATTAATATTTTCATCAAGTTAAATTAAACTTAATTTAAAATTCTCGAAACTAATATTAGACAAATCCTTTTATAATTCCTTTGAAATAATCAAGCCTGTTTAAGCTTTAACGTGAGAACCAACAGTTTCAGTAAAATATTGTTTGAATTATATTTAGAATATATAAAAATATATATTCTATACCGTTGTTATAGTCTATTCTGTTACATTGGCTTATAGAGGCTAAGAACGACCTTGTCTATGTTGCGGGTACAAATCAAAGACCTTGCATATAATTAGATAGTGGGTGCACAAGCGATGGACAATGACAAAATATTTGTATTCAGAGTTTCAACAGATTATGTTTGCCCTCGTAAGCTAAAAAAATGTGCATCATGATCCATTATGTAGAATTGAATTAGCATATTTAACTGATTTATTTTTTTCAGATAATATATGAATCTGGTGATTGGCTCATTGGGGGGGATTTGGAGGTTATAAAAAGAGTTAAATGGAACGACGGCCTTGATAAATATCGCCTCACGCCAAATGAACTACGACGGAAATTTAGTTCAATGAATGCCGATGCTGTTTTCGCTTTTCAGCTTCGAAACCCCATACACAATGGTCATGCTTTGCTTATGACGGACACCAAGAGGTAACACTTTAATGCTGTATATATATACCTTAGTTCCTGGGTGAAGACATTTTGCTTCTTATTGCACCGGGCGTCTGGACTTTATTAAATGTTTTCTTTTCGAGCAATAGAAATATCTAATTATTCCCTGTGCAATCGAAGGGAAAACGTCGGAGACTGATTCAGTCTGGCACTTTCTATACCAAAAGTCAAAATTGACGTTTTTATAATTGATTCAAGCTCGGAATGTTTCGTTTTTAATTTTAACACCCTGTATCTCAAGAAATAAGGCCGTTTGAATACATATTTATATGAATTTTTAGTCCTAAAACGAATCAAAAAATTATATCCCCCATTTGTAGTAATCAAAATAAAAACAGAAAAAATATGTAGACCCTTAGCATTTTGCTAACTATTGCCTAAATGGTTCAAAATATTTGATTAAAGTAAGAAATCAAGAAGTTAAAAACAAAATGAAGAATCTAATTTTCTAAATAAAACAGCCTGTGACGTGGCAGTAAGAATTTCGAGGGAGGTAAAAGGGTTCGAGACATTGACTACAGTACAGTTTGTGTCAAATTTCAATCATTTATCTCTAGAAATGTACAAGGTCTATGAAAAAAAAACTAAAAAAAAATTAATTGATTTTGACACAATGTATCTCAAAAACGAAGATTTTGCGGACACATATTTATATAAACTTTAACTCCTAAAATAAGGCAAAAAATTACGTCCTTCATTTTAGCCATCAAATAAAAAACACGCTGTATACATAGTGAACACACCAGAATTTAGAAGACCTTTCGATTTCGTTTGCAATATCTGTAAGCTTTTATTCTTTTTTTTTGTCCCTAGACTCCAAAAAACACGTTCTCCCATTTCCGTCGGTTTGCCTGTACGCGGTATAGTTAATACATCTTATAAATTAGGTTAGAAATCTAGAGTCATAATATGGCGATGGAATGGTGACATTTTGGTAAAAATCCAATGTGGCGGAACAAGTGGCCGTCTATTTAAATGTTGAAAAATTTAGTATAAAAAAACTACTTATCCAACTGACTTGATATTTGGCAGAAAAATCAAGTGTGCAACAGGGATAAGCTGGTAAAATTCTAGTGCAAATCGTATATTGCAATACAAATAATGGTTTAATAAAATGTTTAAATGTTCGGTAAAATTCATTTTTCTGGGATAAAACTTTTATTTATAGAGGAAAATAATAAATGACATTACTTATTTTAATTGACTTTATGAACAAAGTTATAAAAAAAAAATGATATTACAAAATTAAATTAAAAACAAAAAAAGAAACGATAAATTCGCCTTTACCCATAACATCTATCTTACATAATTGCACTATACAGAGCTAACATACATCTTATAAATTCATATAGTTGTTTGGTAATAACTTAAAAAAAACATTTAAACAAATAATTATAGGCGACTGGATTTATATATATATGTATATATATATATATATATATATATATATATATATATATATATATATAAAATGCAAAGACAATTCTGAGTTAATTTTCAGAAGATATAAAATTGGGTAGATTTTAACTACTAAAATTTTGACGTTATTTGACAAGAAATAAACAATTTAAAACCAATTATTTTTCTATCAAATGATAAGGGTGTATGTTCAAAAATGTTTTTAAAACTAGATAATACGTTACACAAAATAGAATAAATGGAACTTAAGTTTTCAATATCGATTTTTTTGTTCATTGTGAATTTTTCTTTGTGTATTTCGGGCATTTGTAAAAAAAGCCTTTTGCTAGTGTTATTTTCAGTGGGTAAAATTTTTGTTTCTTGATTAAAATTATATTAATTATATTAAGATTATCAAAATGTTTAAAACAGAGAAAATATAAAGATAGCGCAACGTAATGTTAAAACCATTAGTATTTTGTATAGTAAATTAAAAGATAAAGATCATGTTTTAAATCAGTATAATTGCGCTTATTCCAATCCTTGTTCAAATTGCCAAAAAAAATGCTTTAGTCAAACAAAAAAATGAATATATATATATATATATATATATATATATATATATATATATATATATAATTCGGTACTAGGGAAGTTCTGAAAGGGGAATTTACGGATTTTTTATATCTTGTATTTTTCTCAAGATATTCAGCATATTTCATGTAGAATGTTCTATCACTATGTTCAACTGCTTTCTTTACATTTAGAATTCAAAATTGATATTTAAAAAAATTGAGAGGCAATAAAATTTAAATGGTTTGACTTAGCGCAAAACGAATTATGCATTCTTATTTTGGTTATTTAGGTTAAGTTCTTTCTCTGAGCCTTACTCCAATTCAACATGACATTAAATTTTCTCGTTTTTTTTTTCAATGTTTACTTATTTTTAGGTCACAAAATAGTGCCATTGTAAAGATAGAAATTAATAAAAGAATATATAATGCGTTTTGCACTAGTTCGAACCATTTAGGTTTTTACCTCGTCACAAAATCAAAAATTGTCAATTTTTAAATGTCATCTTAAAATTAACTAGACTTAGTCATATGATGTAATAGACAAAGTATGTTTAAAATATTTATTTTAAAAATATGAAAAAGAGGTTTTCATTTAAAAAATAAAAATTTCGTTTGTCCCACGTTTTTAAAATCCTGTATATTAATAGTTCTAGAAAGTACACGCAAGTCAATATAGTTGACCGATCCAACCAATTTTTGTATAATAAAGTATGAAACCCAGAGGCATTATTTAGTTTAATAATACAAGGTGGTAAATAAATATGCTTACAACGTTAAAGGGATTAATCTTTATTTTGGTCTAAGAAAAACTTCATATTCATAGGTAAGTTTGTTAGCCGAAAAAACGTACGTCATTTATTTTTCTCAGGTGGTTAGTTTCATAGGATAATTCAAATAAAAATACGTAAAAAATATATTTTAATAGAAGGTAATATGTAAAAATTGAGCATAAGATTTTTCATAAAATGAAAGAATCCATTTTTTTAAATTTGTGTTTCTGAATACAAGTTTCTTTATTTTTATAAAATGCATGCACAATTTTGAAAATTTTCAGTCCCACTGGAACAATCCAGACATAAAAATATCCTCGAAACAAATCTAATCCAAAAAAAAATATATTTTGTATCTATTTTTACACGCTCTGAAGATATATCGAAAAATAAATCATTACCATACCAACGTGGAAAAGTTACTCAAATTTATGTCCTATTGTTTGATTTTTTCTGTGTGAGAGAAGTTCACTCGCTCTGTTTTTTTTTTGTATTTTGGCCCTAAGTGTGTTTAGTAATAACTGTTAATAATACCAAATGTCTATTTCGGTGCTTAAAATTAGTGGAACACTAAATGTCTGCAAAAATTGCAAGGACTGATTCACTATTAATAACATATTACAGTATGTTACTGATCATTTTAGGCAACTCAATGAAAAAGGTTATAAGAGGCCTGTTTTATTACTCAACCCTCTTGGTGGTTGGACTAAAGATGATGATGTGCCACTTAATATACGTATGATGCAACACGAGGCAGTTTTAGAAGATAACGTACTAGACAACGAATCTACAGTATTAGCCATATTCCCTAGTCCAATGTTGTATGCTGGCCCAACTGAGGTAATATTGTTAATTATATTGGGTGTTTCTCCTAATATGATGTTATATTTTTTAATCAACGGGTTTTCATTGTTTAGTTACAACTTCTTTGGCATTAGCATTTTTAACAATTCCTGTAGTTTATTATGTGACTAATTTTACACAAATAAGGCACTCTAAGCTTAAGTCGATAAATGCAACCATATCTGAGCATTTTAATTTTAAACAATGTCGAACAATATCAAAACCAATTCAAAATTCATGTATTAAAAACAAGTAGGAATTACGTGATAATTCATGCTATATAAACCAAGAATACCTTGTGGTTGTTAAAAAGAGTACCTTTTTCTGTAAAACAGCCTAAATGTTTTTGTCAAGTATAGAATTTGCTCTTCATTCAAATATACATTTGTTTCAAATATTCGTTGATTCTAGACATACTTAGATTATTTTATTAAAAAACTTTAATTAAAATAATTCTTGCAGGTCCAATGGCATGCAAAAGCAAGGATGATCGCCGGAGCTAATTTCTATATTGTCGGGCGTGACCCAGCTGGAGTACCTCATCCAGAAGGCAAAAACGCATCCCCAGATGGAAACTTATATGATTCTACTCATGGAGCTCGAGTTCTTCGGATGGCCCCGGGTTTAACGTCACTTCAAATAATTCCTTTCAGGGTTGCAGCGTATGATATGAGCAAGACAGCCATGGCATTTTTTGAACCCAAAAGGAAAGACGATTTTGACTTTATTTCTGGGACCAGAATGAGAAGTAAGTATAAAATTAAAATAAGATAAATTATATAAAATTTTAATACTGTTGATAATCTTTATTTTCGAATGTATTAAATACATGATGTTTTAACTGTATTACTAAATAAAATATTTTTAAAACTTTTAATACAATTATCTGTTAGAAAAATACAAATACCAACTGCTTTACTAAAATTATGGAGAATATTGCTAATAAATTTCAACAATTAAAAACATCGCAATATAATAATCTCCCATAATATAGTTGTGATAATGTCTCCACGAAGCGAAATAATTTTAGTAGATTTTGTTTAACAATTTATTGACTTGAAATATAAACGAATACTTAAAAAAAAACTGGTAATTAACAATGGGTTCATTTTATAAAAAATCAGTGGACAATATTTTTCACTGTGATATTGTTCTTTCAAGTGTCTAGATAACATCATATTTTTTTAAATTAATATGTAATCGCATTTTTATTTTTACTTGTTACGGTCAGTTTTGTGGCATCTTAAAGGCTTAGCATTCGCTGCGTGGAGCTATATTTTCATCATTAAATTATAATTAATAATAAGTTTCCGGAATTTGAAATATTTTCCTCTTTAAGAACATTTCTTTTTAAATTTTTAAATGTTAATAGTTTCCGAGTTATTTGCAAAAACTAAACTCCTTTTTTCAAAATCTTAATTTGTTAATAACGTTTGAAATGGTTTATATGTGGGTTTGAAACTTTTACACATTTTTCTAGACGACATTCTGAATCCATCCATATCACTTATATTTTTACTTGCAGAAACAACAATTAACACCATTTTGAATTTGTGAACTAAGATATCAATTGCTTATATTTGGGACACCCAGTATACTATATTAGCATATGTATATATATTTAAAATTGCCTCAGCGAGCTCTTGTTACATATCACAATGAATTATAATTTTTTTTATGTTTGACAAAACTTTCTCCATGTTGATTTCATTATGTCTGGCTGTCGATCTGTCTGTTGGCGGCATAGCTAAACACTAGTTACTGGACTGACGTCCAGTGTTGATCAAAAATTAAGAATCATATGGGGATGAAATGCTAATATTTTGGTAAAAATCCAATATGGCGGAACAAAATAGCAGACTAGTGAAATGTAAAAAAAGTTATTACTATAGAACTACTTATCAAATTTATTTGAAATTTTGCACAATAATCAAATTTTATGTAGGAATAAACTAGTAAAATTTTGTTTTGAAAAACTACTTATTAGATTAATTTCAAATTATGTGCAAGAATTAAGCATGATATAGAGATATACTGATAAAATGGTGGTACGAATTCAAGATGGCGGATCAAATAGCGGACAAATAAAAGAAAAAATCACCCCGCCAGGATTTTACAGACCTTTACGTTTTAGGGTCCTTAGATTCCAAAACCAGTTTTTTTTTCAATTCCGTCGGTCTGTCTGTCCGCCTGTCACTAGCGGCATAGATAAAAAACTGCTTACCAGATTGACTTCAAATTTTAGGCAAAATTTAGGGGTCATACGGGGACGACCTTGTAACATTTGGCGAAATAAAACGGCAAACAATATTTAGAGCGTATCTAATAGAATCCTCTTTTATTTGCAGAGTTTGCCAGGACTGGAGAAGAACCACCAAAAGGATTCATGGCTCCGAAAGCATGGCAGATTATTTCAAACTATTACCGTTCGTTACAAGCTAAGACGGAATGATTTTAAGATAAAAAGAAAATAATTACAAAAATATAGACTATGTTATTTATATATTAATGTCCAGGCATGAATTTTATGAAAACTGGCTTCGGTCAAATCCCTTAAAAAGAAAAAGAATGTTGTAGTTTGCAACCATCTGAGCAAAAGGTACCATTGACGCGGCAGAATCGCTCGTGCGGCTTTCGAGATACAGGGTGTTAAACTTTGCCCAAATCCTATATATAATTCTTGGGGAAAATATCATGACACCAAATAAGCCTTTTTTACATATTTAACGTTTCGAACTTTCCACAATAAGAAAAAAGTATTATATGAATAAAGGTCAGTATGGTTTGTTTTCGATATACAGGGTGTTATATTGTAAAAGGTTTATTTGTCCCAAGCTCTTTTAGGCTTATGTTCAAATAAATCATATTACTTATTTTGGGAGGTGGTACTATACGTTAAATATATTAAAAAATTTTGTATATGTGTTTTGTATGGGATGTGAACACCGTGATTTCGAATCCGATTATGTCGGAACAAGAACACAAGAGAGAAACACAATTTTTAAAAATATGAAAATTTCAATTTTTCAACATCCATATCTCAAAAATAGTTCAATTTTAGAATTAAAAATAAATAACGCAAAAAATGCCTGGAATTATTCATAAAATCAAAACATGCTATAATTACAATATGTTTCACTTAAAACGGTAAATTTCGTTTTCTCGGGATTTAACGAGTTTATTAAATTTTGGTAAAGAGCGTTTTGTAAAAGAAAGATTATGCCGTCAGCATCATAGGCACGTCTGTCGCGACGGCAAAAATGAGCAGCAAAATTGCACGAAGTTTAAAGAAAACATACTTAATTTCAAGGGATTTGATTGAAGCAATTTTTCCACAAGATTCGTGCGTGGTCCTTTGTATTGTTTGTTCTTTCTTAAAATATTTAAATAAAAGTTGTGCATGTTAGTACTTTAGTTTTACTCAATTCTACAACTCAAAATTATACAGCGTGACAGTGACGGCTTGCCAGGGGACGCGGGTGAAGCGCCGCTTCACCTTCATTTTCCAATCAATTTACATAAAAATAAAAATATTTTTCAAATATTAAGCATTTTATAATCTACATTTTTATTATAAAAATGTAGTATGTTTTATATAAATTCACATTATTTACTTAATTATACCATTATTTTCTATCAAAACTAGTGCGTTATATACTCAAAAATAATATTGATTTAAAAACGTAGCGCGTTGAACACCTTTTCATAAGAGCGACCCGTTGAGGAATCACAATCAGCAGTAACAAATTCCGCATCAGACTACCCCCGCACGCAGGCTTTCGCGCTTAGATTTGTTTACGGCAGTTGCTGTATAATAAATTCCATAATAATTGTATAGTAATTTCCATAATATCAGACTTATTTCACCATAATAAAATTGACATTTTAGATCTAACTGAGGTATGTCTTACATCAACGTATTGTGTCTTTCAAAGAACTTTCTATGAGCAAACCTCAGGAGCAGCCATGAGATCTCCGATGTCACCAGTGGTAGCCAATATCTTCATGGAAGCTTTTGAGGAGGGAGCCTTAGAGTCGTTTCCATTAAAATCAAAATCATGGTTCAGATATATAGACGATACATTAGATTCTAAAGATATCTTAGTCAGTTTCGATGTAGAATTGCTTTATACGAATGTGCCTATAAATGACTCAATTTCCATAATATCAGACTTATTTCACCATAATAAAATTGACATTTTAGATCTAACTGAGGTATGTCTTACATCAACGTATTGTGTCTTTCAAAGAACTTTCTGTGAGCAAACCTCAGGAGCAGCCATGAGATCTCCGATGTCACCAGTTGTAGCCAATATCTTCATGGAAGCTTTTGAGGAGGGAGCCTTAGAGTCGTTTCCATTAAAATCAAAATCATGGTTCAGATATATAGACGATACTTTTTATAATATGGCCACGTGGTCCAGAATACCTCCCCTGGGTTTCTTGATCATCTGAATCAACAACATACTAATATAAAATTTCAGTCAAAATCATACGTGGAAACCGATAGTTACACTGAGTCACGCTTCGGTAAACACAGGTCGACTATAAATAGCCGGCCTGGGTCTCTCCGAGTTCATTCAGTATTCCGATCTCGTAGAGTAAAGATCCTAAAGATGCCTCGTACAATCGAAAGCGAAACGTCGGAAAGTGATTCTATTTTGACACGGTCTAATCCCAAGAACGATGATTTCTAAGTGTTACGAATTCAAGATAGGGGAACAAAACGGCTGCAAAATAAAATTGACTATCAATTTTGGAGAAAAATTAAAAATGAAATAAGAATAAACTGGTACAAATTCAATATAACGTAACAAAATCCAAAATCGCGTTGTGTGTCAATGTAAAAACTACTTATTGAATTTATTTTAAATTATGCCCAAAAATCAAGTCTGCCATGGGTAGAAACGGGTAAGGGTATCCAATATGTTGGAACAAAATGGCTTCCAATATAAATGTTTGAAAAGACAGTACATATGTGTTCCTAAATAACTATGTACTGAGCTGACTTGGTTTACACTTTTACTATTCCTAATAAAAGGAAATATTCATAACGAGGGAAGTTCCGGGTAAAGGAATTTTTTTAAACTAGTACTTTAATTTTTTGATATCCATCTTTAGTTTTTGAAAAAAGTTATTGTTTGTTAATGACTATTTAGGGTTATTTATACATAAGTGTTGGATATTTATTGTAAAAAAAAATCTTAAAAATTTAACTATAAGGAACTTGAAACTTCTTAAAGACTTCATAAAGTCAAATTTAGGAAGAAGGTGGAATAAGATATTTTTTTAACAACATTTATAAAAATTTCAAAGCGTTACTACTCATTGGCTGCAGAATCTAATGCTCTACAACTTTGAATATCATGGCTTTTGCCCAAAGCCAAATTACGAAGTTTTTGTGCATAGCGTCTGAGGCATTACTCATAAAATAGTGCAAACTTATTCTACTCTTCTTTGGAATGCCCTATTTATATTAAAAACGGTTAAACACTTCTGAGCTTTGCCTGAAAAGGTCTGACCCTTTGTTTTGGGCTAATTTGATTGCTCTAAGTAGTGGTATCTAAATTTTCTATACTAATTTACGTATATTAATATCGTGTTCCCTAATTTTTATAGCTTATAGCGTGCGTGTATTTTAAGTCCTTTTTAAACGAATATTTTCAGGAGTCTTCTTTATTGCTTTATTTCATATAATCTTTGAAGAACAGCAAAATATGAATAAGATGTTCTTAAGACCTAAAACAAATATATTTATGAAGTACCTACTGTTCTTTTTTAAACAATATCAATTAGTGACCATATACTGAACATTACTTTTATATAGTTCTTTTATTTAAATATCTGTCGAGAGTTGTAATGTAAATGTAATCGTCAATAATCTGATATTAAAAAAAAAATTACATAGCAGAAAAGTTAGATATATTTTCTTTTATAAGCGATCATATTGTTTATAACGGTAAAAATTAAAAATTCACTTATAAAATCCAAAAGAATAAATCACCATGAAATGGTTATTACAAAATACAAAAAAGGAAATAACATCTATGGTAACTTCATATATTTTCTGTGTGATTTATCCGAATTTCGAATTATTGTTACTTCCCTCGTTAAAGATTTGTATGTATGTGGCTCTGTTTGCCGGTCTGTTCGAGGCATAGCTAAAAAACTACTTATCCGATTGACTTCAGATTTTGGTCAATTAAGGGTCATATGTGGGATAAGATGGTGACATTTTGGTAACAATCCAGTATGGTGGAATAAAATGGCAGCTTAGTGAAGTGTTAAAAAAACTATTACTAAAAAACTACTGATCCAATTGACCTGAAATGTTGCAAAAAATCATATATTACATAAGAATCAACTGGTAAAAGTTTGTTTCGAATCCAGGATGGTGAAAAAAGACGGCGCTTAATAAAATATTTAAAAAATCGGGCTAAAAAAATTACTTATTTGATTGATTTCAAATTTGATGCAAAATTTAAGTATGATATAGAGTCGAACTAGTAAATTTGTGATACGATTTCAAGATGGCGGAATAAAATGGCGGACTGTAATCGTGAAAAAAACTCCCTCTCCGATTTTGCATCTTAACGTTTCAGCGTCCCTAGATTCTAGATACCAAAAAAACATATTTTCGTAAAAAAATTTGGTTAAAAATTAAGTGTCATATGTAGACAACTTGGTAAGATTTTAGTAAAAATCCAATATCGTGGAACAAACTGGTGGCATGGTGAAATGTTTAAAAAATATTACTAAAGACTAGTTATCCAGTTTATTCAAATTTTGCACAATAATTAAGTGTTATATATAAATGAGCTAGTAACATTTTGGTACAAATTTAAAATGACCGCCAAATTAAATGTTTTAAAAAATCAATGTAAATAAAGGTTCTTGTTCATTTGACTTCAAATTGTGCACAAAATGTGATATAGGGATAAAGTGGTACAAATTCAACATGATGGAACAAAATGGCGGTGTTAAAAAATCAGTGTAAAAACTACTTCGTCAATTTATTTTTAATTATGCCTAAAAACCAAGTGTGGCCTGGGTAGCGGCTATGTGCGGAACTATTAATATTATCTTGGTGTTCTAATAAATCATTCTATATCACAATAATTACCATTTTGAGAGTAGTTAACGTCAATGGAATTAACTTTGCAGCTTTCAGAGTTACTGACACTTTTGTTCTTTCCATAAATATTATCATGTTTTTTCTTACTCTTACATCAGCTTCATACCAACGTGAATTATAGAATGCGATACCTATGTCCTCGCTCTGAAACATTTAATATTATAAGCTTAAAGTAAGAAGATTATACGGTATAGGAGAAACACAAAACATTCATCAAGTTTTGCAATAAGATTTTCAATTTGTCATAAACTTCATTTTCATTAAAAATTTTATGGTAGCTACAACAGATAAACTTTTTCTTGCTTCTTATACGTGTTGGATGCCATTTTAAGTTAGTTATTTTTCTTATCACTGTGAGAATTTCATCATCACAAAAGAGTGTTTCGTGTACCAAACGACCCAGTGCACACTAAGATATTTTTACGAATATCTCATATGCCATCGTCATATGCCTCGGGAAGGGAGATTTAGAAGAGGGGGGGGGGTGGCAAGTAAAATATTACATTCCCATGCCAATAAAACCAATTAATTATTATATTTTATTAATTAGATGAAACATATCTTCTCCCTTAGTTCAATATATTTATTTGGTATTGTTCTTTGTGAGATTAATCTACTAGCTCATCTTTCTAGTAGGAAGGCAAGAGTTCGTTTTAGCTTCCGGCGGCCACACTGATCTAAAATATACATCAAAGAATAAGGTTTTTAAGATACTTTCGAAGAAACTATTTCGATAATTCTTAATTTTAAGGAGACTCAATAATATACAGTATGACATAAATATATTTTTGTTAATGTTTTAATGCGAATAAAAAGCATTTACTTCTCGCAGTGGCGTATATAAGGGGGGTTTGGGGGTTAAAACCCCCCAGAGCTACTTTTATTAAAGCTATTGAAGGTAAAATAATAGAAATGGAATGTATTGAAGGGTTAACCCTCCCCACAACTAGTTTTATTTATAACAAAAATAAAGTTATGACCTTTTTTTTCGGTTGTTCATATTATTTACGCTCTCAATCACGTAACGTGAAGAACAAAAACTGAACACTTTTTTTTTGGTGAAAATTAATTTTCATCGTCTCAACCCTCCTCCACCCCCAGAAGCAATTTCTGTATGCACCACTGACTTCCCGCTTCAAATGGGGTAGTTCAAAAAGGTTTAAATGGAGGGAGGGGTCGAGTAATATATAAAGAGAAGGCGGTAAGGGTGTGTTCTTGCTTTTGTCGACCATGAATACAAAATTTTCAATATACACCAAAGAATAGGGTTTTTGACGTATTTACGAATAAACCATTGCGACAATATGTATTTTTAAGGTCACTCAATAATATAGACTAAGGTATAAATGCATTTTTATTAACGTTTATTAATTGCCAATGCGAATAAAAATTATTTACTTCCCTATTGAACGGCCTTTCCAACCTTTATTTATAATTTGTGTTTCAGCAGTTTTTGGTATTTTCATTTCCCACATATTTTGATCATCAGATACATCTACGAAGAAACGGTCATTTGTCGATATATTATTCCATCAATTCTAATTTTTTCCTAAATGGATTTATAGAAGCTGCGATAAATGTAATTTACATATAGTTTTTTGAAAAAATCGTCCTATACAAATTTTTTCCCTTGTCTACGTTCTTTCAGAATATTTTTTGTTTTTGGCGAAAACTTGAACCATTTCGCCACCAGAAGGTGTTCAATGGAACCTTATTTTTGGCTAAAAAACGATGTTTAGAAATTTAAAAAAAGTACTTCTCAAACTCCGATCGTGCTCATTTTCAATATGTTTTCGACAGCTATCATGTATCACGGGAAATTCTAAAAGAACTCGGAAAAAATGTATTTTTTCATCAATAGACGAAAAATCAAAAAGGTGCATTTGGTATCGTTCGAGAGCCCCAAGTGTGCTTTAAAAACGTGTGAAATGTCAAAAGTTTATCTGAAAGCGACCGAAAGGTAAAGATGTATCAAAAGTACGTTCTGACACGCAGCGCCGCCGACGAATAGACTTTTTGAATCCCGACAAGGACATAGTAAACTCTCACCGAGCGAGAGTTTATAACAAGTGTAGAAAACGGAAGTTATCAAGCGTTATATGGGTATAACAATACCAACTTAGTATTTAGCACGAGGTGTTAGTTAAATGCAGAAAACCTTTGAGTTTGAAAACGTTCGCTTTCACACGAGTAATGCACACTACTTTTCCTACTAACACAAATAAGCACACAAGTAGGACTTTAAATGTCATTTACATTTCAACACTAGTGTTGCAAAATTTTGCTTTTTCAACTTTCTTTTGCTACCATCTTTTAAATACTGTCCTGTTGAAAAGATGTTGACGTTGCACGTATTGACATTTTGAAAGAAACCACTTTCTAGTGCTTTTTGTCGGTTTCATAACTGGCCTCAGGAAAAATAATTAAAAGGTATATTAATAATTTATTGTTACGAATATAAAATGCTTGAATCAAGGTACGGACCTTTCGTTACATTTTGCAACAAAATTAGTTCAATTTTTCAGTAAATAAACTATTTATTAAATTGATACAAATTTATCAAGGGATCCTCCTCAACAACATACCATGATTTTAACGCCACGAGGATATTTTGGCTTATCTTTTTTAATAGTCGCTAAGCATCTTATAAGAATGCAGTAAAAAAGAGTTAGAAAATGGAAGAGGCAGGAGGAGAGAGAGAGAAAGAGAAGCCGAGACCCTTTTATAAAGTTTTTTCCACAATTTCTTTTTATTTAGAAAAGTACACTTAAAAATCGAAACTTTCTATATTTGAAATTGATTTACTGTATAACAACACCTTGTGGAAAAAACTTAATAAAAGTTGTTTACATCTTTATTTGTTTTACTTAAACCGGATATCTCAAAAAAGTTTATTTAAAAAACATATACTTTCAAAAAGTAATATTTTGCAATTATTTGGGCACCCTGTATGTATTACCCTACAATTCATTCCAAAATTTAGTTTTAACTGATGAACTAACTTCTTTCAAATTTAACCTACTTTGTATCGTTTCATGCAGTCGGAACTTCCACCCTCAGTTTTTTGAACTGCTTTATGAAGAAAGTACTAGTATTTATAACATTTTGTTACTTAATAAATGAATAGTAACGCCATTTTAGCATTTTAATTGGTGGAAAATTGTACGTAATATAAAGAATACAATAATGTTTTAAACTATACATATGCTTATTGCTGGTCATACTTAATTTTTGATAATTATAATTATATATTCATTCGATAACCTTAAAGACAATCATGCCGAAATTTCATTAAAATGATAAGAAAAATTTGTTTTGACCGCCATATTTGAATCTGCCATATCTTACCTTACCTTAAACCATTGTATTCTAAATATTAATAAAAATTAGCAAAAACATTATGCTGACAGCTAACCTCTGTCCGGCATAATTAGTTCTTGAAAACTAACTCATACTCTTTTTTACCAAAATAAAAACCTTTCTAATAAAAAAAATTAGTGGTCATATTGGATCTGCTTTACGAGTGTCCAAAAACTCTTCCGACAAATATTAAGGGATAATTCTGCAACAAAAAAAATAATTTCCTTTAAATATTGATTCAAAAAATGATTCGTTGTCGAAATACAAGGTGTTAAATATTTTAGGATTTTTAAAAAATTTTAAATATCCAGAAAATTAAACATTTTACAAGAAAACTCCAAAAAATATTTTTAATCAAAAAAAGTAGAAATTATCTAAAATTATTTAGTTTTTCGGGAACAAAGCATTTTTGAATCTAAGTTTATAGCAATTTTTTTTTGTTGGAGAATCTCTTATTAAAGTTTGTCTGGAGAGTTTCTGGACAACTTATATGTTTGTTTCCGTTTCTATAATTTTTTGTTACATTGGGGTGGATATAAAAAACATGTTTGTCAGCATATTCTAACGAAGGGAAGTAAGAGCATTAATTTTGCAAGGAGATATTTTATTTTCCAATAAATCTGGCAACGTCGCATCTGAGTGAATTTGTGGGGTTACGACTGACAATTATGCCAAACTTCTTCTATGTTTCTATGAGTTTTTGAAAAAGTTTGACTATTTTAAGTGATTTTTGAAAAGTTTTGTAATATACCGAGGCGGAAAATTAGCAAAAAATTGTAAAATACTGTATAGTTTAAAAAGGTGAAAAAAAAAATCGATTTTTCAAGTAAGCAAGGCAACTTCATTGTTATCACCCGCGTGCACTCCGCGGAGTTAATTTAACTTGATATTTAAGAACAGCCAGATAAAGAATCTTTAACCATCAAACAATACACCCCCTTTTACATACATACCAATTAAATACACATTGGAGATTATTTTAGTATAATATCTAGAATATACCTAGAAAACATTTTTACCAGGGTGATGCCATTATGCATAGTTTCAATTCAATATTCTTTTAAATTGTAAGGTGTTTTATCTTGTATTACAATTTATATATATATATATATATATATATATATATATATATATATATATATATATATATATATTCTCTATTGAAAACCTTTAGCATAAATTTCCTGTCAGGATTTAAATATGTGACCTATGCTTTTACTAAAAGTCCAACTGTCTTAAAATTATAGTTTTTAGTTTTCCGAAGAAAATTTAGTATTATTGAAATAAATTGTTAAAAATATGTTACTCTTTCTTTTAATTGCACTTAACTAATAATAATTTAATAGGTAATATGAAAATTTTCAATATATCGATCCGTTCCAAATAACTTACATATTATTTTCTTTAATTAAGCTTTTTTTTATTTTTTCCTCTCTCCCGCGGTAATTTTTCTGTACGTCGTTTCACGTATCATTTCTGTGTTGGTTAAAAACAATTCTTACCTCACTACTACCTCTATTCACTAAATAGGTTTAAATTTAGACCACCACTAAATTGACAGTTACAGGTTTAAGATGACATTTTTAACAATTGAACAAATAGTTTTTCTACATATCAGAATTACAGAATGACAGTGACATAAGCGAAACATAACTGGCGAACTAAGACTTTTAAATGTATTATTCAATGGGCTGTAACATAAAACTAGGAAACGATTGTTAATCGTTTATTTCAATCTAAGATTAACTAGCACCTCGCGTTAACATAATGGCCGCGTTCACCCGCCTGATCGCTCAGTGATCGCTCTGAGAACGGTACCATGAACGAGCTATTTAATCTTGCTACTTTGATAGCGAGTCGTTGAGCGGACGCCATGTTTTGTATCGTATTTTATTTTCGCTACTTAACTGAGCGGCGATCAGCTGACATAACAAACGAGATTGCGGCATGTAATGTAAACTATGAGCAATAATTATTTACAAAAATCTTTAAAAGTACTTAAAGATGGTGTTATGTATGAGTGTTTTGACACCGACGAAGTAATTGCACGTTTAGAAGCAGGTAAAGTTCATTATGTACGTTGGATATTTGTATTTTGGGTTTTTTTAGTAAGAGGACAAGGCGTCTTTTATGTAGCTTAGGTAGGTACATATTTGTTTGGGTATTAAAAAATACTTTATTTTCCAGATCCAAAATTTCTAGACGAATATTTACTAAGCAATAATAATGAAATTGTTGGCACAAGTGAAGAACCAGTACAAGGTAGAAGTCAGTCTCAGGAACTAGTAGGTACTAGTATGTAGTGTACTCATGCATGATTTTATTCTCTTAAGTAATAAATAAATTCTTGATTACTAACGGTGACAAAAGGAGGTTACTTGATTTAATACTTTAGAAAGTTGTATATATCCTGATTGGGGTTGCCACCTTTTTCTAAAGCAAATAAAGTATATTTCAACTTATAACAAAAAAAAATTACAATTACTTTCTAATGTTCATTTATTTTTCTATATATATTTTTTAGCTATATTTAATAAATACTTGTTTTCTTTGAAAATTTCCAAAGCATTCCCACAATCTATATTTAAATTTATGTAAACCAACAAATCATTCTTTATTAGGTTAAGAGAAGCTCTATATATTCTTTTAATAAATGAAGATGTAGCAGTAATCAACCAAAGATAGAATGAATGGAAATTTTAATAAGAAAAAATAAAGTACTATTGTTACATATAATATACAATACTTTATATTAAAATACAGGTGCCAACCCTAATCCTGACTGACATACTAAAATTATTTATTGTAGTGGTAGAAGTTGTTGAAATAAAGCAATCAACTAATGTTATTCTCATATTTTTTGCAGATCTGCAAGATTTTGAAAAACACGACCTGCAAAATATCACTGTACCTTCGTGTGATGATTCACAGTTGGGTATGCATGTAATATACAATGTTTTTAAATTTATTTTAAAATAATTGGCCTGAATGCTTTATATTAGAGACTTGTTTCAAAAAGAATATGTTTATGAGTAGCAACTTTACCATATTTTTTCAAAAATAATCAAATACTAAAAGCATTCTATCAGGTTTTCATACTAGGACTATTCTTTTACTAACTATTGTTATTATTTTAGCAGATCAACTACAAACCCAATGGTCAAGAAAAATGATACAGTTATTAATTCTACAATATAAATTAGTAAAACACAAATTTAGAGATCCGAAGTGCAAGAAACGAACACTCTGGACTATGATCAAAGAGGCATTTATTAAAAATGGCTACTATTATATTACTGAAGATTTCCTAGATAGAAAATTCAGGAACATGAAAAAGACTTATAAGGTGATTAAGGATAACAATAAGAAGTCTACAACAGGTCGAGGGAGGGTGACATGGGAGTTTTATGAGGATTTTGAAGATATATTCCATGAGGATAAAACAGTTAATATTGGCCCAGTTCTGTCCTCTTTACCTGAAGAGCCATTATCCCCACTGGCTCAAGTTGTGGATCTTGGAAGGTCATTGCATGTGGATGCAATATTAACTGAAAATGATGAAAAATATGATAATATCAGTGCACTGAGTACACCAACAATAAGAAAAAAAGGGGGAAAAGGAAAAAAACTACAAGAGCATCGAAGAAAAAAGTTACAAGTAGAGCAAGAAAGAGTGGAAGAACTTAAAAAAATTAGATTAGCTATAGAAAAAAGTAACGAAATACAGGAGAACAGAAATAAGCTACTTGAAAAATTTCTACAAAATAAAACTGTTTATTGTTAAAATATTACATTAATGAATCTTAATTTCACTACTAGGAAGTTTTATTTTACTCAAAGAACCTACCTGGTTGTAATTACAAATGAGAATAGACTAAACTTTGATAAATAGAAAATAATGATACAAAAACAATTAATGTGTATCTAAATATTTTATTTACACTAATAAAAAATAATAAATATAATTGTTGCAACTTTTTATCTTAAAGATGGTTTAAAATCAGTTTAATGTTTTTTATGACCACTTAATTATTGCATTTTTGAATTTGCTTTTACATTTCTCTCAAAAAATTAGTTCATCTCTGTAATTTTTTTATATACAAGTTTTAATACACCAGAGCAATAACATTTTTTTTAATCTTTTTTTTTTGACACAAAATACAGAATGTATTATACAAACAAATTTACTATCGTATTTCTTTTAATTTCAGCCCTTCCTTGTTCCCTTTGTCCCATATTTTCATTCTCATCAAGATCTTCATCCACTAAATTATTTTGAAACTCTTCATCTGCTACTCCATCCCGATCTATAATAAAGTTATGGAGCACACAACATGCACCAATAATATTATTCCCAAGATCAGCATTAGCAATATCCAAATATTTGAGCCTTCTAAATTTTCCCTTCAAAAGACCAAAAGCTCGCTCAATAATACAACGGATAGATGCCAGTCTGGTATTATACCTTACTTGAGCTGCTGTTAAATGACCATTATTTCTAAATGGGGTCATCAAGTTTTCCATTAATGAATATGCAGCATCACCTATCAGATGTAAGTTTGGTGGTAATAATCGATTTTCTGCATTTGTAAGCCTTTGAAATAGTGGGCTGTTCCTAAAAACCCGTGCATCATGCATTCTGCCAGGCATACCAATAAAAATGTCAATGAAGCGTCCAGTATGGTCACAAGTTCCTGTAAAAATTATGTTTTTGTCATTAATCATATAAATACTTAGTTGCTTCACTAGGCAGGGCAAGCTTTAATGCCATGGCTGGTATTTCGTAGCCAAGGCTAAGAAACCAACAAAGTTATTAAATCTTCTTTTCAGCAGTTTGAAACATAACCTTTTCTCCGAATGACACTAAAAGTGACTTTAAACTATTTTTTCCAATTTTATGCAATAACTGTCGTTTTGTATTATTTGTGTTTCATTTTCAAATATAATTCTATCCAAATAATTCAGTTATTAAACAAATGTTTTTGTTGTTTACTTATTGTCAATTTTGATTTAATTTATTATCTGAATGTTGCATTGCAATGAAAGTTTTTTACTGCCTAGGCACAAAAGCTCTTGGGCTTGTCAGTCCTTATTAAAAATCCTCTTTTAATGTTGTTCGGAGAAAAAATGCAATTCTACCTACCTTGCAAAATTATTGAATGAAATCCTTTTCTGTTATAAAAGTCATTTGCATTTCCTTCTGGTTGTTTGCATGGTATATGACAACCATCAATTGCTCCGATAACCCCAGGGAATCCATGAGAACGGTGTTCAAAGCACTAAAACAATATTTTTTGTCATCTACATTTCAGGTTTATTATATACATATTTTTCACAAATAATGTAAGTAAAATATACACAGTTAGAATTTGGAAAAAATTATAAGAAATAAATATTTACATTTATAGAAACCTGTTGTTGCTCACGTGTGGACCAAGTAATAAATTGAGGAATTAGGTCAGCCAATATTTGAACAATTTGTTTAAAAATTAAATGGGCCGTACTCTTTGCTAATGAAAATCTATCTCCGGCTGCCAAAAAACTTTCTGGTTTGCTTATTATCCATATAGTAAACAGAATTTTTTTTCCTAACGATACAAATAGATTTTGTCGGGCTTCCATATGATTTCCAATAATGATAGTTAATTCCTATAATAAAAATATTGATTTTTAGTTTATAAAAATTAAAGAGACCATCATTAATAAGGTTTAAAGCATCTTGTCAAGTGCCTTTTTGGTTTACTTACTTCAAAAGATGCCCTGGACATTCTAAAGTGTTCTTTAAACTGAATATCAGTGTAGTGGGGTATAATAACTTCATAATAATTTCTGTTTCGAACAACAAGATCACGTTCATTATCTTCATCTGGCAAAGGCTGAGCTAATTGTTCAACTACATTTAAAAGCTGATTGAGATTAATTCCTGCATCTTCTTGCAGAAACAAAAGTAAAATACCTTCTTCAGCTTGGTCCATAGCAATAAAGTTTATAACCAAAATTTGCTTTGCTCGCCTATTAAATAGCTTTGCTACGGGACAGTCGCCAGATATAACCAAAATTGTAACTTTTTTTAAAGGATAAAGTGAGGTTAAGGTCAAGCAATATTTGCTGCTTTCGAAATCTCTAAAAACCGTTCAAACCATTGCTATTATTTGAGCGCTACTTTGATGATCGATAGCCAACGAGCGATCAGGCGGGTGAACGCGGCCAATAACATTGTAACCCGCTACATGTCTCTAGAACTAGGTTATGTTTCCTTAACAATGTTGACATATCACATTTATTGGATCCTAGTTGAGCCATTGTTGCCAGAGCTATTCTATAGGCCTAAAGGTTAAACTACATCTTACATCCTCCCCTTTTTATAAATTAAGCCGATTAGGGGTTCTAACAGTACGACCAGACCTAGTAGTCTTTTTAACAGGCAACTGAGGACTCATTACAGTAGAAGGCAAATCAACAGAAGTCTCTAAACATCTATCATTAAACCTAGTAGGAGTATCACAAACAGTTTGATGCTGGTCATGACATAAGTCACTATTATTTTTAACAACTAATGTATTATCATCTAACACTAGATTATTATCATTTTCAGATGAAGGGGCAAATTTATTTAGAGATGGTTTTATATCAATACGATTGCGCCTAACAATATCACCGGACTGATTTTCAACTAAATAAGACCTTGGAAGAGAATGTTTACTAATTAATTTTCCAGTGTCCCACTTCCTCTGAACATGATCATATAATGTTACATCACTTCCAGGACTCAAAGGGTCCAGATCCTTAACATTGTTATTATAATATTTCTTATAAGTATCATGCCTATTTTGTAGTTTTTTGTAAACATTTTCACACAACCTGGGTACAAGTAAATCACTACAGATTGGAATCTTAGTCTTGCAAATTCTACTCATTAAAAGTTGAGAAGGCGAATACCCTATATGTTTTAAAGGGGAATTTCTATACTGCAGCAATGCAATTTCAACATCACCTTCCTTTAATGATTTTTTGACAATACCTTTGGCAATACCTACTCCTTTTTCGGCAAGGCCATTTGAGCGCGGATAATGCGGGCTTCTTGTTGTGATTTTGAAATTCCAAGCTTTAGCAAAACATTTAAAATCATAACTATTAAATGGATTGTTATCACAAGTTACAAAATCTGGGGACCCAAAAGTGCAAAAAACTTTTCTAAGAGCGTTTATGACAGATTTTGTGGATTTATCCAGTATATTAATTAACTCAAGCCAATTTGAAAATGAGTCTACAACAACCAGGTAGCTTTTTCCACCATAAGTGAAAATATCAAGGCCTAATCTTTCCCCAAGGACGTTCAGGGATGGGATATAAATGTAATGACTCTTTTTGTTGTTTTCGAGAAAATGTTTCACATACCTTACATTTTTTATTATAATTTTCTATGTCAAAATTAATACCTGGCCAATAAACAATTTGACGGGCCCGAGCTTTACATTTTTCAATGCCTACATGACCTTCATGTAATAATTTTAGCATTTCATACCGCAGAGAATTTGGAACTACTATTTTTTCACAAAATAAGAGCAAACCATCCGAAACAGTAAGCGAATCTTTAATTTTATAATAATTACAAGCAAATTCTGGAATATCATATTTTATTTATTATCATATATATCATTATTATATATTATTTTCTGGCCACCCATTGATGCAGTATTCAATAACACTCTTTAATTGAAGGTCATTATAAGTCTCATATCGAAATTGATCTTTTCTCTCAGATGACATAGGAATATTCTTTATTATCGAATGAATAGCTAAAGTAAATTCACTGTCACTTTCTAAACCTTTTTCTAATAAAAATGCCCGAGATAGAGTGTCAGCAATATAAAGATACTTTCCTGGTTTGTAAGTTACTAAAATGTCATAATTTAAAAGTCTTAATCTCATTCTTTGCAAACGTGGAGACAAACAAGCTAAATCTTTTTGCAAATTGATTCTAAGGGCTTATGATCAGAATTAATTTTTATATTGTTGAGACCATAAATAAAAAAATGAAATTTTTGTACAGAAAAAACAATGGCAAGCATCTCTTTCTCAATCTGGGCATACTTTTGCTCTGTGGAAGTTAAACTCCTTGAAGCAAATGCAATAGGATGTCCATTTTGAAGTAAACATGCTCCAAGACCGTCCTTAGATGCATCTGTTTCGATCTCAATTGGTTTCAATGAGTCAAAATACTTTAGTATTGGGGCTGCTACTAACAACTGCTTTAACTGAGAAAGGGACTGCTTATGTTCCATATTCCAAACAAAATCAACATCGAGCTTTGTTAATTCTCTTAGAGGGGCGGTGACTTTTGACATATTAGGCAAAAACTTGCTTAAATATTTTGCCATTCCTAGTATTCTTTGCAAATCAGTTTTATTTTTAGGATCTGGTAAATCAGTTATAGCTTTGACATAATTTTTGTTTGGCTCCACACCTTGTTTTGAATAAATTTGACCCATGAACTTAACAGTTTTGGATTTAAACTGAATTTTTGAACTATTAAATTTAATATTGTATTTAAGGGCTCTTTCAAGTACTAATTGTAAATTTCGGTCATGCTCAGCCTCATTACTTCCAGTTATAATAAGGTCATCGAAATAAATACCTACACCCCCTAAATCACCAAATATCTCATAATTTTTCCTTTGGAACACTTCAGGGGCTGAACAAATGCCAAAGGGCAATCTAATAAATTTGTAACGCCCAAAAGGTGTACCAAAGGTGGTATAGTCTGAACTTTCATTGTCTAATTTTATTTGAAAATACCCGTCTTTCATATCTAAAACTGTAAAAAATTCTTTGTTACTTAATTTTGAAGCATTCTCTTCAGACGTGGGGATTAAAAAATGTTCCCTCTGAATAGCTAGATTAAGGTACTTAGGATCTAAACAAAGTCTAAAATCACCATTACTTTTTTCCACTATGACTAGAGGGTTCAGCCACTCAGTAGGTTTTTCTACTTTTTCTATAACACCCTGCTTTTCTAATTGGTCTAACTTATTTTTTAATCTTGAGCTAAGAGCTTCTTCTGGGGGCTGAACATGTGGAATAGCATTATTTTTCAAAGTAATATGGTGTTTAGCAGGAAATTCACCCAAACCATCAAAAACAGACTTATAAACTCTAGTTACATCATCTAAAGTACTAAACTTTATATTTGACCATGTACTAATAGAAGCTAAACGTTTTATTAATTTTAGGGCTATACAACCTGGTAACCCTAACAAAGGTAGTTGTTTACTAGCATCAACTACAATAAAATCAACTAAGGATTCATGGTCATTAACACAGCATAATAACCTGATTTCTCCCAAGGGCCCGATTTTAAAATTTTCACTACCATAGGAAATCAAAGTAATTTTTGTAGATTTTAAACTACAGTCTAGACCTATATTTTTCAAAATGTGCAAAGGCAACACACTTACTTCAGCACCAGTGTCAAGTTTAAACTCTACAGTTTTACCTTGAATATTTACATTTTGTTTCCAATATTTTTCTTGATTCTGCAGTTTACTCTTGCACTTAACACATTTTTCACTGGACTCACTCAAGTCTATTGAATCGACAAAAAACTTATCTTCACTAGTTGAATCACTGTTACTTTCATCCTTCTCCACATCATGTACTGTCTTCTTATATTTGAACTTGTTTTTATCCTTGTCTCTGTACTCCTTATTCAGGCATACTGCAGCAAAATGATTTCTACTCTGATACTTTGCACAAGTTTTACCTAGGGCTGGACACCTTGTACTTCTGGAGTGTTTATATCCACAGAATCTACAAATACTATCTGACACGGATTTGTATGTCGAACCACTTTGTCTCACACTTGGTCTCATACTTCTATCTTGTGCTGTTCCCCGACTCACAGAATGTACAACTGCCTCTGTCTGCAAAGCCTTGGCTTGGGACTTGCTAGCCTCTGTGGCACGACAAAACTCTATACACTTTGTTAAAGTGAGTTTTGACTCTCTTAGCAAGCGTTCCTGTGACCCTTTGTCAAAGATGCCCATGACAATCCTGTCCCGGATCATATCATCTTGGTCTTGATACTTGGTAGTTTTTACAACCTTTCTTAATTCAGTAAGAAAGCTATCAAAAGGCTGCCCTTCCTTTTGAACTATACTATTAAATTTGAATCTCTCAAATATCACATTTGCTTGAGGCGAACAGTACTCTTCAAATTTTTTCCTAATAGCATCAAGAGACTTCTTTTCTGCCGCCGTGTGTAGGAAAAACTATTATGCAATTCTAAGCCATCATCTCCCACCAAATTTAAAAATACTGCTACTTGTGTCTCCTCTGCTTTGGACTTCAAACCTGTGGCAACCAAAAATACCTCAAATTTTTGCCAAAACTTTTTCCAGTTTTCGCCAATTTGCCCATCTAACACTAGGGGCTCTGGGGGACGAAACAAATTCTCCATATCGGCGTTTTTCCAGATTAAAATTCACAATTCACCAGTGACTTTTTCACACATATACATGTGCAACTTATTCCGAACGAACTTTCGACACACAAGATTTACTATTTTCAGTCTCACAACATCCCGCGTGTGAACCTGACACCATGTATCATTCAATGGGCTGTAAAATAAAACTAGGAAACGATTGTTAATCGTTTATTTCAATCTAAGATTAACTAGCACCTCGCGTTAACATAATAACATTGTAACCCGCTACATGTCTCTAGAACTAGGTTATGTTTCCTTAACAATGTTGACATATCACATTTATTGGATCCTAGTTGACCCATTGTTGCCAGATCTATTCTATAGGCCTAAAGGTTAAACTACATCTTACATTAAATACCATGGTAACCTTCTGACTCCTAAACCTCTTTAGTGAATACGGGGGGTACAAGTTTGTTTGTTTAAGATTTTATTTACCTCCTCGATAATTAAACTGATCTCTCACAGCTGTCGAAAACATGTAGCAGTTAGCGTCAAAACTTTAGTTGATAGAGGTAGAAAAATATATTGATTAAACGCATACTTTCCTAGCGTAGTGATCAGCGTTGCCAGAGATGTTACAATTGTACAGATCTGGTACATTTTAATGCCGTCTATACAAAAATACATTTAGAATATCGTCAGTGAAACGTGTTAACCTGCTAACTCCATTTTTTAGGGTAATATGGTTTTTCGATAGGTTAGAAAGAGAAGAAAATACTCTAATCGTACGTAAAACCGCTATCTACTTGTTAATTTACAAATAAATTAATATTTCATTATCTCCATTATGTCCATTGCGTTCAGGTGTGACACGCACGTGGTTTTGTGAGCTCGTGTATTTTTAGAACTTTTATTTGTTTTTCCCGAATTTAGTAATAGTTTATGGTAAAGGTATTATAAACCATAGTTTCATAAAATATTTAATGAGAAATATGCACTTTGGTCTTTCCAATATCAATTATATTTTGCTACAAGGTTAATAGGTGGCCAAAATAGGAGTTAGCGGTTTTACATTGGCGACATTTTGTAAATTGTTTAATTAAGTTTAAGGAGTTAGCAGTATTACATTTGTTTAAGCAAACCGAAAGAAATTTGGAATCCAAATTAAAATTACACTTTTTCACCTCTTTAATTTAAGTTTATAGCACGTTGTCATAATAGTTGTGACTTGGACAGGGCCGCATCGCCCGTTAGGCTTGATTCTAGGGTCGATTGTTTGAAATTATAAGCTGAAACTGAGGCTCGAACCGTGAGCGACACTTTGGCTATATAAATGTGGAAAAATGAAACCTTTTTTTTGTCATCCCTTTTCTTCCCGTTTTTTTTTGCGGGGTATATACAAATTAGTCTACCGGGGGCCCGTAAATAAGTGCGTGCCTAGGGCCCGAAGAATGAAGATGCGGCACTGGACTTAGATGGGTGACCACTTGAGAAGCGGAACACCACTTACTTTTTTTTAATAAGATAGATGACTAAAAAGTAGAAAATAATATATTATTTAAATAATTTATTAAAGCAGATTTAAAAATATTGTTGTAAAATTTAGAACGTATAATGCACCACTTTTTTGTTTTAAATAGCACGTATTTTTACAGTTAAATCATGTACCTACTTTTTATTTCCTCTAGCAAAAGTTGTATTTTCTATTCAAACATTTATTTTAATAATTAATGGCACACGGCGCTATTGCGATGTTTTATCGCAATATTATTTCATTGCTATTATTGTTTTATCTTTCAGATGATGTCACGTGCCAAGTTAATGGTTTGTATGGCAAATCACGCTACCAAAAGTAATAATGCAGAAGTGTCTCCTTTCAATTATCTTCAGAACAGAGAGAAAATAGTTACACCTGTCCATGCTAAAATTGCAGAATTGCCACAAAATAGTAGTTTTGTAAAGATCAGTGCAGATACGTTAGAATGTCAAAATTTTATTGATGTGCCCTCATTATATAATTTAACAAGAGTTGAAAATGTCGCAATCGAATTTTTGGAAGTTTCTTCGGCTGAAAATATAGAAAGTCACACTGCCAAAATAGGACTTTCTGATTCCAGTCACTTCTTAGCAATAAATGATGCACTTCTGTCCCAGGAACTTGATATGCTTACAACTTCAGATTTCACAGATCAAACTTTAGTGGACATAATGGACCTAGAAAACGCACCTGGGAATGTAAAAGAAATGGACATTCCAACAGTCACTGAGGATACAACTCGGAATTCAATAGTTAAAGAAATGCAGAAAGAAACCGCTGAAATAGAACCAGAAGAAGATACCATCGAAAAACCTTCTGAGAAAAGTGTGTCCCAATCTTTTGACTCAAATACAGCCTTCTTCTCTATAAATCAAGGTGAAATTTCAGATGGCAGTGACACAGGAAGAGCATTGGTGCCATATCCAGACAGCTCTTCAACTGATTCCGATTCTGATATACTACAAAAAAGTAACAAACGCAGAAAAAGGTAGCAAGTAAATAAAATGGATTGGTATGCGGAAAAAAAACAAAATTCGACGCGAAAAGGGCCAGCCATACTATGGACGTAAGAAAACGGATGATAAATGGACATACCAGATGCCCAAAGAACCTAGACAGATGAAGGAAAGGTGCAGATGTCAGAATAAGAAAGGAGGTTTAATCAAATGTGCCTCGTTAACCGAAAATGTCAGAAAAAAACTGTTTCATAACTTTTGGAAACAGCTTACTTGGGGGAAAAAAAATCTACATAAATAGTACAGTAACAGCTCAGGTAACAAAGCGATATCGTGACAGAAAAGACCCAAAAAAGTCTAGAAGATCCGAGTCACTGGTTTATCATTTAAGAATTGACGACTTTAATGTAAGGGTTTGCCGAACAATGTTTTTAAACACATTAGGTATAGGAAGATGGATAGTTCTAAACTGAAAAAACAATTTTAAAGTTGACAATTCTCCAAGACGACCTAGCGGACTTAGATTCCAAAAAAAGGCTAGTGTCAAGCCAGGCTTAGAAAGGAAGGAACAATTGTATACATTTTTTGAATCATTTCCTGTAATGGAATCCCACTATTGTAGGGCCTCCTCAAAAAAAATATCTTTTGCCGGAATGGTCATCGAAACAATCACTCAACGGATTGGTGCAAGTCAAACAACATTGGGCCTCTATCTCTAAATTTAGTGAGGCTTTTGCGCTAAGAAATATGGCCTTGTTTAGACTTAAGAAAGATGAGTGCGAGAAATGTGCTCAATATAAAGTAGGAAAGATTAACGAAGACGACTATCAGCTATACATTGCTAAAAAAGAAGAGGCAAGACTGGAAAAGACAAAAGATAAAAGAGATCAAAATTATGTTTTCACTGCAGATATGCAAGCAGTTTTAATGGCGCTTAAATCCCAAGTAAGCACCTTATACTACCGGACCAAACTTCAGGTACATAACATGTGTTTTTATAATTTAATCACTCACGATGCCTTTTGCTATCTGTGGAATGAAAGTGAAGGAGGTGTTAACGCCGAGAAGTTTGCTTCAATTTGGTCATATTTTTTAAAAGAAGATATTCAGAAGATTCAGAAAGATGATTGTAACATAGAAATAATAATATATAATGATGGATGTAGTTACCAAAACCGCAATGCGGTTATGGCAAACTCGTTATTAAATTTCGCTGTCCTAAAGTATTTAGAAGTAGGCCATACCCAGATGGAGGTAGATACTATGCATTCTTGTATAGAAAGATGCCTACGCAAGAAAGTAGTTAATGTGCCTGCCGAATACATAAAGTTTTGCATGACTGCCCGACGAAGCCCCAAACCGTTTCAAGTAAAATACTTAGAACACACATTTTTCAGAAATTTTGCCGATGTTATGGCTTACAAAAGTATTCGTCCAGGAAGAGGTAAAGGGGACAACAAAGTAACCGACATTCGTGCTCTATAATATATACCATATGGCGATATCTTTTATAAAGAAAGGTTTAGTGATAATTGGTCAATACTACCTCAAAGAAAGAACGTTATAGTGAACAAAGAATTGACTGAACTTAAGCAGTTACATGAAAATAGGCTTCCGATCAAATCACGTAAATATGAAGATCTGCAACATATTAAGAGCACTCTGCCAGCGGATTATCATTATTATTACGATAGCCTACCTCATGCCTAGTTTATTTTATTTATTAATATGTTGTTTTTAAAATACTTGTGTATACCTTTTCTGCCTATTTTAAAAGTTAAGTTTTTGCTACACCTAAAACAATATGCATATTAATATTATTATTATTATTGTTATTATTGCATTTTAAAACTTTCGAATACCTATGTTTCTTGAGTTAGCAGGTTAACACGTTTCACCGACGATATTTCTGTTACATTTTTACAATGTTAAACTTCGACCAGGACACGAAATTTTTCAAAATAAAAATAACCGCATTTAAACGTACAACTGGCTGACTGTACAAGTGTCTCGGCTAGGTAGGTGATTACTTTTTTTCTCTTTAATTTATTTTGGAGGACGACAGTAGCCTCCTGTTTTTGCTAATCTGGCAACCCTATTACATAAATTATTTGTTTCTGTACAATCGATTAAAATCTGGTACAATTTTAAGCTGGATTTGGTACAATTTTTTGAAAGCCTCTCGCAACACTGGTAGTGATTATCGTGATCAAGAAGACGGTTTCCCTGAGGAGAGGCCCTTTCATTGCACTACGAATGGGCTGACCCCTGCGATTATCCCTGATGCAGAAAACTCGGGCGCGTTGTCCCGGATTAGATAATGAAATATAATTTTTATTTTTAGGGAAAATATTGCGTCAGAGTTCGAGAACATTAAATTGCTAGAATCTCGGAATCAGGCAACTCCGCAGCACTAAAAATAGTAGTGTTGCAAATATTCAGAATATACGGAATCGGACGAAAGAAATATCCGTATTAATATTCTGATGCGGATTAGCAAATGAAATATAATTTTTATTTGTAGGGAAATATAAATTATATTGTGTTAGAGTTCGAGATCTTTAAGTTGCTATAATCCTCTCGGATTCAGGCAACTCCGCAACACTAAAGATAGTAGTGTTGCAAATATTCTAAATATATGGAATCGTACGAAAGTAATAGCTATATTAATAATCTGAACATGCTAAATTAAAACGCTATGCATTTGCAGGTTGTAGCCATACACCAACTGTTTAATCCAAATTTTTTTGAACCCGCGCGCGGTACGGTACTGTGGTTAGAGAGATAGTTCAGCGATATGAAAATTAAAATTTCAACAATGCTTGCCTGTATACCATAGATGCCCGATGCTGTTCGAGGTAAATTCGGACGAATATAAGGTTCATACATCTTGATTAATGCACCTTATTATTTTACTATTAAAACTTTTATAATAGCGAGAATAAAATTCACAGGACACACAAAAAACGTTCTTCTTATATATTTGATACTACTAAAACTTACGCCAGCTACCTAAAATAAACAGGACTCAAACCACTGGCACCATCTAGCTTGAACTCATTAAACTAATAATGTAAATCAATATTGTATATTACAGAATTGTACTGAGGATACCCAATACCAACAATACTCCGCGGCAATTCTGTAATACTGATTTATAAAATCCATATTTGAAAATAACTGATATTATAATGTAAACACAAAACAGCTATAAAAGTATACATTAAAAATTCAGTACGGAAAATCGACAGAATCATTTTAGTATTTCAACATTATTCTATATATAAGAGTTTTTAAGATACTCGAATTTTGGGTTCGACAAAGCTTTGGTTAGGATTTCTGCCTGCTGATGCTCAGTTGAGACGTAATATAAAATTATCTTTTTCTGATCAATATACTCCCGTAAAAATGGTGTTTTAAGTCAATATGTTTTGTTCTTTTTGTTTCCATTGAAAGACAGATACTTACATATGAAGATAGAGATATATATTCAGATTCTGCACTGGATAGAGCTACTACATTTTGATTACATTATTTCTATTCTACAATATTGTTATTAATTTTAATTAGAAAACCAGTTATACTTTTTCTATCTAAAATATTATTTGCAAAATCAGAATCGGCAAAGGCACATTTATTTGTAAATTTTCAATTTTAATACATTTTGTGTTTTATTTAAATACCTTAATATTTCAGATATTCCCAGTGTTCAGTGGTATAACAGTATTGAACAAAATTAATGCGAAAACTTAAGTCAGGTCGTGTACCTATCGTTACATACATTAATGAACCAATCAGTTCCCTGTAAGGTAAATTCTTATCGCAAATTTGTATTTATCTTTACAATCAATTTGTAGTCTGTGTTGCATGGGTAAGTCATGCGGTTTGAAATTTAACATATCAAATCTTTGCAAAATCTTCTTATTCTTATCAGTTTGATTAATATACCTGTATTATTATTACATTTTTAAATTTCTGAACCGAGAAAATTTAGGTCATTTTTAAATTCGGTGACAAAGAACTTTTTATAAAATTTAAGTTTTCTTGACATCTAGAGAACAAAATTATGTCATCTACATGTGTTAAAAGATATGTAGGATCAGTGAAATATAAACAGGGATCCTTTCTAGAACGCTGAAAACCCAAATTAATCAAGTTGTCATTAAATAGTGAAATCCAGCATTTTGGTGACTGACGCAAAACATTAAGTGCTTTATGTAATTCACAAACTAAATTTGGTATATTTTGGTATCAAGTCTTTCTGGAGGATACATAAACACAGAGTCTTTCAACGTTCCATTCAGGAAAGCAGATTTAACATCTAACTGCTGAACCTGTAAGTCGAATTCTACATACAGAGACAAAAGCAACCTTACACTCGACATTCTCGCTACAGAAACATAAACATCATCATTAATCGGCACTCTGTCTGAAATCTGTTGCCACTAATCAAGCTTTTTTTTTTCACTTGTCCTTCAACAATCTTTTCATTAAACGCCCACCTTGAGTCAATGATTTCAGCACGTCTTGGCGGTAGTACTAACTTTCATGTTTCATTTTCTTCCAAAGCATTTAATTCTTCTTTTATCGCATCTTTCCATCCATGATCTTGCACAACTGCTTCTGACTGACTTTGGCACTTCTGCAAATAAATTTCCTGCTGAAAGTGCTACAAGAAAATTCAAATCACCTAATTCATAGTCTTGTAAGTACTTTGGTAGATTTATTTATCTTGTACTTTTCCTTGTTTGTCTCCCTTATATTTTTCCTCTCCTATTTCTTTATTTTCTTTCATTTCTTGTCCTTTTTCTGGGCTATTTTCCTTATTCTCACATAAAATGGGTATTATTCGGTTGTCTAATTCACTCTTCTGTTCTTCAAAAATGATATTTCTTCCATGTACAATCTTTCCTTCTTTTTTATTCTACAACCGATACCCATTATCTGTATAACCCACCATAATCAGTTTTTCTGATCTCGGGTCTGACTTTGACTTTCTCATCTCTTTCGGTATTAACTTGTACGCATACATCCAAACAATTTTATTTTCTCCATATGAGGTCTTTCATTGTTCCATAATTCTGCTGCGATTTTATGATTTTCTAATGCAATAGTTTCTAGTCTATTTATCAAATACATACTTGTTCTAATAACTTCCCCCTACATTTCTTTTCCTAATTTCGCATAAAAAATTAAGCTTCTTGCTTTTTCCATAGTGGTACGGTTAAACCGTTCTGCAGTGTCCTTCTGTTCCAGGTTCCATGCTACTGTATATTGATTTTTTATTTATTCCCTTATGTTTACAAAATAATTTAAAATCTCTTGAACTATACTATCCCCCGTTATCGCACCTCAGTTTTTCAATTTTTATACCAAATTTTGCTTCTGCTATTGCCACATAACTAAATTTTTCTAGAGTTTCCCTTTTGTTGTTCAACAGGTAACATAAAAATGTGAAAATGGTCAATACATGTCATAAAATATGACTTTCCATCACGAATAGCTGATTTTATTGACCCACAAATATCTGTCGACACTGCTTCCAAAATTCTTTTTGCTTGTCTTTGCTGAGGCAGATCCTCATAGGGTATTTTTGTTTGTTTGGCTTTTACACATACCTCACATAAATATAGAGCCGGGAACTCTGAGGAATGACCCATTTTTCTGTGTTTTAGCATTTTTTCCTCTTCACAAATAGCTTTTGAAATACTCTAAGATTTACTCTTCTTTCTTTGTATTTCTGTCGCTTCCTTTTTTTCCCTCCCTTTTCTTCTCTTTTCTTCATTTTCTGATAATATAGTCTTAGTGCATTTTTGTTATTTATTTATTATTTAGCTAACAAAATTTATTGTTTAGTTTATAGCCGCATTGGTAGAACAGAATCTGGTCTACAGAAGTCTGAAATGCGTGCTTTTATTTACTTTATTTTTATGATTTTCAACTTTGTATTTATATATGTATACATATGGTAAATAATAAACGTAATTATTATTATTATTATTATCATTATTATTATATTCTTGTTTAAATTGAAATTAACAAAATAGACTTTTCCTTTTAATTTTCCCTCTACTACACATACCTTGCTTTTCATAATGCTGACTTTATTTTTATGATTTTCGACTTTGTATTTATATATGTATACATATGGTAAATAATAAACGTAATTATTATTATTATTATTATATTCTTGTTTAAATAGAAATTAACAATATAGACTTTTCCTTTTAAGTTTCCCTCTGCTACACATACCTTGTTTTTCATAATGCTGACTTTTCCATTGCTAAATTTTACTTCTAGCCAATTTTCCTCTAGTTTCCTTACTGATAGCAAATTATAGAGTAGGTTTTAACAAGCCCACGCATCCGTAATTGTAATTGTCTTTCCAGCTCAAGATTTTTCTGTTTTGTTGCTGTTATTGTCCGTCCTTGCTTAGTGACACTTATCTTATGCTCAATCTCTTTACAGCCTTCTAAAAACTTGGACAAATTTCTAATCTGTGATTTGTTGATCCACTGTCAATTACAAAACTTAAGTTGTCTTGACTTGATACAGATAATCAAGTTTCAGTGGACAAAAACGAAATGTGCTCATCTTCTTTCTCTTCTGTAGTTTCGTGTACATTATGAGCATTATTCTGATAAAACCTCCTCTAAAACTACTTATAAAACCTCCTTTTCTGTACTGGTCCATAGAACAATCTGCTCTTTTATGGCCAACCTTGGAATGGAACATTTTCCTGTACTTGAAGTTGAATTATTTCTAACATTATTTATACCATAACTCTTGCTAAAATCCCCTCTATATGTTCCACTAGGTTTTCCCTAGTTTCTTCTTCCGCTTACATTTCTTGACATAAAAGCCATTGACCCCCTTCTTATTGAACTGGTCCAGGACATCTACCATGGCTGTTCCGCAACCATTAGAACCGGACAGGGCGAGACTCCAAGCTTCCTCATCCAGGCCGGCGTTCGCCAGGGCTGCGCCTTGAGTCCAATCCTGTTTAATTTGGCCCTGGAACCGGTACTGAGAGCAGCTGCAGCCAACGATACGGGGTATACCATCGAGGACCATCGAATACCAATCCTGGCCTTTGCGGATGACTTGGTCCTCCTCAGCGAGTCGCCAAGACCTGGCATCCCGACGGGGTACCATATTTCCCAGTCCCCGGACGAAACGGTGGAGAAGATGAACGGTGAGCTGGATCATTTGGATGCTTGCCTACTGGCCCCTTGGTAGAAGATTGACGCCGTGAACACCTTCATCCTACTACAGCTGAGCTTTGTGCTCCGAGGATGTCACGTCCAGAAGCACCCGCTGAAACAACTGGACAACAAAATTAAAAAGTTGTGCAAGAGCTGGCTTAACCTCCCCTAAAGAGCGTCCCCGGAGCTCCTTTATGTATCGGGCAAGAAGGGAGGTACTGGTGTCCTGCCATTGAGTGACCTTGCTGAGGTGGGCACAATAGTGCAGGCTTACAGAATGCTGACGTGTCCTGAACCACAGACCGGCGACATCGCCAACTCCCAGCTGCTGGAGGTGGTGCAACGCCGAATTGGACGCAGGCCTACGATACCGGATCTAGCTCGATATCTATCAGGATCAGGAGATCTTTCTGGAGAATTCGGCAGAGATGGAGGCAACATATCATCCCTCTGGAGGCGAGCCAGAAATGCATCAAGACGACTCTCTAAGCGGCTGCACTTGGAGTGGCAGATACGGGAGGATTCCATTTGTTTGTCTGCTGGCAGTCCCCAACATCGTGAGCTAATCACACCCGAGAGACGCTCAAGAACAGAGAGCACCCTTAAAAATATCATTAGGGAAATGTATGCGTCTTCACTTGCCAGAAAACCAGACCAGGGTAAGGTATTCAGGGCCTCCTCCAAAAGTGCGGCAAGCAACCACTTCGGACGAACTGGCTTCGCCACTCGCTTTTGCGACTGGCGATTGATACATCGTGCCAGACTGGACTGCGTCCCCTTAAACGGCGCAAGAAGATGGGGGTAATGGAGACAGGCGGTGCAGACGTTGCGGAGGACAAGATGAGACCCTACCACATGTCCTGAACCACTGTAAAATGCACTCAGCGGCCTGGCAGCACCGTCACAATGCTGTACAGGACAGATTAGTTAAAGCTATCCCCGCACATCTGTGGGAAATCCGGATGAATCGCAATTCCGGAATCCACCACCAATATGAGACCGGACATAGTTATCACCCAGGATAACCAAATAACCATGGTGGACGTGTGCATTCCATTTGAAAAGGCTTAGAAACTTTGGACCGTGCTAGGCAGACCAAGTTGGAAAAATACGCACCCCTGGTGGCTGAACTAGAAGAGCAGGGCAAAGAGGTGACAGTTGATGCCTTTATCGTAGGAGCGCTGGGCTCATGGACCAGAACAACGAGGCTGTTCTACATCGCTGCCATGTTTCACAAAGGTATGCCAGCCTCATGAGGCGCCTTATGTGCAGCCATGTCATAAAATGGTCCAGAGACATCTACGTGGAACATGTGACTGGAACACGCCAATACCACTGTTGGGTACTTGATTTATAATGTGGACTGTATGCTTTAAAACTCCTTTTAACGAAAAAATCTGCTTTATTCCAACTATTTTAAACGTAAGAAATACAACCCGTTACATCATATTTGTTTGCTTGACGACGACTCACTTCTAACACTATTGTCATATTTCTAAGTCTTCTGGTTACACTGTTTTCCAATATTTACGTCATAGACACGCACGTTGAAGTAACGTATGCGCCGCAACATGCCGCCGGCCTTGAAATGGTGAAATACATTTCAACAAAATATTTAAAACAATAATTTAACATATTTCGAGAAACAAAGATTTAACACAGAGTAAGTCTATGAAGTTATTTAGTTCAAAGGCAAGAGACACAGTTTGTTAAGTGCACGTTTTGTCTCAGTACCGTCACTAAATCGAATTGTCACTACACGTGTAATGTTATCTTCTCCGGGATATAACTTCTGAACACGTGCCGTTTTCCATTTTAAAGGATTGTCTTCCTTTACTAGCACTAAATCACCAACTTTAATTAGTGCCGATGCATTTTGCTTCTATTTTTGGCGTGATTGAAGTTCTGAAATGTATTCTTGACTCCATCGTGACCAATATTTCTAAACTACTTGTTGAAGTTTCTTATAGTGATCAAGTCGATTCTCCGGAGTGTATATGACACAAGGTTCAGGTATAGAGATGAAAGGTTTACCAATTAGGAAATGTCCAGGAGTGAGAGGGGAAAAATCTTCGGGACTGGAAAATAGCGGACAAAGTGGTCTTGAATTCATTATGGATTCAATTTGATATAAAATTGTCACGAAGTCTTCGTAAAGTAAGTGAGTAGTTCCGATTGTTCTTTTGAGGTGAGATTTAAGGACTTTAACCCCGGCTTCCCACAAACCTCCAAAATTAGGCGCTCTGGGTGGAATATAATGCCAAGATATATTATCCTCCGCTAATTTACTAGAAATTGATTCAGAATGAATTTTAAAAAATCTTTTTATTTCAGTTTCTCCGTCAACAAAATTTGTCTCATTGTCGGAAAAAATAGTCGTCGGCTTACCCCTTCTTGCCACAAATCTTTTCAAACACGCTAGAAATGATTTACTTGACAAATCGGTCACCAACTCAAGATGAACTGCCTTTGTTGACATACATACAAAAATACAAACCCATGCCTTTTCTAAAGAAGGTTTTCGCGTTTTTCTATCCTTTAACATAAAAGGACCTGCGTAGTCGCACGATGTATTGACAAAAGGAATGAATTTGTTTACTCTTTCAGATGGCAGATTTCCCATTAAATATTCGCTAACCCTTGGTTTAGCTTTAAAGCAAGTAATGCACTTGTGCACTATTTGCCTGGCTAAATTTCGCCCTGAAATTGGCCATTAAGAAACCCTAATAGAATATAATAATTGCTGAGGGCCGCAATGAAGTAACAAGACATGTTCATTTTTCATAATGAGAGTTGTTAACGGATTATGTAAAATAAGTGGATGTTTTTTACTATAAGGAACATTGGCCTTTTGAATTCTGCCACCTACACGAATAACATCATTTACTATAAATGGGTGTAGAGCACTTATTTTACTTGACTGTTTGACACAACCTTTAAATTATTATAATCCTCACTAAATGGCTGCATTTGAGACATTTTTACTAAATTTAAAAGAGAATCCTTTAATTCGCTAACTGTTAAAAAGCTATTCGTAATACGTTGAGTTTTATTTCTACAATTAAAAATAAAACGTCTACAATATGCTATAATTCGTTGTAATTTTTGCAAAGTCGAGAATTGAGAAAATAAGTTAAAATCGTTGGTATTAATTGCAAGTGCACAAATGCTTCGTTGTTCTGGAATTAAATTTGGATTTAGATCACATGAAAACGTACCTAAATTCCACTGTGACATAATATCAATATTAAGCCAATGTGGTCCTTCCCACCATAACTTACTGTTTAATAATTGACTTGCGGTCATACCACGAGATATAAGATCCGCAGGATTGTGCTCGGACTTAACATGAAACCAATTACTTACTTCTGTTGCCGATTGGATAAAACTAACTCGATTGGCAACAAATACTTTCCACCTATCTGGTGGACCGTTGATCAATGTAATGTTATAGTAGAGTCGCTCCAATAAAAATACCTGTCAAATTTTAAATCAAAACTATTATTAATTCTTTTACCTAACTTTACAGCCAAAACTGCTGCACACAATTCAAGTCGTGGTAAAGTAATACGTTTAACTGGAGCTACTTTCGATTTTGCGCATAATAATTTACAAATATAATTATCATTTTTTCTACAACGTATATAAGCACAAGCTCCGTATCCCCTTTCGGATGCGTCGGCAAATATGTGTTATTCTATAAAATCTGGGTTTTCTATAGTACAAACATGTCTAGGTATTGATATATTCCTAATATTCTTTAAATCATTACAAAATTGTAGCCATTTTTCCCGAAGTAAATTTGGAACTTCTTCATCCCACTTTAAATTTTCTTTCCATAATAATTGTAAGATCAATATGGCAATCAAGAAGGGAGGTACTGGTGTCCTGCCATCGAGTGACCTTGCTGAGGTGGGCACAATAGTGCAGGCCTACAGAATGCTGACGTGTCCTGAACCACAGACCCGCGACATCGCCAACTCCCAGCTGCTGGAGGTGGTGCAACGCCGAATTGGACGCAGGCCTACGATGCCGGATCTAGCTCGATATGTATCAGGATCAGGAGATCTTTCTGGAGAATTCGGCAGAGATGGAGGCGACATATCATCCCTCTGGAGGCGAGCCAGAAATGCACCAAGACGACTCTCTAAGCGGCTGCACTTGGAGTGGCAGATACGGGAGGATTCCATTTGTTTGTCTGCTGGCAGTCCCCAACATCGTGAGCTATTCACACCCGAGAGACGCTCAAGAACAGAAAGCACGAGATATAAGATCCGCAGGATTGTGCTCGGACTTAACATGAAACCAATTACTTACTTCTGTTGCCGATTGGATAAAACTAACTCGATTGACAACAAATACTTTGCACCTATCTGGTGGACCGTTGATCCAATGTAATGTTATAGTAGAGTCGCTCCAATAAAAATACCTGTCAAATTTTAAATCAAAACTATTATTAATTCTTTTACCTAACTTTACAGCCAAAACTGCTGCACACAATTCAAGTCGTGGTAAAGTAATACGTTTAACTGGAGCTACTTTCGATTTTGCGCATAATAATTTACAAATATAATTATCATTTTTTCTACAACGTATATAAGCACAAGCTGCGTATCCCCTTTCGGATGCGTCGGCAAATATGTGTAATTCTATAAAATCTGGGTTTTCTATAGTACAAACACGTCTAGGTATTGATATATTCCTAATATTCTTTAAATCATTACAAAATTGTAGCCATTTTTCCCGAAGTAAATTTGGAACTTCTTCATCCCACTTTAAATTTTCTTTCCATAATAATTGTAAGATCAATTTGGCAATCATAACAACTGGACCTAGCAACCCTAAAGGATCAAATATTTGACTTGTTATGGAAAGAATTAAGCGTCTTGTTATAGTATTTTGATTGTCAAAATCCCTAATTCGATACTGTATTAAGTCTAAATTTGCATTCAAATACACACCCAATGTTTTATTTTGTTCATTTTCACGCAATTCCAGAATGTTTGTTTCTAATCCTTGAATTAAATTAAATTTACTATACAATTCCGGCTTGTTGCATAACCATTTACGCAACTCGAAACCTGCGCCCGCCAATATTTTAGTAATGTCGTGTTGTACACTCAAAATTTCACTTTCTGTATTTTTCCCTAACAGAAGATCGTCTACATAAAAACAGTTTTTGATAGCTTCGGAAGCAATTGGATAGTCTTTTTCATTTTCTAAAGCTAGCTGTTGTAAGCACCTAATAGCCAAATAAGGCGCAGATGCCGTTCCATATGTAACGGTATTTAACTCGAAACATTTTATATTTTGATCAGAATTATCGCGCCAAAATATCCTCTGAAATCGCCTCTCGTTAGGATGTACTAAAACTTACCGATACATCTTAGAAATGTCAAAGACTACTCGCAATTTTGTTGTCAAACTATTCTTAATCACCGCGTGATGTGGTAAAAAATATCCATCATTATTAAAGTCATTATTATTTTTTAGTGTATCGGTTATGTCTGTCATATGACCTAAATTCAAATATTCATGTATAAAATTAGAATATTTAAAATCGTCTTTCTTTGCCATTCGTTTTTCTAAATATTCAAAACGCCGTAATGCAATATCTTTAGAATTGCCAAGTTTTGAGAGATTATCTTTAAATGGCATTCGCACTATAAAACGTCCTGTATCATCCCGTGAAAAAGAATGTTTAAAATGATCCTCACAAAAATCATCACGTTTGCAGTCTTCGATTTGCCAGAACTTAATTAAAGTGTCATTAATCAGATCATCGTGATGATTTAAAACGTGGCAAGAAACTATTTCTTTGCTTTCAAACAAGGAATAACTAAACTCTCCGCCTACAATCCATCCTAACTTTGTATTTTGTAAAGTAAGAGAATGACCTACCTTTTTTTGATTTGGTAAAAGAACGTCGTAAAATATGTCAACGCCGCATAAAATATCTACGTCACCTTTAAAGTTAAAATTAGGATCTGCTAGATGAAAATCTGTAGGTATATTTAATAAATTTGAATCAAAGTACGAAATCGGAATAGCCTGTGTAATTTTAGATAGAATTATACACGAAATTTCTTTAGAGAAATTATCTAATCGAGAAGAAATCTTAAAATCTGTTTTAAAATTTGCTAAAGAATTTTTATTTCCTACTCCAAATATTTGAAAATTTGTCGATATCTTTTTTGAGCCGATTTTGTTACAAAAACTTTCAGTAACAAAATTACTTTGTGATCCGGGATCTAATAAAACTTGCGCCTTTATATTATGTCCAAATTTATTCTCTACATTAATTATTGCCGTCGATAATATCCCGTAATTATGTATGATACTATTTGCAGAATGAGCGACAACGCTGTTCTGCGTTGAAACAGTTTTGTTATCATCTTGTTGCACATCCCTTTCTAACACGCGTGCTGAGCCCGGTGTTTGTTCCTGCGTCAAAGCGGCCAATGGCGGCCCCAGCAGCTGTGCGTTGGAATTGGGCCTATTATCATTGTTTGTCGGCCGGAAATGTATATGCAGAAGTGTGTTATGTTTTCGTTTACATATTCTGCGTGGTTGTTTATTACACTGAGACGAATCGTGATTGGGATTAAAACAATTTATGCATAACAAAAGTCTTTTTATTTCATTATTTTTCATGTTAACGTCAAGTTTGTTAAAAAGTTCACATTTAAAAATAGAGTGATTAGCTTTACAGTAATAGCAAGTAAACATTTTACCACCAGCTAAATAAGTTTGAATCCCTCGAGGTGGTCTTCCTCCCTGGTCCTTTGACTTGCTTGATTCAGGTTTTGTCCTGGTAACCTCTATAATTTCAAGTACCTCACACTTACCTTTTAAAAACTTGTCCATGTCAGTCATGGAAGGTAAATTATTATTTACTTTAAATATCTCCCAATCACGCCTTGTGCGATTATCAAATTTACTAGTTAATAAATAAATCAGTAACGTATCCCATTTATCAGTGGGTTCACCTAATATATTTAATGACCTAATATTTCTATTAAAAACATCATATAATTTACGTAACTCTGAACTACATTCTTTTGTCAATACAGGTGCTTCAAATAACGATTTTACATAATTTTGAATAATTAACCTCTTGTTTTCAAATCTCTCTTTTAATGTTGACCATGCCAAGTCATAATTATTAGATGTTACCTGAATTGATTCTATCAACTGGGCGGCTTCACCTTCTAGTGAAGACCGCAAATAATAAAATTTTTGCACCTTGTCAAGTGACTCATTGTTGTCAACCAACGAGGAAAAGGCATCAGGAAACTCTAGCCAATTTTCAAATGAACCTTTGAATGTTGGCAATTTTAACACTGGCAACTTTGCCGAAGTAGTAAATCGAGGAATATTTAATCTTTCCGAACTATTATCGCTGTCGCGTTCTCTTTCAAAATCTGAAATTATCTGAGAAACTCTAGAAACCAGGCTAAAATAAATATTTTCAAATGTTTCACGCTCGAGATATTCTTTTTGTTTCTCTGACTCTGTAGACTCTGTATTAGTTTCTAGTAAATATTCTATTTTACACTGAATGTCATCAAAGTGAGAAAAAATTGGTTCAACCTTATTTAACCTAATTTTTAACTCGGTAATTATACTTTCATCCAGATCGCCATTCTGAATGGACGTTAAATGTGTCTGAAACCGCGTTAAAGCTCCTTTAATCTGACCTCTTTTGATTCTTAAATCTGACAAGTCTGTCATTTTATTTAAAGTTAAAAATAAAGAATGCCAAAAAATATATATAAACTGTAAAAAATATGAATATGTCAATTCATGCAATAAATTTTGTCAAGCCACCATGTCAGGTAAAATAAAATGGAAAGGACTCACTTTTAGGAGAACGTAACTCCGGTCTGTCTTTTGTATAACGGGTAAATCTTCTATACGTCAAGGTTGACAGCTGAGGGCTAGCTTGGCGTCTTCTAAATTTAGAATTCTGATTTTTTCACTATTTCTCTATTATTTGTCGCTGGAACTATGAGGCTCGATGGGACCAATATGTTGGGTACTTGATTTATAATGTGGACTGTATGCTTTAAAACTCCTTTTAACGAAAAAATCTGCTTTATTCCAACTATTTTAAACGTAAGAAATACAACCCGTTACATCATATTTGTTTGCTTGACGACGACTCACTTCTAACACTGTTGTCATATTTCTAAGTCTTCTGGTTACACTGTTTTCCAATATTTACGTCATAGACACGCACGTTGAAGTAACGTATGCGCCGCAACAACCACTACGAATAAGAATCCGAGCTGTGATATTTTATGGACTATATGTTTTCTTTTAACTGTTTATATTTTCGTTTTGTTTGTTCCATAAATTGTATTATGTGACCTATTATTTTAGTTTGTCTTTATATTCTATTATGTAATATATTTTAATTCCGACTGATCTTTTAACTTACTTAAAATGACTGTATGCAGTTTATATTTCAACCTCATGCTGAATACTTACTAGAATATATGAACCCTATTTTATTAAGATTGTATAATGTAAATTAACAATATTTTACCTTATTATTATTAAGAACCTTTTGACTCTGTAATTTGAAAATTCATTTTAATAAACGTCTCAATCTGTTCTTATCAGCTTAATATCTGATACGCCCCGCATGCGGGGCCAGTATATTAAAATGATTTTTGGAAACTGAGGGAGGTTATGGGCTTGCTCCACTTCCTGCAAGGATTGGCCCGGTATTGCAGTACTGCCGGGATCGGCCAATTCTTTCTAAATTAAATTCAAATGTTTCATTGATTCCGTGCCACACTGTTATAAAGGTTTACTTGGTTTAAAGAAATTTGACATAAACCTTGAAATGCATGTGGATATTTTGAAAGAAACCTTGATGCAAACTACTAACTTTCTTCTTAAAAATAAAGAAAATTTAATTAAGGTAAGCGAAACTGTAATTTTGTTTTAATATACCATGATTTTGGCCTAAAATCAGTACTTTTCTAACCTTTATAAAACTTTGAGGGAATTGATATATTTTTATTTATTGAATTTAAAGCAAAAACCTTAATTTTGTTATGAGATTGGTGTAAAATTAGGCTATTTTAAATAAAAAACACTATTATTATTCAATTAAAATATAGGGCTTTGTGACAAAACCAGCAAATCTTTAATCTGAAAATGTATTATTGTAAATTCTTATTTTAAATCCTTGCGTTCTCCAGTAAAAGAGTTATTCTGTTTTTAAAAGATACCAAACGGTCTTGGGTCAAAAATGTATATGGTCTTGCTTGGTGCAAATTCCTTGAGGATGTTTTAAAATAGAATACTTCGGTGAGAAAATTTTGAAATGAGCAAAATTTAAATTACAATTTTAACCACTAAGCTATTTTTTGCCCCCCATTAGTAGAACCTCTTAACTTAAATCCCTTGTTGATTTTAAGTTGTTAGATAAAATTGTAATGTTTTAAGGCAAAAACACTAAAATTAAATTAAAATTTAAATATTCTGTTTTAGCCGCTTATATATCGTAAAACAACTACAGGGGCCTTAAAAAGACAAATATTGATACATACATTAACTTACACCTATATATTGTTGCTTTGTAATATTAAATATTAAACAAACCGAGAAAAGAAACTTTGGCTAACAAAACCTAAGAACTTATACTTCAAAATGTTACAAACATAAAAACAAATCAACTTACAATATATAAGCACTATTGATAAGCGTTAACGTTTTATTAAACATTTTGTAACTATAATCAGACTTACTTGGAAACATTTCTTTAAAAATAAAAATAAGGGAAAAATAAACTCTTTTTCTACAACGATATAGGGTAGGTGATTACCATCTGTCTGTATTCTACTTTTCAATGTCAATGTGTCAAAAATATTTTATTGTCCTTAAAAGTTAAATAAAATTTGTCACTTTTCACATTTAGGGCACTCGCTTACATCTCGTGTAGTGAAACTGATATACAGTGATGTATTTAGAATGCCTTCCTGGGTGGAGCGGGGGTGGCAAATATTTAGATACTAATAACTACTGGTAATTGCCACGACATCATAAGCGAAATACCTTATCGGAGAGGGTCGGTTTCTTAACAGAACCTAGCGATATCGATGTGTTTAAAAAATTTATCGTAATGTCTTCTTTATAAATAAGTTTTGCTTGGGATATAAACTCTAGGGGCATTTGTGTTATTTGATCCCGCCACCCTGAAATATCTCAACCGGAAGAGCTGTTTTCAAAACTTGTGTCTATTTTTTGTTATCCGGTAATTGTAAAAGTAATCATAAGATTAAACGAATTTACGTACGTTACCTTAATTATATGACCGCCTTTTCCTACAGATCACTACGTAGTTTAGTAGTTCGCCGGTAGGTGGAGCCACGCATACCAAAATAAAACAAAAAAAATCGATTCATCCCTCAAGCCACCGGTGCTACGGCGCATTCTTGACTCATTATTATTAAAGCCGTAACTTTTGCTATAGAATTGATCACGGGTTTTGGGAGCAGGGAGTAATCTATTCAAGAGGCGGTCATATAATTAAGATCAAACGTCACTAGGTAAGTTCGTTTAATCTAATAATTATATTTCCTGCTTCTTCCTTCTAGACCACTACGTAGATGTTGAAAGTTAACATTGCAACAGTTCCAGGTAGGATTCGTTACGTCCGGGATAATCTCGGATTTAGGTAAGTTGTCCCTGATCCCAGAATTCCATTATATTATCCCGGAAAGCGTTAATCCCTTAGAGTAAGAATTAAAGTAGAGATCACAATCCATTCATAAATCACGTTAGGGGATGCGTCAACATGGTTCCCCTATTTTTCACATTCTATCGACCAATGTTTACGATAAAACAAGAAGTGGGGATGGCCCATGTTCAACCGGTGGCCATTTGTTGACGAATGCCAATGGCGGCGCGAGTTTTCACTTCCCGCATAAGGAAATATCATTAAACGTGAAAAAATCATCGTTCCCGGTTTTTACAGATCTTCAAGTTTTTGCACTACTGTCGGTCGGTAGGTCTGTTCCGGTATAGC